>LPNX010370429.1:8752-155648 GCA_001517045.1 Pseudotsuga menziesii | reverse complement strand
CCACCTTATGCACCAAAAGATTGATGTGATAGCAGTTAAGTTGGGCATCCCCTTCTACCCAGCTGGGAGAGGACTGGCATAGTATGCTCGACCACGGGCGAATGGTAGCCGTTGTGGAAAAGCGCTTGGCGGAGAATGTGAAGGAAATCAAAGCGGAGTAGTCCCCCAGAATGCCATTGTTGTTTCAGCCTCGGCTGTCTGTCCCAGCTTGGGCAATGCCCCTCCAGATCAGGTTTGAGGTTTTTTTTGTCTTTGTTTCTAGTAACGTTTGTTCCGGAAATTATAGGGGGTTTCTTAATGTCGACCAGTAGTAGATGTTATGATGTGCAGTCGGATTATAAGGGGCATCGGATACTTAAGGCTCACTAAAGTCTCTATAATTTTGTGGGAAGGGAATCTCTGTAATCTGGTAGGAAATAATAGTTGTAATGGCTATGTGTAGAAGGCCTGGGGACTCTCTGTATTTTTTTTGGGAAGGAAGAACAGGTCTGGAATCGGAAGGCATCGAGGACGCTTCGGTTTATTGACAGACAGAGATGATATCTGATATGTAATGTTTTTTTTGTAAAGTAATATAATGTTTTATTTACGAAAAAAAAAAGTTGATCTCCATTTGTAGTTGATTATAATAATAATCATTTAATGGAACAAAAAGGAAGGCGTGCCTTTAACCTAAAGAAATGTTGAAAAATTGTACTTGTTGACCACTTCGAGCAATGTAGGGAAACAATGGGGGACAACTCTCCACCCAACCAAGCTCAGTTAACCACCGAGAGTCCATAAGCCTCAACAAATAAATGTAAGCCAAGTTTATTCTCTTACATCCCATAATCATACATATATCAATAAGAATCCAAGTAAAATAGTATGTCCTTCCCCTCAAATCCTCCTTTTTAAAGATTATATTTCTTTCCTTTACTACTTGAATCATGTATATTTAATTTCATTTAATTTGCAAATCCCTTTCTCATTATTCATTACTCATTTTTACTTTTAATATACCTTTTACATATTTTTATTGTTTTTATTTATAAGTCTAGTTTAATACAAATTTTGGGTTGTTGCTCACTTACCTCGTCTAAGAAACTTCGTCCTAAGTTATGTCATACTTAGGTAGTATTTACTACGCTCAAGTGTTACACAATATGCACCTAAGTAACTAGTAATATTGCACAATTGAGAGAGTTACGTGTGTGGCCAGAACGATAATTCTTACATTTGTACTAATAACAATTATATAACCTAGTTTGCTACATGATCTTGCTTATTCTCACTAGATGTCTAATATGCAACTAATTCATACCAGTATGCATCGATCCATTCATGTTATTAGGTATCATCATTATCTTTATGTATGGTTTACTTCCTCCTTGACACACCCTCACCCTGAGAATAATATCATCTGCCACCTCCATAACATTCCACAGGAAACTTTGTATGGTCTTGCTTTTAATAACATAGACCCTCTACTGCAGCATGATCCCATAGTAGCCATCAAAAGTTTCCTCAAGCTCAAAAGCGTCATTTGGGGCAAGCTAGGAATTTAGTTATCGATACACTACTCCAGTGTACCCCTAGAATTTTGAAAGGTTGGCCCTAAATCCTCCCTATCTTCCCTAAATGCAACTAGCCCTAGGCATCAGAAGTCCTTGTCCATATGCCTCTCTACAGACAAGTATAACTCTATCCATGGAATTTTAGTATCCTCAAAAGATAAAATAATTATCGACATAGGTTTATTTGTTGAGTTGTCTCAAACCTGTAAGATATTACTTGTAGACATTCTCATTCATGGTTATGGGCTCCCACAAAATCCTAGAATGAACTGACCTCTTGCCCCTAAGTGGATTTCTTATTAGTTAGCACCCCTCAGCATGCTACTAAGCATCAATTATTTTCATTAACATCATATTCTCATAGAAAAAGGATCATAATATTACAATCTACTAGGTCAACATGGGAACACAACATTTTTTTTGTCATCGCATCTTAATAATACATCACATGCTCATGAGGTTTGTGGTAAGGATACGGTCTTGGTATTCTAGGGTTTGTTCAATTCTTTGTGCACGGGTGGCTTGAAGTCTGTTGGTCTCTAATCACATAGGCTTATAGAATATGATGGCCTTGTGGATTATGGTGAGGATGAGCAATTTGATTCTCCAATGGTTTTTCAAACACATGCGGAGCTAATGGAGATATGGCATGATACAAAGGAATACGTTGATGTCGTCAGCATGGTATTTTTTAAGGATTCTAATATTATACTTGAGCATAGTATTCTAGGTGATTGTTTTGGATTGAAAAAAACATGTTTACAGATAGGTAAGCGAAGATTAAATATGAAACATACAATTAACACTGAAATATGTAAATTTTGGTGAATATTATGAAAAAAAAACATATTCTATGTAAATATAGGCGATTTTAAACACTAAAAATGAACAAATAGTGAATTTATTTTTTGAAAAAAACCCCAAAAGTAGCCAATTGGCAAAATTTCACCCCTAAAAATTACCTTGGTTGTCAAATTGGAGGCCCTAGATGCAAATGTGTCAGGGGAGATGCCTTTGGGTAATAAGTTCTCTCCATATGTTGCTTCTTTGAGGCTCCTAATCTTGAGAGGCATTCAAGGAATCATGATGAGGATGTGGTCACGGTTGAAGGAGACGATGTAGAAACAAGCTATGATAGCCCTCTTCCACATTTACACCATCCATGTAACCTTTCCTCGGCCATCATTTGTAAGCACAAGAGTAGACCTGGAGCTTGTGCTCTCTAAATTGTGGTCGTAGGGGGATCTATTGTTGTTTTACAGTTAAGGAAATCGGTCTTTGACCCTCAATCAGAACCATTTGTGGTGTAACATATTTGGGTCCTTCTACTTGGTCTACCATGGAGCTCTAGTTGGGGGAATATTTGGAGAGAATTGTTAATTCTATGAGAAAATTTATGGCATTGGAAGAATGATTTATGTCCCATGAATATAAGAGGATGGCACAATTTTTTGTGGAATTGGATTTAAATCAAGGTTTACATGAAAAAATAGAAATTGAATGTGGGTCTGGATCTTTTGCTCAAATCCTTGACTATTGGAATTTGCCCTTTTGTTGCTTGATTTTCCATGAGGTGGGACATCTTTGGTGTGACTGCTCAAATTCAAAGAAAGGTTTTTCAGTATCATAAGAAGGTCTAGGTTCAGGGTGAGAATCATAAAGAAGTGTATCCTGAAGAAAATATTCAAGTGTTGAGTGGACTTGAGGCCCATGGGGATTAAAAGGTAATAATATTCGAGTATACAAAGTCAAATTTGAATGGATGTTCGAATCATCCACCTTTAGTAGTGATTGGATCTTTTGAAGGTATGTCCTCTACACTGGGTGATGATATGATGTTGCCTCCTTAAATCCTTTCTAAGCCATCTCCGATTTTGGGTAGTGCAAGTGTTTCGCTTCTTTTGACTAATAAGGAAATCCCTTGATAAATCCACTGAGAATCTGCTATTGAAGGGTTTAGTGCTATTGTAATATCGAACCTTCCCTATAGCCAAGGCGAATTTTAGGAGCCATAAGGCCGATCTGAAAGGGTCTGTTCTATTTTCCTACCAACTTAGACCTTGTAAACCATTATTTGATGAAGGATCTAAAGTGGTAGAAAGTGGCTTGACTCCTAAGTCTGATAATCATCCACATGTTGTTAGGAAATGCTTTATTTTGAAAGCTAAATCCTTGGAGTCTAAAGGGATTCAAGAAGGTAAACAATTGATGATAAATGAGGCACTTGGAGGAGGAAAACCCCCAAATAAGGTTTCTTATTGATTGTCATATCCTTGAATGTAAGAGGGGTTGGGGGTTCCCAGAAATTGCTAGCCCTTAGCAGGTTATTTTATGTTTATCATCCAGATATCATCCTTTTTTAGGAAAGCATGTGTTTTGGATCGAAAGTTGTTGAATTTGTTTCTCCTTTATTAAAAAAATGGCATTTTTGTAGTGCGGATGCTAATGGTATGTTAGGTGGATTTTTAATTGATTGGAATTCCATTTTCATTGTTGTGTTTACTGGTGTTTCTTCTCCAAGTATTACTTTGTAAGGGAAGCAAAGGATATGGGGAAAGCTCTAAAACTTATTAATGTTTATGGGTCATATTGTGAGAAAAAAGTCCTTTTGGGAAGATGTTAAATCACAAGAAGCATTGGAGGGTGACAATATTATTTTAGGAAGGGGTCTCAATTTAACCTTGTCTTCTAGGGAGGTTAGGGGGATTTGGTAAGAAGGGACTCTTTATCAGATTACTTTTTACATTTCTTTGAGGAAGTCAGCCTTGTTGATATTGATTTATGGCACCGCGTTCCTACCTAGAGGAAAGGATGTGGATGTTGTGCAAGCATTTTCAAAAGACTCGATCGCTTCTTTATGTTTGAGAAGTCAGTGGAAAATCTGAATGGTACAGTTTGTAAGTAAGGCAAGGTGGTTTATCAGATCACTATCTGATCCTTCTTCAAGTGGAAAAGGGAAATAGGAATTTGCTCGATCAGCTCAAATTCAATCATTGTTGGTTCTTGGATGAAGAATTTCATAATATAGTATATAGTAACTAGCAATTTGATGATGCTCTTTCATAGTTGTTTGCAATGACTCAATTCTACAAAAAAATGATCAAGGTGAAAAAGTTGGTAGCAAAGTAGGATAAGAAGGAAAATGTACCAGTATAGGATGGAATCAATCACATTGAAGGGGATATCGCAAGCCTTTTTTAGCTAAATTACAATGGTGTATCTAAGGCAGAATGGGAGCATCTCAAATCCGTTGAGGAACACATTTTGGAGCTAGAAGAAACTACTTGGTGCCTCAAGAGTTGAGCGATTTTGGATAGAATAAGGGGACGGTAACACACAATTTTTTCATAAATTTGCAGAACATCAAAAAGTTGATTAACACGATCTAGGAGTTGAGGTGTTGGGATGGTTCAAAAGCATCCACTTTCAAAGATATGGTAGCTACAACAAAATTTCATTTTCAAGAATTGTTTAAGGAATCTTAAGTTTCTCATATCGGTGAGCATATGAGAATCATAAGGTCGTTTCATGTAGTTATTGACCAGGACATGAATGGACATCTAGAAGTGGAGGTATCCAAAGATGAATTAAGGGTTGTTTTGTTTGCCTTTAAAAAGGAAAAAAGGCCCGATCTCGATGGATGGATAGTGGAATTTTATCTTGGTTTTTACGTTTTATTGGAGGAGGAAATCTTGAGGGTGGTCAAAGTGTTGAAGAGGACAGGTAGAGTAGAAAGGACTATAAATGCAACATTCTTAACCTTGATTCTAAATTCGAATGACTCTTATCCATTCCAAGAGTATATACCCATTTCGTTATGAAACCTTATTTACAAAATAATATCAAAGATTATGGCTAATAGAATCAAGGGGATACTGCCCAAAGTTATAAGGGAGGAGAAGTTCAGATTCCTTTCAATTGTCAAATTCATGATGCAGTGGGTTGGGCACAGGAGGGATTACACTATTAAAACAACCAAGGTCCCGACAACTGTAATGAAGATAGATCTTTCCAAATTTTTTGATATAGTAGTGACTAGATTTATCTTTAACTGGTTTTGTTACAAATGGGGATGGGCCTTTCCAAAGTCAATTGGATTATGGGTTGCATAACTAGTGCTAACTTTTTTGTCTTAATAAATGGATTTCCTTCTAGTTTCTTTGGAGCCACAAGGGGTATTATAAAATGATGTACTCTTCCTCTGTTTTTATTCCTTTTGATCGTTGAAGGATCGAGCATATTGATTACACAATATCACTCGAGTAGTTCTACGAAGGAATTCATGTTGTTGATGACACATTCCTTTTTCATAATCTTTTTGTTGACGATACCGTTCTATCTGGAAAAGGCTCGGTTTGCAAGTGGAGAATGTACAAGGAGATAGTGGATACTTTATACCTGACAATAGGTATGGAAAATATTTAAAATCTGTGTTGTCGTTAATTAAACTAGAGCCTTAGTTGGAAATCCAATTCAGACAAATATTTCCTGTTACTTTTGCTAAATTGGAAAAAGGCTTAAAATATATTGGCTTTTACTTAAATCCAAATGATTACAAGGTGAAGGACTGACATTGGTCAATTAATATGAGTGAAGCAAGAATCAAGTGTTGGTGTTATATTTGGGTCTCATGGAGGTTAGGTTAGTTTTGGAAAGTATATGTATATTGGATATCAATTGCACATGTTGCAAAGAGCATTCTCAACTAGATAAGAAGGAAAGTTAATTTGCATGTTTCTTTGGATTGGGAAGAAAAATTCAGAGGGCACTTCTCTGGTCAAATGGAACACATTGGACAATTATAACCTGCAAGAGGATGGGGCATATAAAACATTTACCATCTTGGTCAAGCTTTGGAAGCTAAGAGCTTGTTGTGATTGATCTTTTCAGAGGGGATCTGGAGAAAAATTATACATAACAAATACTTGAAGGATTTATCTGTCAAAGATGGGATTTCTTAAACAAAAAAATCAAGATAAGGTGTTTCTAATGTACGAAAAGCCTTGGTTAATGCATTTCGTATATTAGGAAAACGGGTGGCTTGGGAGATTCATAATAGGGCTAGATTATTTCTTGGAGAAGATCCATGGATCATGTCAACAAGAAATTACTGAGGGGTTGAAGGTTGTGTTGCAAGCTAAGGGAAGGACAAGGTTGGAAAAGGTTATGTCCACTAAAGGGCATCAAAGTTGGCAAATTCTGGTTACTTGCAACTGATCTTAAGCTTAACGGAGCCTTAGAATAGGAGTGCTTGATCCCTTTTGGATCATAATGCTATTTGTTTATCGGATAGGGAGGATGAGTTAAAGTGGTCATGTAACAAGGCTACATATGTCCTCTCTGCAAAACTTGCTAATAAGGCTTTAGCATCTCACGAAACTCGAGAAGATAGACCTTGGTGGTGGATAAGTATTTGGAAGCTGCATTGTCCTCTTAAGATTAGAAATTTTAGATTAAATGCTTTAGCAAACAAGATTCTAACGTAGGAAAATGGTTAAAGACGTGGATTGGTAGGACCCAACAGATGTATTCTATGTAAGAAGGAAGTAAAAACTGTGGATCATTTATTTATTTTGTGTTCTTTCTCAACCCTAGTATGAAGAGAGGTTCTTCAATCTTTAACTTTCCCAAGTTGTGGAGTAACAAAATAACTTAAAACGTGTTTTGAACAATGGTTTTAAAATGTAGTAGTTAAAGAAATTTTGGAGCTACCTTGTTATGCAATTTTGGGTTTGTGGATGGTGCAGAATAGTATGATATTTGAGGTTAAGGGCAGAGATCCTTCTTTACTAGTGCAGAAATTACAACTGGCTTATAGAGGAGGAAAGCACGTACTCACAATTAGGTAAGGGTATTAAAGGAACCCAGAAATAATATGGTTATACCCTAGGGATACTTCGATGGTGCATGTCAAGGAAGGCCTGGAATATTTGGAGTTGGAGCAATGTTATGCATGGCTAATCCCATTAGTATAGTCTTAAGTATAGGGTTGGGATAAACACCAATAATAGAGCGAAAACCAATGCGATGTCGATTTTGTAAATTATGCCTAGGATAGAGGAACCGTTAATTTACAAGTTCTGGGAGATTCTAAGATTTTGATGGACTAGTGCAAAGGATTACTTGAAATCCACAATTTACTTCTTCTTTAGATGTTGCAAAGAGCTGGGGACATGATTGCAAGTTTTACCTTGTTTTCTTTTGAACAATAAATATAGGGATTTCAATAAGCATGTTGATTTACTATCAAAAGATTCCATTGACATTCCTGATTTTTTTTTGGCAATCCAAGAATTTCAAGGATTAGAGAGGACCTCATAATCATTCTTACATATTTTTGAACTTCGATGTTTTTGTTAACATAATCTATATTTTCTATTCTGAAATGCTCTGTTATTGTATGCTTTCGAAGGACAATTTGAATGGATTAAGGCTAACAAGTAGTTAAAACTTTGCTTTTAAATATGGGTCTAGAGGATTCATGACCTAGGATCATACTTTGATCAGAGATGCAAGCCTCATTGAATGTATATTTTAAGTTCACACTTGAAATACCAAATATAAGTTTTTTTTCTTGGAAAAAAAATGCATCACATGCTCATGCATGCCAATATAAATCATCTTTCCACAAAGAACCACATGCTCATGCATACCACCATATCATGAAATATCATTATAAAGGAAATGACCTCATCGTATCTTAAGACATTTAATCATCATGAATACGGTAATCATCCTAGCACAAAACATATGTAGAATGATATGATTGTGATTAATCAACTCAACACATGGTATCGGTTGAACCAAACAACTAATCATGTATGAAATAAATCAAATGTATATGTTGGGGTAAAAGAAAAGATCGTCACCATACCCAAGAGTTGTTCATGTCATGTTTGTTATTGCATATTGACTCAATATTTGTTTTGTTCTAGTCAAGTTAATTGATCATCTTGAACCCATCTTATATCTTTATCAATCATTCTTTGAATCTCTATTTCAAAAAAAATCAAATCATTCACATCACACCTAACCCATTAAGTCTTGTCCATACATCTAGGTAACAATTTTGTTAGCTCTTTCAAGTGGTTAGTCAATATTAATAGAAATGCAATAATATTTTAGGATAAACCCTTCTTCCCATTAGAGGTGTTTTATAAAATCAAGTATATTTATGAAGATGCATACTTACCTTTAAAACAAAAAGGGGAAATAATGTAGACCACCCTTCTAATTGATAAATATTAATACCATTGCTCCTATGATTGAGCCAACCAAGGACACCTTGACCCTTATGGATTTGGTGGGGTGTTGTACCTTAATGACATGCTACACCACCTTCAAGCTAGGTCTAGGAAAGGGAACAATTAATTGGGTAGAGATTTGAATACCTTAATGAACTTATGAAGGTTTCTTTGGAAAAAGGTATATCAGGGTTACAAATGTTTGGGGACACCAAATTAGTGATTGAATGGGTTGAAGGAGCTTTAAGAATGAAAAAAAAAATCTCTCTGGGTGCCTTACTATACTATGTATTATTAATTGTGGCTTAATTTGAAGATATCTTTCTCCCATGTAAAAAAGTAGTTTTTCAAAATTATTGATGAGACTTATTTAAACAATTGTGTTGGGAAAATAACATGCACTTAAGGGCGAAGGATCCTCCCATTCTTTAACTCGGTGCCTCTTTGCTTGAATCATAGTTTGTAGATATAAAGTCTACTTACGGTAAGAAGCTATATCTCTTTCTATTATTTGGACTCTAATACTTTTCAAATAAGTATGAAACCACAAATTATTGATTAAATATAATATTTAATTATTCTTTCAACTTCAAATACATTACATATAACTCTCCTTGCAACTAGGGAATGTGAGGATGATGGAGTATGGGGGGTTAGGGGTGTACATGTCAAAATTCCAAGCAGTACATTGTTTTAAATAAAATATTTTCTATTAATTTCATGAGTGAAGGAAACGAAGAAGAAAAAATCCGAAAGGGGAGAAGAAAACTACGATAGATGATTTTAGAGTGCTAGCTATACCATCCTCTTTTTGAAAATGATGATAAAGTTTTTCCATACTAGAAGAAGAGGTTCAACCTCCAAAAAATGATCCGTAAGGAAACTAGTTAGGATCCATGAACCAAATATGTTATAATTGTAAGAGGCTGTGATGGAAGGGGAGAATACAAATTCTTTTTTGTCATGTTTACTTAATAGATGGTATATTATTGTTTTGAATCTATAGGAAAATCATGACGAGTGAAAAAGAGGTGGTTACAAGGTGAAACCAATAAT
Source organism: Pseudotsuga menziesii (assembly GCA_001517045.1). NCBI lineage: Eukaryota > Viridiplantae > Streptophyta > Pinopsida > Pinales > Pinaceae > Pseudotsuga > Pseudotsuga menziesii. Next base: position 145,792 of record LPNX010370429.1, on the reverse strand, counting down.
TCACTCTCTCAAATGTAGATCTCCTAGCGTATGAGATTTAAATTGAACTAGTATCATTGGAATTAGGTCTACCTTCTTCAGTTTTCAATATGTATGGGACTTATATGGTTAGGTAGGTGTTATGGGAGCATTTATTTAGTCCTCATAACCCTAGTAATGAATATCTAATATTAAAAGGATATATGAACTTTGTTTTAAGGAAAATAAGATGGGCTACGTGGCCAAGTTACTATTGGAAAAATTAGAATCTCCAAGGATTGATGATCTTGACAAATAGGTGTTTGCTCGAGGGTTTTAATAATATAGTAGTTTGCTTGAGTTTTCATTTGAAAGTTCTAATTTTCAATCATCCATTCATTACTTGAGGATTGAAAAAAAATTGACAACATTTTGCTTGTCAACACTATATTGGAAAAAACCTAGTAACAATAATGCGATCGGTTTATATAATTAAAATTTAAATTTAATTTTTAATTTCCATTTGAAAATTGAAAAATTATGGACCCATAATTTTTATTGGTTGATACAATTTAAAGGAAATTTTTTTTTATAAATAAATGGAAATTAAATTATATAGGAAATTTTATAAATTTTGACATCTTACCAAATACTTAGGGACAAAATTTAAAAATAATACTAATTGAAAATTCATTTGTAATCTACTAAAATGGAAAGAAAAAAAGTGGACAAACCTCTCTCATGGTTGATGCCATATGTCGATGGACGACCATGAGTGGTTGGAGGCTAATGGGGTTGATGCACAACTTAGTTGAGTGTTTTCTAGCGTCTAATAAACTTATTGGTCGAGGGTTCCTATGGGAAAGAAAAACACAATTTTGTATTTTTCATACATAAAAGAAAATATATCATTTGAGTTATTTAATTCTAAAACCCACATTGGTCGTCGATTAGCCAATCAGTCGATCAAGATTGTTCAATCGACAACTCAATCGAGTTGTTTAATGCTCAAATCCACACTGACCATTGGTTAATCGATCAACCAATCGAGATAGTTCCGCTCACAACTTGATTGAGCTATTTAATGCTTGGACCCAAACACTCCATGGATCAAACAATCGAGGAGCTTGATCGAGCTATTGAATACTCAATTTAGTATTAAAGCTTAATTGAGACTCTTTCTAACCCTTCCAAACCCTTGATCGAGGGCTTGGCTTTGCCGTCAAAAGAATTGAACGAGTTCTTCTACAAGCTCTTAATAACTTGATCGAGAGCTTAAAATAGCTTAATTAAGCATGCAAAAAACTTCACTCTCTCCTCCTGCCTTGCCAAGAATCTATATATATATATATATATATTTAAGGTCACCGCCAAGCGAGACACCAATTGGTGTATGAGACCCCCTTGTTTGTGGGACAAGGGACCCCCCTCTGTGCAGTGGTTTAATTGGTAAAGTCTACAGAGGTGTACATACTCTTCCCCCTTTGGATTTGAACCTGTGACCTCCTAGAAGGAAAAACACGTTCTTAACCATTAGGCCCACTCAGGTTGTACTCAATGATTTTACTATTATTGTTATTAGTATGTTTTTTTCAAGAGAATACACATTACAGTTGAGTTATTTTTTTAACTTTTATTTGGGAAGATATCATTTTATTATTATTATTATATTTTTTTTTTTATTTTTTTTTTTTAAAGATGTTATATTAACATTAATTTAAACCTAATATTTTTTATATTTTAATTTTTAATTTAATAATTTAAACATTATATAATTTGGAATTTTTACATTGCGAATAACTAAACCTAAACAAAGGTGAATTGAGATAAACTTATAATATTCAAAAGCAAGTACCCTATAAAACTAAACAAAACAAAAAAAATCTCAAGGAGCTAAAAAAGGTGATATGGGGAGGACTTATCATATTCAAAAGCAAATATCATACAAAGCTAACTCTAAAGAAAATGTTAAGGGGATTATCTAAGGACTTATCATATTAAAAACCACATATCATAACACACATGGGAAGAATTGTTGTAGTAGCATCACTCATATCATGTTCATAGGATAATGTGACATGAATCAGGTGCGCTTAATGGATGCATGCTCAAGGTGATTTTTATTTAAATTTTTTGGAAAGTAAGTTTGTATAGATTGTGATTACACCAGTAGGGGACGGAGCGAAAGGAAACTAGAGAGGATGAAGGATTGAGTGGGGGTTATTGAAGGGGGGCAAACTAGCGGAAGCATGGAAGAAGGCAAGGGTAGAGGCGGACGAGCCTTCCTAGTAGCTGAATTGGCAGGACTGAAGATCAGGGACATCTCGATAGATCTGAATCACACGCAGACCTAGACAGAGAGACTGACAATGCAAAAGCCAGGGAAGTGCATGCCGAAAGTGGCCATGATTCCGTCCATGGAGTGTCAGATCTTCAAGGATAAGAGAAATAATCCAGTATATGCAAGATCATGCGCTGATTGGAAAGTTCCTGGGAATGCAACCCTCGAAAAAATCCCTTGTCTGGTGTATCAATTCTACCTGGAAACGTGTTGGAAACCCAGGGGGCACTATGACCTTCAACTGGGATCCAATGGTTTCTTCACCATCTCCTTCATTAACTTGGAGGATAGGAACAGAGTTATGGATGGGGAGTCATATTTCATTTACTCAGCGGGCCTGTTCTTGAGACCCTGGAAGGAAAAGTTCTGCCCAGAAAAGGAAGATGTGAAAGTAGCACCGGTATGGGTCAGGTTGTACACTCTGCCGAGAGAATATTGGGATCCGAAAATTTTGGAAGACTTAGGGCATTGTCTGGGTAAATTCATCAAAATATCAGAACAAACTAGGATCCAAAGATATATGACCTAAGCGATGATTTGTGTCTACATGGATCTAACCAAAGATTTTCCAAAAGCAATATGAATATCATGGGAGGATGAGGATTGGGTGCAAACCCTAGATTATGAACAGATCCCATTTCGATGTCGAAAGTGCCATGAATATGGTAATTTATTTAGGGATTGTTTCATGAACAGTCCAAAGATAAATTTGGGGAAGGAAGAGGAAAAGAAGGAACAAGATTTCTCAAGGGTCTCATCAAGAAAGAGAGGAGGACAGAAGTAGGACAACCAGGAGGTGAATAAGAAGATAGTTGTCTCAAATAAGTTTGAGGTTTTGGATGATTGCGCAGAGGAAACCCTGGACAAACAATCAACGGGAAAACATGGAGCCTCCCCACTCTTAGAGACAACGGATCCAACCTCTCAGAAGGAGGAAGAGACTATCGAAGAAAATCTGCAAGAAATGGGGGAGCCAAAAATAGGGGAGGAAGCAAAGGACATGGATATAGGTGATTTGGATCTGGAGGGGATCGAAAAGGCCTGTGCGGATAAAGGGAAAGATTATGTCCCACGGGAACAACTGTTCATGTTAAAAGAATCCATCCTTAAAGCTTGGGCCTCCAACCAACTTGGGATCAGCTCAGGATCCCACAAGAATAGAAATTCAAAGAACTAACCAAGAAGACAGACAGGAAATCGAATAAACAGAGGGTTGCAGAAGCAGGGAGGCGTTTGGTAGAGTCAGGCCAGTACCTTGCCATTAAAGCTGCTCTAGGTCTATAAGTTTCTCAATGAATATCCTGTCATGGAACATTAGGGGCCTAAATAGCCCACAAAAGTTAGGATCTTAAGAAAGAATATCAAGAGAACAAACTCGGTCATTGCCTTCTTAGAGGAGACTAAATGCCAGGCTGCCTAGATCCAGGATCCAAGTAAGAAAACTTGGAAGGGTAGTGAAGAGATAGGAATAGATGCAAGAGGCTTCTCGGGAGGCTTAGGAATTCTATGGGACCCCACTAGGGTCATTATGGGGGGTTTCCAAGGGAATCATTTTTTTCTTTCCGCAGACTTTAAGGTGGTAGGGTTTTCAGTTGAAGGGGTTGTAACGAATGTGTGTGGTCCTCATAGTCCAGGATACAAGAGGGAGTTTATCAAATCCCTTCGAAAACACCAGTATAGGATGTCCAATGATCACTGGTTTGTGGGAGGAGAATTCAACCTCATCACCTCCTTGGAGGAAAAGAAGGGTGCGTGACGCAGGTTGGAGGACGAACACCGTTGACGAATTGGGACTTATTGACATCATTCTTGCAGAGGGATGGTTCACATGGAACAACAAAAGGATGGGGTATAGACACATTTCATCCAAGTTGGATCGATTCTTGGTATTTGAATCCATTATGGATTTAGGGAGCGAGCTTCATTCCGCAACGCTCCCAGATATGGGCTCAGATGATTGGCCAATTGAATTAATGTGGAGTGGGTTGAGCTCCCAGTTCAAAAATCCTTTTAGGTTCGAATAGTTCTAGGTAGAGCATCCAAACTTTGATGAGAATCTTAGGACTTAGTGGGAGGAGCTGAGTGAAGGAGATGGCCCAAGCATGTACAAATTCCAACATAAGTTAAAAGGTCTGAAAGCAAAGATTCAAAAATGGAACAAGAAGGAATTTGGTAATATCTTCTCAGAAAAATATCCTGGAAGGCTGCCTGTAGGAGGTCCAATCCATTGGGATAAATGAAGGATATACCATTGATTTGAAAATGGAGGAGCTAAGCCTCTGCTCCATAATAGATGAGAGAGAAAAGCAAGAGGAAATTCTAGTGCAACAAAAATATAGGAATCAATGGCTAAAGGAGGGGGAGAGAAACACAAAAATTTTCCACCATTTGGTCATACAATACAAGATACAAAACAAAATTTTGGCCATCAAGAATGCCAAAGGAGAACAGGTGGAAACCAGGGAAGAAATAGAGACCACTCTAAATCATCATTTCACCGACATTTTGTCTAAGCCAAGGTAGGGTAGGAGGGAAGACATAGAGCATATAACAAGGATGATCCCATCCCTTGTCACTCATGAGAAAAATCATATTTTGATGAAACCTATAACCCTCATTGAAGGGGAGGAAGTGGTTTTCCAGATGAAAGAAGGTACAACCCTGGGCCCAAATGGTTTCACGATGAATTTCTTTCACCATTTTTGGGATCTCATTAAGATGGAAGTGTGGAGGATAGTGGAAGATTCCAGGGCCTCGAGAAGGACTCTATCAGCCTTCAATGCAACCTTTCTTACTCGCATTCCAATGAGTGAAGGTGTGAATTCTCCAGACAAATTGAGGCCCATAAGGCTATGCAATGTTATATACAAAATAATCACTAAGGTAATAGCGACTCACCTAAACCCTATCCTCCCAGGCTTAATCTCTATTGAACTGTCATGGTTTGTAGAGGGAAGGCAGATAACAAATGGTATTATTCTGGTCTACGAAATGCTTCATTCCATAAAATTCAAGAAACTGCCAGGTATGATGGTGAAATTAGACATGGCTAAAGCCTGTGACAGACTAGACTGATTGGACTATGAACTTAGTGTCTTCTGCTTTCTTCTCTATCCTTGTGAATGGAGTTCCTTCAAAAAACATTAATCCCTCAAGAGGAATAAGGCAGGGAGACCCCTTGTCCCCTTTCATGTTCATCCTCATGGATCAAGATTTGGGCAGATCAATAACGACCTTAAGGGATAAAAACGATATAAGAGGGCTCAATGTTCACCCAAGGGCAATTAAACAAACGCACCAACGGTTTGTGGATGACACTATGTTGATGGGATATCCATCAATCCAGGAAGCCAGGAAGTTTAAAAAATGTCTGTCAGACTTTGGCAAAGCGTCAGGACTAGAGACCAATGATCAGAAATCCCAAGTTTTCTTCTGTAACACGCGAAGGATCTCAAGAAGGAATATATGTCATATCTTGGGTTTTAAGGAGAGCTTCCTTCCATCCAAATATCTAGGAACCCCTTTAGTAAATTCAATTGCTAAAAAAGGTTCCTGGACGAAACTCCTGGACAGTTTGAAAAAAACCCTAATGAATTGGACCCTGAGACCCCTTAATTTGGCTTACAGACTAGTTCTGGTGAAATCAGTCTTACAAGCCATGTCGACGTACTTCTTTCCACGTTAGCAGCCCCAAAAGCTATCTTGAGAGAGATTAGGAATCTGCAACGGAAATTTCTATGGAGTGGTACCAATGAACACCGAAAGTGGGATCTAGTGAATTGGGAAACAATCTACACTCCAAAGCACCAAGGAGGATTAGGACTCAGAGACCTGGAAAAGGAAAGTGTGGTAAGCGGGGCCATGTTATGGTGGCGATGGGTCTCCCATGTCCAGGAACCTTGGGAAAAGGTGTTGCACTTCAAGTACATTGAGGGATGGGACATAAGAGAACTGTTCTCAGAAGATATTCCTAGTTCCCACATATGGCGAAAAACATGGCATGGGAAAGGATTGGTCCAAGATCACAGTTTCAAGGAAGTCAGGAATGGCGGGTTTGGGAGGATTCATGGCAAAAACTACCTCCACTTGGTCGAAGCATGGATTGTCATCAGATCCGAGAGGAATGTATCACCCAAGGCATTATCAAGGTCATTGAAATATGGAGAAACTAAGCAGATGATCAAAATCTATGAATTTGGGCAAAGAGGGAATGGTGGGAGCGCTTGGGCCCAAGAGAGGACGTGGATATACTGGAAGAAGCCCTCGACAACATGTGTATAAGAATGCATTTAGGAGACGAAAAGTTGTGATTGGGTTATAACCCAAAAGGTTCCTTCACGATGATGGAATCCTATGAAATTCTTACTGAGGCCGACAACCGACCTACAAATCAAAAGTCGAGTAAATTGTGGAAAAGGAAGTTGTGGCCCAAGATTACCATCTTCAGTTGGCTTGTGATAAAAAATCGAATATTGACAGGTGAAAACCTCAAGAAAAGAGGGATGGTAGGACCTTACCGGTGTTTCCTATGCGAGCTTGAAGAAGAGACCACCAGCCACCTCCTGGATGCCTGTAAATTTGCGTCCTCCATATGGGATTATGACGTGGAGATTTTTCAAAGATCTGACTGAGAAATGAAAAACCTGGCCAGGACACTTACAGAATGGACTAATAACCCCTTTCAAAACTCCAATCTTAATCGCTTATGGGAAATTTTCCCTCATTTCGTGCTCTAGGAAGTATGGAGGGAGCAGACCTCTAGGACCTTCCAAGGAAAATCTTGAACTGTTAGCAGAATATGGGACAACATCACGAGCATAATGAAAGAAATGATAAGATCAGAAGTCTGGAAGAACTCGGACTGGGAAGCTATGTAGGAGAAAACTCACATTCTGAGGGCATGGGGACTGTTAGGACCTATGTAGTAGGCAAAGCTCAGCTAGGACAATGAGAAGTGCAGAGAGATGGCAACCTCCTCCCAAGGACTTCTTCAAGCTCAACTTCGATGGAGTGTCAAAGGGAAATTCGGTTCTGGCGGGTTATGGATGCATCATACGGGATCCCAGAGGTTGCATGGTAGGTTCCAGTTTCGGGTTCCTCGACTAGGAGACCAACAACGCAGCCAAGATAGAAGGCCTTCTACGGGGAATTGAAATGGTAATTGAAAACTATTGAACCCCTATAATCATCGAAGGGGATTCCCAAGTGGTTATTCAGTTGGCTATGAAGCTTCAAAACAGAACTCAAAGTGCTAAGGTGGTGCAATCATGGCGATTGGAGGGTCAACTAGAAAAAATCAAAGGGATCCTAGCTGAGGGGTTGGCTACCAGCTTCATCCACGTAAGGTGACAGGGTAACAAGGTGGCAGATTAGCTAGAAAACCTTGGGACGAAGACCCGTCGAGCTGTCAAAGCGAAGGATTGGGATATGATGGTGGGTGAGACGGAGCGGGACAGTTGTATGAACCTCATGCTCCAGGACATGCAGAGCACCAATGGCACAAGTAGGGCAGGAAACCGAGCAGGCTCGGATCTCTATTGAGCACGTGGCTAGGCAGGTGGTTGATATATTGATCCATGTGAAGTGGCATGTGCGATTTAATGTCCTTTCGCTCTATCATTAGGAACCCCTCTATTCAACAGTCCAACATACGTGTAGAAATAAAAGGCGGAAAAGGGTAATATGAATGCATGTGTGGGATTTATCTGATCTGTACTACGGACTGAATGCAGGGTATCATGATCAGTATTGCGGTTATGATGTGCTCGATAAGGAAAATACTATTTAGGAAGATGAAGGGTGATGAGAATCATCACATAAGAAGTATGTGTTTGGTTTCTTCTGCTTCATACATTAAGGAGAATTCGGGATTGTGATACTGGGAAAACTCTCAACTTTAGAGGGGAGGAAACCTCATGGAAGGTAGGAAAGGAAGAGGGAAGCGCACCTTAAACCAGGAGGAAGATTTTGGGAAAGCTTCCAGATCCCAGCAAAATGCAATGTGGGAAGCTAGGATGTTCGAGCTCAAGTGTCCCAAGGAAATTCAACAACAAGTTAATGAAATAGAGAAACAATTGTGTGGGGAGTTTGAAGGAGAGAGGCTTCATGAAGGGTGTCAAAAAGCCTAGGAATGGATCCTTGATCTCAGTCATACCACAAGAAAACTAAATTTGTACGAGAGGATTGTGACCCTATTCTGGGTCATGAAAAATATCGTTGGGTGATCGTTCTGGGACAAGATGGAGGACGATGCAGCAAAGGCGCATTCAGATCAATGATGATCATACATGACAGCGAATATCCAACATTTGAATATCAAAGTTGATATCCTCATGAAAGGTCTCAGCTTTTAGGTTCCCCCAGTTCCTCCACCTGTGGCAGTCCACAAGTCGGACGAGGATAGCAGGCACCAGGGAAGCATCTTTGACCTCCCATATATTCTGCTTTAAGAGGTCGTGTTGGTGAATGTTCTGTTATTTCCAGGGTTATCAAAGGCATCTAATGCCTTTTGCCTGAAAAACAATTGTTTGTTTATTTTATCTAATGTTAGTAGTCCATAGGAGTTTGATGTTGCAGTCAGGCTGGAGTCTTCTTGTTAGCAATGTTAGAAGAATCACAGACCCTTGGTGTCATAGACTCCAGGTTTTTATATATGTGTTCGGTGTTTTGGGTGAAATTGATGGTTAGAACTCATGTGGAAAGCGGGCTAGGTAGGGGTCATTTTGTCTGGTGCAGACGAAAGTCGCTCAATATGTAATTCTCTCTTTTCGAAATTAATATAATGATCGTCCTCTTACTTACAAAAAAAATTGTATAGATTATGTTTCGCCATTGATTTAATCATTTTTTAATTTTATTTTTTTTACATAAACATTATTTTCAATTATGTTTGAAGGCTAAAAATTGGTAGGGGAATTTATGTTGTGGAGATTTCCATAAAACTAGTTGTGCTAACTTGCAATTTAAAATATTTTTTGGCCATAATTGTGTCTTTGTCATATTTGAATTCACTATCAGTAGATGCAGCAAGGATGACAACATCTTGAACATAATAAATTAGAAAGAAAAAAAGGTTTGATTTTGTAGAGATGGTGGAAAAGATTAAAAAAAACTATGGAGCATTGAATCTGGATACTATGCTTGCATGGGACGAATTTTTACAATAGAAACCAAAACCAAATTTGCAGGTTGCTTTTTCTTTACATGTGCATGGCATAGTAGGACGAGGTGACAATATCTATACACACAAAGTACCACAACTATTGTAGGTGGAATTTTAATAAATGGGAGTATACAACACATGGATTCCAAGTAATGGACGTAAACTTTGTGTTGTTGTGGTCCACACATCGTTTTCATGTAACTCGTATAAAGTTTTTAAGTGCAGAGGAATACCTGTACACAGTTTTAAATGCAGGGTAGTAATGATTTTTAGCTCACCTTGGGATCCATTTATATTCTAATTCATTATTGAACTCATTTCACTTTTACACTCAGGTTATTCTGCTAAGAAGTAGATAGTATGAGCCCCAACATTTGATGATTGCAAAATTTCCTTCTCAAAACTTCCTATCTAAAATGTTAACCACAAAAGGGATGCATTTATGGTTGTTCTAAGAGTGAACAATGGCCTGCTAACCATTTATTGTGGCGCTCACCGGTTACTTGGATTGAAATTCATCAATCTGTGCAGGAAGGTAAATATTTTAACCTGTTTAGCTAATTTTCTAAATGAGTTTGCTTGTCTCTACAGGATAGTTAGTCGATGCCTTTGATGGTGCTTGTTAGGTTATGATACAACGACCTTCATTGGCATCCATAACATGCGTACAATCAATTGTTGCTTGTAAGTTAAATTTTTCTAGCTAGGCATCACATTTTTTTAACTAGGTATCTAAAGTTTTTTAACGCGCCTACTGTCTTCGATTGTCGCTTGTTTGCTTTTTTAACTAGGTATCAAGCTTCAATTCTCTTAAATAAGTCAGGCATTAGGGTTTTATTTATCTTATTATCTAATGTCTTTAAGGAAGTGAGTGATAGCAGTACATGATCTGTAATAGCTTGCAAAAGTCCCCACGAATCGACCTTGGATTGAAATGTATGGGAGGCAACACTCTTCATCTACTTGCATAATTGGAACAGGGCCAGTTGTTTGCACATACCTTGTCTACAGAATGTTGATTTGTAAAGTGGAGAGTGGGTAAGAAGAATTAAATCCAAACCCTAGTGCCAAGATGTAATGGAATGAGAGCCATAGATATGTTGCCATGGCATTTATTCTTCAACCTACTTCTATTGATAGGGTTCTCTCAGTCTGCCTCTAGCAGTAGTTGGTAAAGCTTTGTCACTAGCATTGCTTTGGAAGTACAATTATTCTCTAGAGATCCAAAACCATCAATTCCAAAAAATAAAATTACAAGCATCAAAATATTCAATGAAAATAAACATTATTGAAGTACAACTCAATAGAAACCAACTTTGATGTACCATGCTCTTTACTTATTTGGAAAATCATATTTAATGCAAGGTTATGCTTATCTACTTGTCGGGACATGTCTTCCAAGTATGGGAAGACTTGTTTCACATGTCCAAGTAATAGTTTTGAATGTTTTGATTGATAAAGACAATATGCACTATATTGTTTTTAGGTTTATGAATTGGTCCTTTGTTTGACCATTTTTTTCATGCAAAAGAGTACACAGAAACTCCTTTATGTGGATATTAAGTACTCAACTAAATTCTTGCATATTTTATTAAGCTTGTTTGGCCAAATATTTTGAGACCTCCTATACCTTTAGACAAACTGGATGGATTTTGTAATCAACACTTTGTTGTTGCATTTTGTTATATTTAAAGACTCTTAGTGAGACATATTGTCATAAACTGCAATCTTTTGGTTCTAGTGAAAAATGTCAAACTATGGCCCCATTGGGATAAATTGGTACATCAATTTCCCCACGTCGTAACTTTGGCATACGATCTTCGTTTAATGGACATGATACCTCATTGTAAATATCTATTCGAGGACTACGCTCGATGAATCCTCCAAATTTGTTGGAGGAAGATTTCCCATACAACGTCGTTTAGGTCCTCAAGACAACTCTAGAAGTTTAGGACCCAAAAAACTGCTAAAAATAGTGAGTTGTGCTATCATTAAGGAAATTAAAAGAACTGAAAGAACAATGTTGGGGCCCCAAGTGGAATTGGCGGGTGGCCACCAATATCCACCTAGATCATTCCTCCCCCCTTAAGAAGCAATGGTCCCCATTGCGTGGAGTTCCTCCATGAGATGAGGAAACTTCTGTTGAACTTGGTCCCTAGTGAGCCTCTTGCCCGGTGCAGGGGTTGGTCAGCTTTGACAAGCCGATACAATTGGATCTTTTGTTGGTGAGTGTTCTTGATTTGCATGTCCATGATACATTCTGTGGTGACCTGTTTCCTGCAGTTTGGGTTTAACTCCGTTATTGTGAGTTGTTTTGCAATGTCGGAGATATCCAGTAGAGGTGGAAATTAGGGTTGAATGTGGTCCACTTTGAACACTGGGTGCAAACCAAGGAATGGTGGAACACTGAGCTCGAAGGTGTTGTCCCCTACAACCTTTGTAATAGCATATGGCCCATATCGGAGCGGGCAAATCTTATGGTAGGGTCCAATGAGGCGCTCCTTCTGCAAATGTAGCCACACTTTGTCGCCCACCTAGAAGTTATGTGGCACCCGATGTTCATCATGTTGTTGCTTATATTTTCCAATGGTTATGTCCAATATTTCATGAACTTGTTGGCGGATGTGCTGAATGTGCTCAATGAATTTGTTTGCCTTGTCAGCTTTCGACTGGACATGAGCCGAATCAACCTACATGACCGCAAATGGCATGGCTATGTCAATAGAACATAGTGTTAGGAATCCCAAGCCCACCTGAAAGGGGTTGTGGTCAGTTGAGTTGTGGAGAGCTCTATTATAGTTGTGATGTACATAGGGGAGGCTCTCATCCCATGTGTGTGGATGCTTAGATTTGTACATGCACAGAATGTGTATGATCATCCTATTGATGACCTTTGTCTGACCATTAGTTTAGGGATGGAAAGTTGTGGACTTGGTGATCTTGGTGTCCAACATTGACCAAAGGCTGGACCAAAATGTACTGGGGAACCCGTTGTCCCGATCTGAGATGATAGACTATGGGATCCCAAAGTGTACCCACACTCGTTCAAAGAATAGTTTAGCAATGGTTTTTGTTGTGATATTCTTCTTGCAGGCCACCATAATGGCCATCTTCGAGAATTTGTTGACGACCACGAAAACACAATCGTTGCCATGTAATCCATGGAGATGGATTCCCAGGGTCGACTAGGGGTAGGTAGCGGAGTGTAGAGGCATTACTTCTTGATGGTCGGTTTTGCAATGGCACAGGCAGTGCAAGATCTGATGTACTTCTCGACATCCATTCGAAGGTTTGGCCAATAGAAATACTTATGCAGTATTGCCATTGTTTTCTCGACCCTGAAATGCTCGACGACCCGACTTTAGTGGGATTCCCAAATCATCTTGGCACGCTCGCTTGAAGGAACACAAAGGTGTCCCAGGTGACATAACAGTCCATCATATAGGTGAAAATTGGGAACTTGCTTACCCTCCAAGAGCGTCTTGTATGTGTGGCCAAATTCTGGATCGCTCTTGTAGAGCAGTGGCCAATTAGAACCCTCGTTCCCACAAGAATTGAGCACGGTGGTTGGATGAGGCAATCTGCAACATTATTGGTGCTTCCCTTCTTGTACTTGATATTCAGATGAAACTGTTCCAGATATGTGGACCACTTCTCATGGCGATCGTTCTACAACTTCCCTTGTGTTTGCATGAACTGTAGGGGTCGATGGTCTGTGTGGATGATCGGTTCCTTCCCCAAAATGTAAGGCTTCCATTGTCGGCAAGCCTCCACAATGGAATACATCTCTTTGTCATAAGTGGGATACTTTTGGACTGTGTCGGAGAGTCTCTCACTGTAATATGCCATTGGATGTCCCTGTTGAGTAAGAACTGCACCAATAGCATAGTCTGAGGCATCTGTCTCAATCTCAAATGGTTGTTGCAAGTCTAGTAATGTGAGCACTTGGGCAGAGCAGAGGCGATGTTTCAACTCGACGAACACCTCCTTTTGAGATTCAAACCAAAAGAATTTATTTTTCTCACTCCTCCCTTGGTGACTTGGCTCAAGGGCCAAGTGATATGAGAGAATCCCAATACGAACCTAGGGTAGAAATTGGAAAGAACCGAAAAGTTGCGGAGCTTTGTTAGAGAGTTTGGGGCTGGCCAATCCCGAATGGACTTGGATCTTGGTCGAATCCGCATGTACCCCTCGCTCATCATAATGTATCCCATATACTGAACCTGGATCATGACAAAAGTCCACTTCTCCAAATTGGCACACAGCTTGTGTTGCCGCAGTGTTTGGAGGACCTGTCGGATTTGGTGGAGGTGCTCCTCCCAACTTTGGCTGAAGATCGGGATGTCATCCAAGTACACTACTACAAATGAGTTGGTGAATGGCCGCAAGATGTCGTCCATCAGCCTCATGATGGTTGTGGGAACATTTGTCATCCCAAAGGCATGACCAACCATTCAAAAAGGCCCTCCTTGGATTTGAAGGCAGTCTTCTACACATCAGAGGGTTTGATTAGTACCTGGTGATACCCGAACTTCAAGTCGATCTTACTGAAATATTTTCCCCACCTGAATTGGTATAGAAGGTCATCAATCCGTGGGATCGAGTACCTATTCCAGATAGTGATCTTATTCAGTGCCCGATAGTCAATACAGAGTTTCCAAGTCCCGTCCTTCTTTTGCACCAACACAATCAGGATCCCACAGGGCGATGAACTCAGTCGGATGTGCCCTTTATGCAAAAGCTCATGAATCCACCTCTTGATTTCATCATTCTCCAGGACATAGCGTCGATAGATCGATCCATTGGGCAGTGACGCACCTGGGGTCAGATTGATGGGGTGCTTGACCTGACAGTGCAGAGGAACCCCTACGGGAGAGGTGAAGATGCCCCTGTATTCCTCCACGACCCTGTCCATGTTTTGTTGTTTGGGCGAGGGGCTCTGTCTCAGGGTAATTTTTAGGGGCGAAATTTCCCCAAATAGCTATTTTTTGGGTTTTTTTCAAAAAATAAATTCGTTGCTTGGTCATTTTTAGTTTCTAATATCACCTATATTTACATATAATATGTTTTTTATCATAATATTCACCAAAATTTAAACATTTTAGTGTTAATTTTATGTTTCATATTTAATATTCGCCTACCTATCTATAAACATGTTTTTTTCAATCCAAAACAATTGCCTAGAATACTATACTTAAGTATAATTTTAGAATCCTTAAAAAATACCCCTAGAGGTTGTGGCCACAAGGCTTATTCTTTCCCTGAGGGCAGATTACCAGGAAAAAAAAATTCCTCGCTTTGGCAATGAGCTTACCGCATTGCTTTGCAGTAACCAAAGAGATGGCGGTACGCAGTGCTACCTTCGGTGTCTTGTACAACTTATTTCCCAAAGTAACAATAACAGCGTGAGGCCAGGACTCATACACAGCATGTCACTTCCATAAGTATGGTTGGCCTAATAATACATCAGAAACAGCAAGATGAGCAATGTCACATAATACCTCATCCATGAAGGGCTTGATGTTGTAGGGAAGGCAACATTGTTGGCTGACGCAGAGATCTCATCCTTGGTGAAGCCACACAATGATGTACGATTGTGGGTGTGTTGTGGTTGGCAACCCCAACCGCTTCACAACCTCTACTGAAATTAGTTTCATTTGGCTCCCCCTGTCAACAATGAACTACAATGGGGAACCTTTTACCCACATCTGGGAATGTAAGAGGCACTCCCCCTCCTATGGATCTTCCAGTTACTCCTTCTGGACCTTCATGGTGGCAACAGTGGCATTGGGCTCCGCGTCGATAATTTGCTTCCCCTTTTATTACTCTTTCCACGTTCGAGTTCGGATTCAGAGCATGCATCTGATTCATAGGCCTTCAACCTGGCCACCAGTGACTGCTTCCGACATTCACTTGTATTGTGCATGGAGCTCTTATGAAACTCACACCAATTTCCCGTGTCCTTTGGCTTCACATTGTTGTTCTTTGCTTGTGGTTTTGGCGGGTTATCCTTGGCCGCGACGCCTTCACTTTGTCCTTTGTTCTGCGGTTTGGGGGAACCTTTCCCTTGCTTCTGATTCACAGATCCAAAGTCTCTCTTCTTCAATTTGAACTTTTGCTCAATCTTGGCAGCAAACCGATAGGTTGCGCCAAGCGAGGATATGTCGAGGAACTCCATTTCCTCCAGAATGTATCTATGCATACAACTACGGTACTTCAGCACCAAATATTTCTCTAAATCTTTGATACCCAATTTTGTGCACAGGGTATGGAACAAATTTGCTAGCTCATGCACATCTTGATTCCGTTGTTGTCACAACATAATCCATTGTATGTACTTGTCCGCATAGCTTCCCACGGGATAATATTGTTCCTTGATGGCATCTCGAAAAGAATTCCAAGTGGGAGCAGCTGAAAATAGAGAGGATATCCTCTCATTCGTCTGCTCATAGTAGGTTTCCCACCAGTCCTTAACATGGGGGGCGACTTTGAGGAGCGCAAATGTGATTCTTTCCTAGTTGGAAAAGTCATGCACTGAGAAATACCCTTATGAGAGATTTAACCATCTATCTACGATGTCTGCATCTATTTGACCTTGAAATTTGAGAATGTCAAAGTTTACTTGTACCTTAAAAAGGGTTGCGCCTCCAGAGTGGTTACTACTGGGAAGTCGTTGAAGGATATGGGCAAAGTTATCCATCATCATGTTCCCTTGTTTCTTGAGGGCCTCCTCAAGCAATATTTTGATAGGATCTCCTGCTCCCTCATCCTTCTTTTAGTTCGCCATGGGCGGCTGTCGGGGTTTGGGAGGCTGATCTTGCAAGGGTTCAACCAAGTCGAGCCCTAATTCCTTATACCTTGACCTCGTTGGGGACATGCAAAGAAGGATCGAGAAAGAACCAACCCGCTCTGATACCACTGATCCGAATGTTTATCAAGGAACGCTAGGAATTACAAAAATACACATAAACACAGAGATGCGGCAGAAATAAGACTTCATTTCATTAATCTCATATACCAAAAATATGCTGATCTTGCAAGGGTTCAACCAAGTCGAGCCCTAATTCCTTATACCTTGACCTCGTTGGGGACATGCAAAGAAGGATCGAGAAAGAACCAACCCGCTCTGATACCACTGATCCGAATGTTTATCAAGGAACGCTAGGAATTACAAAAATACACATAAACACAGAGATGCGGCAGAAATAAGACTTCATTTCATTAATCTCATATACCAAAAATATGCTGATCTTGCAAGGGTTCAACCAAGTCGAGCCCTAATTCCTTATACCTTGACCTCGTTGGGGACATGCAAAGAAGGATCGAGAAAGAACCAACCCGCTCTGATACCACTGATCCGAATGTTTATCAAGGAACGCTAGGAATTACAAAAATACACATAAACACAGAGATGCGGCAGAAATAAGACTTCATTTCATTAATCTCATATACCAAAAATATGCTGATCTTGCAAGGGTTCAACCAAGTCGAGCCCTAATTCCTTATACCTTGACCTCGTTGGGGACATGCAAAGAAGGATCGAGAAAGAACCAACCCGCTCTGATACCACTGATCCGAATGTTTATCAAGGAACGCTAGGAATTACAAAAATACACATAAACACAGAGATGCAGCAGAAATAAGACTTCATTTCATTAATCTCATATACCAAAAATATGCTTACAGACATAGTGGAATTAAACTAGCTAGGCGCTTGGTAGCTTATCTTTGAGAATAGATGTGGTGGCCACTGGCCTCTGAACCCACACTTACAATGGGGCTCGAAATACTATATATTAGTCAAAAACAAAGGAAAACCCTAATCCTCCAAAGCCTAACCCTAGGAGATGAAAAATGCCAAACTATGGCCCTGTTGGGGTAAATTGGTACATCAATTTCCCAGTGTTGTAACTTTGGCATGCGATCTTCGTTTGACGCACATGATACATCATTGAAAAGATCTACCCGAGTAATACGATCAATGACTATGAAGCCCTTGGATATGATAGAGGAATATTTCCCAAAAAAACGTCGTTTAGGGCCTCAAAACTGCTCCGAAAGTTTAGGACCCAGAAAGTGCTAAAAATAGTAAGTTGAGCTATAATTAAGGAAACTAAAAGAACAATGTTGGGGCCCAAGTGGAATAGGTGGGTGGCCACCAATATTCATCTGGATCAATTATGCCAAGGCCAAAGGGATAAATTTAGTAAATTGTTGTATCCACATTTGTCAAGGTTGTTTCCTTTGGAATTAGTTGTACCTCTTTGTTTATTCAGGTAACTTTACAAGACATTGCTTGTATTCAAGGCTATGTTCATTAGTTATTTATTTGTATAGAAATGTGTGTCCATGCATCATTACTTGTATGAATAGTCTTATCACTCGTCATTTGTTCTTCAAGTGGAAGCAAATGAGTTGATATACATTAACATATTTAGTTAACTCAAACACTTTAAGTTGGAAGCTTTTGAGTTGGTATGCAACAAAAAAAATATCAACTTTGAATATATTAAAGTCGAAGATCACATGATTCATGTACCATGCTCCTTTTTATGACTGGATCAATTGTCTAACTAATAGGTGAATTGACATTGTGTTATTTGCCTTTGCAATTTTCAAAACCCCTGTGAATTGCTTTCCCTACATTTGTCCTTATGAATTTCTACACATAAAAAAATTATGCCCTTCCTCTTGTTATGTCATGGACATTTCCACTTTGTGGCTCTTGTTTGGGATCAAATTTAGATTTATAAATATTATTGCATTTTATGGTTATTTGTTATAATTTTTTTTAATGATTTTCATGGCACAATTTTTAGGTGCTCACTAGGAGAGGAAAAATGTTTTATTATTATTTGCATATCCTTAAAAAGCTCTCGCTATTGATTAATTTATTGAATAGATATTTAACTTTATGATATATATAGTTCTAAATAGGCATAACAAAGTTTTGAGAAACAACATTATTTATCATATGATTGTTGAAAGAATGCTTATTATGGAAAATTAATTGAATGTTTTTGAGGATTCATACTTTAGAAACTTCAACTTTGACGGAACTTTGATCTCCCCTCAATATGTTGTAAATAATCTTAAAAAAACATTAAAACTATTAAGGGACATGTTGGAATTTGTGCAACTTCAGAAGTTATTTTTATTGTACTTGTATTCTATTTCCTTGTACCTCCTATGGGAGATTATACTGATGTAATTACTCATGTAAACCCTAGAAAGAATCAATGTAAACCATGGGGAAAGATTACACAAGAAAAGAATAAAGGACATCACCACCTTGTGGCACTTGTTATTATAATAAATGACAACTCTATTATAGTAATAGTTGACATTTACATAGATCCGTCTTAAACTTGGATCATGTTACAAAAAATAAATTAATTAATTAAAGTAATTAAAAAACTCATGTTCCATCATAAAATAAAAAATAAAAAATCAGCATAGATCCATCTTAAATCCCAACCAAATTTCTTGAGCTATTTTTTATTAACGTATAAAAATTTAAGAATAAAAAAAAATTACACCTCAAAAAATTGGGATTCGCTTGGTGCTTCATAGATCTGGATTTAAGATAGAACTATGATGGTATAGTTCCAAATATGATGGATCATTTTATGAAGGCGAACTAGAAAGATGTGCGTTATTTTACAATGACAAGCATAGTGAGGATATAGTGGGGTAGAAGCTTAGGGAAGCTATAAGGGTAAAAGTAAGCATTGATGGAAAATGGGAAGAATATGAAAAATGGATATGGGAAGCGAGCTAAATGAAGATCAAGTAAAAGAGAGTAGTCGAACGGAGGGAAATATTGCAATAATGTAGTACAACTTTCATAAGAATGTTGTTCAGCCCTGCGAGGAGCACTTCAGTTGAGTGCCTCCCAAATGAAAAAGTTCTAATCAAAGATGAAATTCATCAGACTATGAAGATTACAATCAACCCTAGGAAGCTTACCAAAGAACATATTGTGTGCAATATTGAGCTGCTCCAAGTTCGCCATTTGGTACATTCTACATGGCAGATATCCAAAAAATTCCATTAAAGCTCATATCAAATACGACCAACTTCTCCAGTTGAGCGATTCCAAACGACAAAAATCCAAATAGATCCTTGTTGAGCAGTAGAGTTTCATTGAGTGTGTTGGACAATTTAGGAATGCTAGTAGGAAAGCATGATGTTAAATTGATGTTGGAAAGAACCACAACAGAAGCAAGAGAGTTCCCTAAAGTTCAAGGGATCTCACATTGGAACATGTTGTTGGGGAAGATGGAATCCAAATCCTCCTCAAATAGCTATGATGGCAAAAGACCTTCAAATTTATTGATATCCAAACACTTCAATGAAAACAGTAAGAGGACAATGGTGGGGAAAAGCCCAGTAAGCCTATTGTTGCTAAGATCAAGCTCAAACAGAAGCCCAAAATTTACAAAGCTAATAGCAATAGTGCCAAAATAATATATTGATATTGACATGGAACAATGCGGTCGGTGAAAAGTATTAATTCCTCTAGAAGATAACCAAAAATATAGGTGTGGTTCATATAAATTCCTACCACCACATTCATAATAGGATCATCCAAAACCTCAGAGCAAAAAATTACTTCATTATTGCAAACATATGCACCCGCGCAACTGCTCGTTACATTAGGTTATTTAATCAAATGGCCCTTTTCCAAGCTTGAAGTGCAATTTATGCATTTGTAAGTCTAGGATTTGTGAAATTAAGCCTTCGATCAACTCATGAAATGGCATGTGCTTGGCAAAAATTCCTACTGAATCTGATAAATACCCCTCATGCCCAAGTTGCACGAGACTAAACTATGCAGTGGGTAGAACACAACCCAAGCAACAAATCCACAATACAATTAATCCCACCCTCTACATTATAATGGAAAGCACACTTCTCATTCCATAAATTTCACTGTATATACATAGGTTGTTCTAATACAACATACTTCTAAAATCCTTGAAAAATAGAAAACTCAATATATATAAGCTAAAATGTGTCAAAACCTGCTTCTATGAATCAAATATTTGTTTACAAAATTGCACACACAAAAGGTCTGTTAAATGTAGAAAATCCAAATGTTTATAGCCAATGTTCCACAACACCGACACTCAAAAATACATCTCCAGCTTTTAAGCTAAACCTATGATGTTTTTTTTAGTGAGTAAATTTTTGAGATTTTGTATAGTGTAGGTTTGTTAGAAATAACCTATATTATAACAATGTAAATGGAAATTGTTTTGTGATTAAAATGTTTTATGATTAAATGTTAATGTTTAGTTTAATTATTGTAACATAATTTGTTTTATTATTAGTTTTATTGTTTTAATATTTATATAATTATTATGTTATACACTAATTGACTTTCTCAAACAATTGGTTATATAAGTCATTGAAAATTAAGATTTCATTTAAAATAAAGTTCTAATATTTTTAAAGAAAAAATAACTCCATACATTTAGTAGAACTATGTTGATATCTTCTTTGTAAATGTATTTGATTGAGACATAAAAGTGAGAAAAATGCACCTTTTACTTTCATTAGATACACAAATATTTGTTCTTATTGAGCCAACAAATGAGTAGGATTTAAGATGCACACCTATAGAATATTATGGTTCTTGGCTACCTTATGCGAGTTAACTAGTGAACTCAACAAAAATTATCGGTATTCATTCAAGCATAAGTTACCATATCTATATTAGGAAACAAATCAACTCCAAATACTCATTAAATTTATGAGAATGTATAACAAGGTATGGACACCTTGAAGTAACCAACTATTCAAAGTATTCACAATCTCATGATATGGAAATGATCACCTAGAGAAGGAAATGCAAGCTTTTTTGTTTCTAGTCTATTCATATTCTCTATATTGATGGAAGTACAAAATTCCCAAAGAGGAAGATACAAACAAGGAAGATGAATTGTCTTGACTATTGGTCTTCCACTTGCACATTGTTGAGATCTTCAACTACATCAATATATCATGTTGATGTGATTCAGTTGCTTGTCTACAACAAGAATCAGTGCACTATGTTGTACCATATATAGTGACATGATTGAAATTTATGTCTATGTGACTTGGTCATAACTCTACAAGTGTGTGGCAAAGAATATTAGCATGTTTATGTTAGGCAACAAATCAACTCCAAATTCCCATCTTGTTGATCAAAATGTACAAAAATGCATGGACAACTTTAAAGTTCAACAAAATATTCAAGTAACCAACTATTCAAAGTATTCACAATTGCATGTTATGGAATTTATCATCTAGTTATGGACAACTTTAAAGTTCAACAAAATATCCAAGTAACCAACTATTCAAAGTATTCACAATCGCATGTTATGAAATTTATCATCTAGTACAAACATTTTGTCTTCTAGTATTGTTTATATTGCACAAAGTTTCGAAAGAGGAAGTGCCAAAGAAGGATGATGATTTGTCTTGACTATAAGTCTTCCACACATAAACTCTTGAGTTATTCAACTACATCAATATGTCATGTTGTTTGGTCGTGTCTCACATAAAACTCTTTATCTATTCAACTACATCAATATGTCATGTTGTTTGGTCATATCTACAACAAGAAGCAATGCACTAAGTTATGTAATTCATGTGGACACAATTGAAATTTATGCCTATGCTACTAGATCACAAAATCTCAAGTGTGCAATAAAGAATATTAATGTATATTAGCAATTTTTAATGGTTAAAAAGATCCTGAAGATTTTCAGATCAAGGTGCGTGGAAGAACCGCACAGCCCCCAGATTTTAGCACTGACAAGTGACACAATTGAAATTTATGCCTATGCTACTAGATCACAAAATCGCAAGTGTGCAATAAAGAACATTAATGTATATTAGCAATTTTTAATGGTTAAAAAGATCCTGAAGATTTTCAGATCAAGGTGCGTGGAAGAACCGCACAGCCCCCAGATTTTAGCACTGACAAGTAACAACATATCCTATGCATAACGACATTGGAACACATCTCTAGCCTATTGCACAATGTTGCGAAAGATTTTAAATTAATGTCCACTTTCATTTATCTTGAGGTTGCTAAGTAAACAAGATGAAGTTTCAACATGAATCAAAACCATGCACGGATTAAAATAAAGTGCAAGTCTTTACTTTCGATGAATGCCCGAGAGAGAGAGAGAGACTTTTCCTTTTCAAATGTAATTTACCCAATGCATCTACAATTATGCTTTTCCATTCAATGAATTATGAAATATACCAAACTCTAAAATAAAATGCCCAAATCTAAACCTAAAGTGCAAGAAATCCTTCAAATAACACCAAAACAAAAAACTTTTCCTTGTTTTCAATTTCGAAGCTTCTAACCTACATGAAAGATACGAAATAAACCTCTTGACAAGAAGACAGGAACTTTAATACTTGGTCAGAACAATGAACAAACAAATGCAACCTATTTGTTCTTTGTTAAATTCAAAAGTATAAGTAATGAACCTACTCTTACAAACAGTACAAATTCAAAAAGGTTGAAAGAACAAGGTTCACCCGGGGTAAGGAAACTAGAAAGAATTGGATCACCCAAAGCTTTCAACTTCACTACTTACAAACCAAACTAATCAAATAAAACTAAATGAAAGAAACATCTAATGGAAACCACTAAATTATACAAATCCATTATCTCCGCAACAATCAAGATAGTTAGGAATACTAGTAGAATTAATATCCAAACACTAGTTCCAAAGTGAAAAAACAAGTGTAACAGACATAAGCAAACATGGGAATCAAGCAATGTTCAAATTAGATTCAGACCCAGCAAGTAATCCGCAGGATACACGAAGAAAAACCTTGATTTTGTTGTAGTGTTGCAGTCTGTAATTCAACACTGCGTGACAATTAGCAGGTACAAAAAAGACTAGGCACGATAGTGTCATTCTGTACCTCAAAAGAGGGCGTGAAAGGGCATAAAACTGATGCAAATCTAAGCCAAAATCAAACAATCAAATAGATTTAGAGTTGAACTGGATGTCCTAGTGACTCAAAGAGTCAGATCCAAACAAATCAAACACACAAAAAGAAATCCCAAGATACCCAATTTGAACTCTACCTTAAGGATGAGCGCATTCAAGAGCATGTCACACCTGGTAAGGGACCCAAAGGATGCCAAGGTACTAGCCCGAGGAATTACGTGGTTACTCGACTACTTTTGTTACTCAACTGAAGGTAGCTACATTTGAATGGGAGCTTTACGACTCTAAGGGTAAGTGAAAATCAAATCACAAAATGATCCCTAGCGGAGTTGCCAATTTGTTTAGTGGATATGTCGGTATGGGTGGACACACACTGACCTCCCTAGTTCAAATGGTTTGAATTAGAACATAATGAAACATAATACAAAACTTTCCTTGATTTCTTGACAATAAAAGGTGCAATTAGAAGAGTAATTTGACTTGTGTAATTTGAAGATTGGATTCGCTTACACTTTTAGCTCAGCTATTCCACTCAAGATCCATGTAGAATACCTGTAAGAAGAGATTGACAAGGAAGAGCAGAAAAGATAATTGCAATCTACAACAAATTATGTAAACAACCAAGAAAAAAAACAATATTAATGACAAATAATTGTGGGAAAGAAAATGTATTGTTGTATTATTAAATGATAAAGAGAAAGAATTACAACCAAGCCACTGTGTTGCAAGATTCCTCCAAATAGTCCCTTACCTTGCTCCAAAAGGGGTGGCTACTAATGTCTCAACACAACACTCTAGATCCAGCAAAAGTCCTTTAGCATTTGGCTACTCAATTCTCAAACTTCTTTTACCATGAGGAATGGCTTGCATTTATAGGGAAAAATGGATAAGGAGGAGACAAGAGAATGAAGAGAGAAGGATAATATGAGATCCCAACAAGTCTGCAGTCGAGTATGATCCACCCAAAGTGGAGGGGGTAGGGATCCATAAGGGATTCTTTTGAGAAGCTTCTCAAACCTTCTTCTTATTTTTTCTCTAATCGTACAGGCATTGTCGCGCCCTGCAAAAGAGAAACTTGCGACATTTAGGGGTGTCGCAATATGTATGAAAGTAAGCTACGAAAGTTGCTAGAATGCATCCTGCAACAATGAAGAGTGTCATAGATTGTCAGATAGCAAGTTGCGGCATTACTACCAAATAAGTTGTCTGACGAGAAAAAAACTTCATGATTCTCATCTTCCAGGTAAATTTTATCAAAGGTACTTCAGGTATTGTGGCAAGGTTGAAGGTACATGGTTCATGATCATGGCGATGACGAAAATTTCATGTAAAACAAACCTTGGTGCTCTGTTTGTAGAGGGTGCTTCCTATCTATCCATATTTGCATAGTGATATTCCTTTCAACTTTTAGACTATTCTAAAGGACCAGGATATGATATTAATTGTCGGAATTCTTAATGATACTGAAATGGGGGGTGAATCAGTATCATGCGCAAATTAAACAATTTTTCACCTTACAAATTATGCACCAATTCCTATTCAAATTTCAACAATAAAATAACAATGTGCATAGAGTATTTGGAAAGTAACTTTATACACACACACACACACACACACACGCAGACATATATGTCTGTATGTATGTATTGATGTATGTATATGTGTTGATACTAAAGTAGAGTATACACAAGAGAACCAACACACATGACTGAAGCAGAGTACACAAGAGTAGAGCAGTGCGCAAAACAGATAGGGAAACTACACAAAATTGAAATAGAGCACATAACAAGTCTATGAAGATTGGTGTCTCTTATATATATATATATATATATATATATATGGACGAAAAATGGAGTTGAATGAGGTGGATCACGATAGCCCTTCTCCAAAGGGAGCCATATTCGTGAATAATGACGAGTTCAAATATCATAGAAAGGAATGTGCATATGGGACGACTCACTCACCCGAACATAATTTGAACCTCAATCAACATGCAAATCTCATTAAATCTACTGATGATACCGGTACGTCAAAAATTTATTCGTGGAAAAGACATGGTCGAAGGAGGGGACTAAAATCACGAAAGGAGCATGCTTCTTTGGTGGTGGGTAAATAAATTGAAGTCAAGGAGGTGCCAAAATACCTCAACTCTACTCTGGTTGGAAGATTTTGCAGTAAACTTGCTAGAGAAAAAGGCTTATGTAAATGGATGGAATCGAATTATCGAGGGGTGGTAGACAATTTTCCATCCTTCCACATAATTTCACAAGGATGGATTTTGTTTAGAGTTCACTCTTAGTTAAACAAATAACATATAATGGAGAGAAGTTGGTGTTGGGGTCCATCCAGGTTAATCCTGAAAAAATGGCAAGTAGATTTTGATGTGAAAAAGGGGCCTCATGGAGAAAAGCTTGGACACTTTATAGCGTTGGAAGAAAATTGGGAGTCCGGGGTAGATATATAATGTGCGAGAATTTTGGTGGAAATGAACCTTCGGGATGGTATGTATGAAAAAATAAAACTAGAATTGAATGGGAGTACCTGAAACCAAAGATTGACCTGTTAGCACTCTGTTTGCAATAGTCGAGTTATGGGCTTGGAAGAATTCGAAAAGGGTCTTGTTCAATGAAGAATTATACGAACACCCTTCAGGTTATCCAATGGACAGCTTCTGTCGTCTAGGACTGTCAAATGAAGAAGAGACCTCTATCTACAGTGGTAGATCCTTCCAAAGGTCAAGACATGCAGCAGCGAAAATGAGATAAAGAGGCGTTGTAAATCAACGATCCAGAATCACAACGGAGAAGATCGACGATAGAGCGTGGTTCCATAGGTCGAAAGATGCGAGGAAATATTTAAGTTTGGTATTCACGAAGCCTGTTAAAGGGGACAAGCAATGAAAGGCCGAGATCAAGGCGAAGCCCGATCGACGGCCTGAGGTGATTTCACTGGGCAAACATGCTCGGTAGAAGGAGTTTTCCCAAATCGCGAAGCGGGTTAAAGGGCGGAAATATCTGACGGCGGAGATGAGAGTGTGAGTAGATCCACGGCCCTAGCTGATTTCGCGATCCAAACTTGTGCGAATAAAGTCGCGATTCCAAATCGCAAAAAGTGGTACCTGCTGCAAAGATCAACGATCATGACAAAGGCGGGGATAGATCTACGGTCGTGGTTTATTTCACGATCTCAACTAGCACGGACAAAGTCAGGATCTCAATTCATGAAAGGTGGTAGGGTCTTCTCCGATCGGACGGTCTCGATGAAGGTTGATCATGAATCGGTGGCTGAAATTTAAGGAAACGTGGATGATGGATGTGAAAGAGCCCCAAATCGGAGGGATGAGAAGACCTCAAGGTTGCAGGTATCACATCCAGCGCAGATCTGACAGTAGAAGAGACATTCCCATGCATGATCTGCCTCTCGGAAGATTAATTGATCCCCCATACGCCATTTGTAGCATGCATACAGGAGAAATCATCCCTGTGGCAGAGCCATATCACCTAAAGACAGGCATCCTCCATGTAGTTTGGCTTGCAGAAGTGAGGAAAGTAATCGGCGAACCCACTCTTCACATGGGGCAAGGCCAACATGACAGGGGGGACCATTCTGTTTCCTGCGTCACAAGAGCAAGGGAGCGTGAGAACGTCCACTCCATGTGCTTTGCAGCATGATCGACCACACAAGGTGGCACCTGAAAATATTTCCCACAGCAAAAGGTAGGGTGTCGCGGCCGATGAAGCGACGTGACTAGATCCCCAGCGGGTAAAAGATCACTCAGCCCATGCCCTCACACATGTCAACACCGAGACACTCGATGACAGAATGTGCGGGAATGTTGACCGGTCATTACAGAGTCTAGTCTCGTAGCCTTATATATATGCCTTTGTAATGTCGGGAATGAGCTAAAATACTTTCAAAGCCCGAGGTTTTGTTTTGTTGCAAGTCCATAGAAGTTCGAGAAGTTGGTGATGGCAATTTGATTCGAAAAGCTTGTCTGTCTGCGTGTGCTGATGGTTGGTGAGCAAATTTCCACACTTACCCGTCGCCTTAGTTTCCCATACCAAGGATGACACTAGCCATTGGGGCGTAGACGTGAAGAATTTTGAGAGATACACCCGCCCTTATATACCCACACCTCCAGTGGCGCATTGCCCGGACACTCACTTCCCTTAGGTGTTTTTCTAGGAACCCCTGATGCCATCGCTGCCTCTAAAGCCTCCACACAAGAAGACAGTCTTGAGCTGCGCTCTGTGGGAGCAGTTGTTCGGATGGGAGCATCAGGGGTCCAATGCCTACACAGCCCTATTTGTGAATTCCACTTGCCAAAGGTGATGGGGATGGTGGAGGTATGCTCCACTGTATTGCCTGTGGGAGATCCCACCTCACAGGAGGTGAGGAGTACAAGAAGGACAAGCCACTGCAAAGGCTTGCCTTGGCTAGAAGCAATGCGACCCTTCCTCTAGACCCCACGTCTAACAGTGTTACCCAGAGAGGGAGGGGCTGCAAAGAAGGTTGAGCAGGGGGAAGATGCAAACTACCTTGCCAGTTTGTGTCCATGCAGAAAGTCGCCTTTGAACACGTAGGAGACACAAACTTGGGACAAAAAAAGGCGCTATGCTGACTCAACAAGCCGACTAAGAGGTCCAAAACCCAGTAGATGGTGACTCACCTGAAAGCAACCAAAAAGGCATCGTACTCAAGGTCTACAACATCATCCAATCATGTCAGGCTGTCACCCAGGCCGAGCGCACCCACTTGCTCCATAATGTTGGTTAATATTGTAAACCGTGGCGATAATACCACACTCTAAACTGTTAGTGTCTGATTGTGACTGAAAACAATATTTAGGTTTTGTTTTTAATACTAGTCTCATATCTAAGATAGTATAAATATACTCCCGGTAGAAGGAGATAAGGGTTGTTGGTTGGGAAACTTTCAAGCTGAGGCTCTCCATTGTAATTAGTCTCTAGTTTTCGTGTTATGAATAAATTTGCAAGGGAAGGATAGTCTTTCATGGCAGAGATTCATGTGTCGTCTTTTCTTTCAATATGTCATTTTCTTACGTGAATGTTCATCATGTTTCCATTCCAGTTTGTTAGTTTATTTCATGTCTGAAATAAGTGTATAACAGTTTGGAATTCATACATGCTATGTTCCGTCTGTTGTTTCAGATATTTATTAAAGCTTTCTTCTAAAGTCACGCAGAATTCATCCTGTAGATGCTCTATGTGATGGGTTGTTTCCTCTTCATCTACTAATCACCTGCTAAATATCTCATGATTGCAAGATGGATGGCTATCTTGTCTCTGTTTGTAAATTTACGCCATTCTTTACTTCCTGCAATATGTTCCCTACCTAGACCGTCGACTCCATTGCCCAATGGCCCCCTTCTCTGATAATCCCACCTACATCTTACATCAACGCACCTGCCCCATTCAGGAGTCTGGCCTCCTGACCGTTCTCGATTGAATATCTTACGTGAGTAAATCTGGTAAGTAAGCGAGAGATCCCTCTCTGACTGTGCCGGGGCAGAGGCATAGTCTAAAGTGGTTCTGCTGTTGCCTGGGAGAGAACCATTTCCTCCAACCTCTGGGTTCAATCCCGACGCTAACATGATCTATTGGAAAATACAATTTCGTTGTTTCAACTGGAAAATGGTGGGTCATTTTGACTCGAGACTTTTTCACCCTCGCAAGAGCAGTTTTGAAAGAAAGTTTGTATTAAAAAACAATATAAAGAATTTTTACGCGAGGAAATATTGGTGTATGAGGGAACAAGCAAGTATTAGCAAACTCCGTAAAAGTCGAAGAGTGAGGTTGATAAGCAACATGTGGACAAGCATAAGTTGGGGACTGTGCTCATTAAGGAAACAGGAAAAAGCATCGATGATGCTTCTCTTGGTTCCTATACGCAAGTCATTACTCTTTTCTAAAGTACCTCCCTCTGTTTTTCCTTTTGTTGTTACTACAGTTGGCGATGACGCGACTGGTCCCTCTAGGACTAGTCCTTCTACTAGTACCCTCCCAGGCTCTGCCAATTGAAAGGAAGGTTCAACTATCCCTTCTCCCAATCAAGTGCCTATGAAAAAAATCCCAAAGGATGCATCACCTAGCGTTTTTTCTAGGGTTTATCAAAAAAGGACTAGAGTAGCCTCCCTAGAGAAAGACGATGGTGTGGTTACTGAGGGATTGAGTTTAGATTCTATGCCAAAGAAAACCCTAGGAAAAAAGTATCATCTTTCAAAAGCTAAAAAGCAAATCGTTTTAGAGATTAAAGCAGGAAAACATCCCATTTTCAATAGGGCCCTTAGAGCGGGTTGTGCCCTTCATAAGGGTACCTAATGTTGTGTCTTTCCTTCATTGTAAGGGGGTTAGTCTCCCCCCAAAACAAAATACCATAAAAAGGCTGATAAAAAGCACAAACCCTTCTGTCATCCTTGTTCATGAGACCATGTCTGAAGGAGTGAAGGCTCAGGAAGTCTTAAGGAAATGGTTGAAATATTGGTCTGTTGTAGATGTGGATGCTAAAGGACATTATAGCAGTATTTTGTCAGCTTGGAGCCCATATTTAGTTGAAAAAGAAACAAGAAAGTTTGTTCGGATCTGAAGACAGTTTTGGAAGATAAATCTACATGAGAGACCTTCATTTTTCTGAATGTGTATGGACCCTTTACAAACAGTCGAGCTTTTTTAGAAAACTTTTCCCTATAAGGGATTTGGGAAGCTCAAAATTTAATTATGGGAGGATATATTAATCTCACATTATATGAAAAATAAGTTTGGGGTAAGTTGGCAAGACCAAACTCGCTCAACAACTTTTTCAATGCCCTTTATGAATCCAAAGGCCCATTGGACGTGCATCCTCAAAAAATTGAACCAACATGGAGGAACAGAAGAAGTGGGGAACGAGTGATTTCAAAAAGGTTGTATAGGTTCCTAGTGTTAGGTATAACCTTCTATGTGGGCATTTTGAAATCTCCTCTTGGGTAGAGGAAGGAGGCTTGCCCTACCATCGCCCAATCATGTTATCCCTAACCCAACAAGAAAAAAAAAGTTTCTCCTTTCAGATTCAGTCAGGTATGGCTAAAGGAAGAAGAGTATCAGAGTATGCTGAAGGATCACTGGGTGATCGTTGGTCTCATTTGATCAATGACTTTCCAGATTCAATTATAAAACAAATGGTAGATAATCTAGTCAAGATAAAGAAGGCCTTAAAGGAATGGGAAAAAATATTTCAGGCAAGGTAGCAATCTTTGTTAAAGGAAGTGGAAGCAGGAATTTCTGAGTGTTAGAATATGTAATGACGAATTATGTGGTATATTGGTAAAATATCATTTAGAGGCATAAAATAACTCCAGTATTATAAAATATAGTTATCCCACATGCATCATTATAATTATATCCTTTGTAACCATTCTGTATATAAAGAGGTGGAAATTCATTTATCTCACATGAGTTATGGGATGTATTGTAATCCAAATCTCTTGGTATATAAGAGATGTGAACGAGACCCTTTTGGGTATGCGTTGATTGTAGTTCATAACACATCACATGTTGTGTATGTCATTTGTACACACATGATTGGGTGATGGAGCTTGATGTGATGCATATGTGTGGATGCCATGTAATCTTGGAGATTTATTTTCAGAATAATGGAAGATGCAGCCCTTCCCGTGGACGCAACCCATATTGGGTGAACCACGTATATCGGTGTTCGCTTGTTGTTCTTTTTTCACCAATTTTATTTCATGCTTTATGTTGCTTGGTAGATAGAAGGATAGACTAGTAATGCTTTCCATATTTTATATTGTGTTGTGATATTATTTCATATGTTCATAATATTCTAACACTAAGGTATATAAACAAAATTCAGCTTGGGTTTTTTGTGAAGAGGATTTAGAAAGGTTGAGAAACATGGAAATAAGACGAATTGAGCTGCTAGCAAGGGAAGAACAACTATGGAGATTAAATAGTATAGAAATATGGATAGAAGAAGGGGATAACAACATGAAATTATTCCATTGTTTTGTTTCACATAGAAGGAATGGTGATACAATTGTTGAAATCCAAAATGAGGCAAGTGAAATGGTTGGCTCTTTTAAGGATAAGACAACAACAAGGTTTTGATATTTCATTTCCTTACTCATAGAAAAAGATGGATTCCCCATATAATAAATATTGCAACTCCTAAGACTCTTTCCTGGAGCTGTCACAGAGGAAATGAATGCCTCCCTTACTAAGGAAGTCTTAGAGTAAGAACTAAGTTGGATAGTCCATTCCTTTCAAAGAGGAAAAATCTCTGGTCCAGTTGGGTTCTCCATAGAATTATTTCAAGGCTTCTATGAGCTTTTAAAGGTGGATCTATTGAATGTAGTCAAGGAATATCAACTTTCAGGGAAGGTCTTGGGGTCCATGAACTCTACTTTTCTATCCCTAATTCCAAAAAAATAGAAACCCTCAAAATTTGGTGACTTCAAACAAATATCTTGTTGCAATGTAGTCTACAAGATAATAGACAAAGTAACCACTCAAAGACTGAATCCAATATTGAGTGAGATTATATGTGAAGAACAATATGGTTTCATATGGTTTCTTGTTCAATTGCCAAATCCATGACATCGTATCACTAGCTCATGAGGCTATTCATTCAATCAACAAAAACAAGGTAAGGATTTTGCTTTGAAGCTAGACCTGTCAAAAGGATTATTATAGGGTTAATTGGACTTTCCTTCAGCTCATTCTTATCCAAATACGATTTTCAATTAAAATGTTGAACATGATTATGGGATGTGTGAGTTTGGATTCCTTTGTTGTCCTCATGAATGGATCCCCTTCTTATTTCTTTATATCCACTAGAGGACTAAGGCAAAGTTGTCCTTTATCCCCATTTCTCTTCTTATTGATAGTAGAAGCTTTAAGTAAATTGGTGTAGCAAGCTAAGAGGAATGGGTATTTTAAAGGAGTTTTGGTTTCTTAATATGTAGACTTGACTCATATTCTATTTGTAGATGATGTACTTCTTATGGGTGAATGAACTCTAGAAAACTTGCAATCGATCTTTCAGGTGACAGCTCTGTACAAAATATCTACGGGAATGGAGATAAATGTGGATAAATCCAATCTAGCTTTTAATAGGATCAATGAGGATGGACATCAAAGAGTGGGGGAAGTGGCAACATATCCATTATATCCATTTGTAGATGGCTTAAAGTATCTTGGCTTCTTCTTAAATCCAAATGCATACTCTTTCAAGGACTGGATGTGGTTGTACAAGAAGATAAAATCCATAATCTCATGTTGGGCCAACAGGTTTTTTTCAAGAGGAGGAAGATTAGTACTTCTGAAGGTGGTTCTCTAGAGTATTCTAGTATATTGGAATTCAATAGCATATATTCCCAGAGGAATTCTGATGAAGATATGAAAGAAGTGCTTCTCTTTCTTATGGACAACCAGTAAATAGAGAGAAGGATTGCTATCGGTGAAGTGGAAAACAGTTGAAAATTTAAAAGAATTGGGTGGATGGGGGATAAAGAACCTTGTTCTATTCAATCTCTCTCTCTCGCACACCTAAATCCCTTTGGAGGATGGTCCAAAACTCAGAAATGTTGTGGGGAAAATCTTTAACGTCCAATTATTTCCCCAATTCTTCCATTGTAGAATGGTTCAGATGCAGGGATAAATCTCACAAAGAAGGTTCAGTGGGTTGGAAAGCACAATTTTAGTCTTTTCCTATGATTGGAAAGGGACGACATGGAGAATTGGAAACAACGGGGAAGTTCGTATTGGAAGAGGTCCATGGGTCAGATCAGGGGAATATTATAAGTTATCAACGAATGTTCTAGCCAAACTCAAAAACCAAAATATAACTATGTTAGCTAATGCACAAGTTGTTAGCCATGACATGTTGCATGTTAGTTGAAAATTGACTCGGTCGCTGGGATTAGATGGAGATGAGAAAAGACAATGGGAAGGCTTCATCAATAATTTGGAAATAAACTCCATATCTCTGGATGAAAATGAAAGAGATAAATTGGTTTGGACAAAGAATAGTTCAACTGGGGTGTTTTCAACTAAACTAGGGTATGAAGCTTATGCCTTAGAATATTTCTCTAGTGAAAAGAAATGGTGGTGGCTGGCCTTGTGGAAGACAATAGGTCCTGACAAAGCCAAAATTATGTAGTGGCTCGCATTAAGTAATAAGATGCTCACCTGGGAAAACTTACTAAAGCATGGATGGTCTGGCCCAAGTTGGTGTGCATTGTATCAAAACAACAATCAAACTAATTCTCATTTATTTTTATCGTGTTCTTATGCAAAAGAAGTCTGGAGATCTTCAACAAAGGAGATGAACAATGCAAACCTTCAAATGGAATCTTCATTAGAACAATGTTTCCATAGCTAGTGGAAGCACCCATTGGTACGTTGTTTTGATGCATTTCCTTCATTTTACAATTATGGTGTCTGATGGGAAAGGAACTCTGCTATCTTTTAAGAATGACCAATCCCCTTTGAAGTCACTCGGCTTCAATTGTGTAGTGTACAAAAGAACACAGAGGTGAAGAAAAGCAAAAGAAGGCAAGGAAATTGGTACATCTGAGCTATGACAAGAATATTCCTTAGGCCTATTTTGATGGTGCAATCCAAAGAGAACCCCCCTTAGGAGGTTCTAGAGGGGTTTTAAATCTATCAATAGAAGTGAAGATAAACATCATATATGGACTAGGTCATTGCACAAATGGTAAGGTTGAGTTGTCATCTCGTTGGGTAGTTCTTCAAACAGCCCTATCACGGAATATTTCCTATCTAGAGGTCTTTGGAGACTCTAAAATGGTTATTGAATGGGGTAACAATAGAATCCAAATAAAGGCTCCCCATCTACTGGCATTGCTTAAGATAATCTAGAGACAAATCAAATAGTTTTCCTCTAATTCTTTCAATCGTGTATATAGAGAACTGAATGAAGATGGGAATTTGTTATCCAAAAGTGCTTTGTTATTGGCACCAGGGGAGTTGAAAGAGGAAGAACAAAGGGTGTGTCCCTCCATTATTCAAACCTAGTCAGCACAATGAACATTTTACATTTATTTGTTGGTAAAGAAGAATTCTAGCATGAAATAGAAGATGGTTAGAATCAAGCTCATTATGATATGTTTATGGGAAAAAAGAACATATTTTTTTTTGTATGATGATGAGATTTCATAGGTGAAATCTCATCATCATAGGGAAGAAAAGAAAGGAATGGTGTAGATTTGGTTTAAAGCCATGAAAAAATATGAAATAAAAAAGCTCAAGGAGCAGTAATGTAAGTCTGCAATGCAGACAATTTTATGTAAGTCCTTTTTGGACAACCTATGTTATTCAATATGAATAAGAGATGCTTTCCAAGGGGAAAATAAATAAATAAATAAATGTATGTATATGTACATGTACAACCTATTGTTATGATTATTATAATCCTCCTGTGTCCATATATAGTCTATTGATCATCTTGTCTAGCATAGGGAGAAATTATTACTGTACTGGAGTATGGGGAATACATATAAAGGTTAACTGCCACTTACTACATGTTCATGCATGAGTTAATGTGTCTTTGAGACCATTCCCTGCATTATAGGATCCACTCTGACTGCCACTAGCAGCCTCCATCGGTTGGTTGTGGTAGGTAGCTAGTTATGCTCAGACAACCTTTAATTACATTCAGTTAGATCACTCTCAGTTAGTCTAGCGCCAGTTTTGCATGGATGCATGGGGAAGTGGCGCATTTTCCACCCACCTCATCAATTTAACTGGTTTAACTAATTTAACTGATTGTCAGATTGATTTAGTTATCCAGAGTTAGACTAGTTGCTCCCATGTAGTGATTTAGACACTCCTAGTTATCCAATCAATTAGATTTAGTTGGTAGATTCAAATCTTATCCACATGATTTGAATTCTCCTTATTGTAACACTGTTGTATATTGTTGGGGATAATGAATATTAATATGTAATTAACTGATCAATTCTTATCAGATTTGTCTCAAATTTTTCTTGTTCACTGTACATTGTTCTTGATATTCCACTACACAATTCTACCTTTCAATTGCTCTCATTTGCATATAGATCAATGGTTCAATAATTTAACATGGTATCAGATCCTTGTTCAGGCTAGTAGCAAGTCTTGTATGATCTCCATTGTACACCAGAAGCAGCTTCCACATAAATCTTGGAATGATAGCCTTGCTCCCTCTGAATTATGTTCAGAGAAGCCTATCCAGGTGTAACAGACTCTGAGAAAGTGTACATGTCGAGGTGGAAAGGATTGAAACTGACATGATTGTGAATTGATTTTGGTTTTGCAGTTCAAATTGTAGGTACCTATGCATCTTCTTGAGGAATTGATTGTTTCAACACACAGAGAGATGGATTCCTTAGCTCTGGTACGTTGAATCCTTACACCCTTCAATTACAGTGATTAGAGGGAAGATATGCAGGTATCCTTGCGCAAGATTGGCCTATATAGGATGAATATGGGAAGCGAAACTGAGCCCCATCAGCATGTTTAAAAGAATAAGTTTTTGAATCAGCTTAATGAGGCTTTCGACTTCATGTGTACTCATATCTCTCGGGATCTTTTGTTCCACCTTGAGGGACTTAGGACTCTGAAGGAAGCTTTGTAAAACCTTGAATATTTGTTTGGAAAACAAGATGAGCTTCGAGGGCATATATTGGAGAATGACCTCATTGCTTTACATCCCAACATTTTTTAATCTATTCAGCAATTCTTTACAAAATACAAGTCACTAGTACTGCAATGCAAACAATGTGGATTAGAGAGGAAAGATGAGAAGCTTGTGTTGTCATTGTTGAGAAAGCTTGGATCAGAGTACTCAGTCTTTGTCTCTACATTCCATTTCGGAAGAGCCTCCATACCTAATTGATAGATTCCTTCTCTATATGATTTTTTTGTGTCCTTAATACAAGAGCAAGATAAATTGGCTCAAATGGGAGTGCTTCGAACCTCCAAGAACCTAACACTCTTAGTGATAGACTCAAACAATTCGCAAGCCAGAGGGAAGTACAATGCGAAGGATCTCAAATCCATTGATTCGAAGGCAAAAGAGAATCATGGATCTTGCGAAGGAGCCTCAAGTTCCAAGAAAAAGAAGAAATTCGAGAAGACTAGATGTCCATACTGTATGAGAGGCTTTAAT
Source organism: Pseudotsuga menziesii (assembly GCA_001517045.1). NCBI lineage: Eukaryota > Viridiplantae > Streptophyta > Pinopsida > Pinales > Pinaceae > Pseudotsuga > Pseudotsuga menziesii. The sequence goes on along the minus strand of LPNX010370429.1, from coordinate 109,173 downwards.
CCTGAAAGTCAGTGCATGAAAAAGATAATCGACCAACTGTCAAACTTCCTTGAACAGAACAATATTGCTCTTCCACAAAGAGTAAAGAAATCTGATGCTGGAAAACCGAAAGAAGATCATGAGAGGTGCCATGCCTTGAAGGCAAGGATCACTCAGTCGAGGTCTTATTTGATAGATTCTCGAGCATCCAACCACATGGTTGCCTCCCAAGAATACTTTACCACTCTCAATATATCAAGAGGAACTAACATTCATATGGGGGATAATCCACAGATACTAGCATCATGTAGAGGTTCTATTAAAATACAGCATGGTGAGTTCAAGAATGTACTCTATGTGCCCTCTCTTGCTGCAAATTTGTTATATGTTTATCAGATAACACATACTGGCTTGCTAAAGCAATTTGTATTTGGTCCTGAATCGGTGGAGATCTTATGTATCTCAACTGGGAAGATTATAGCGAAGGGTGTTGCAAATCATTCCTCTAAGGCATATGATCTCTCACACTTTTTGCCATACTCAGATCCAGCACAATCTCAACAGTTATTCGAAAGGGGAGATATAAACTCTCTTTCATCTCCATTTGCATATAATGATATGTTGTCTAAGATTTTAGTTTCAAAGGATGAGGAACAATATCAGCATGATATTGATATTGAGATTGTGCCTCAAGATGATCCAGATCCAGCTTCTATTCCAAATCAGAAGCCTAAATGCATTGAAAATCTCATTGAAGCAACTGGGAATGATGTTGGGGATCCAAATGATAGAATACAAACAAGGCCCCAGTATCAGAATGATTATATTGCACTGTCTCACACAACTTCACTACCTAAAGAGTGGTGCAACAAACTTCCAAGAAGATATTACTTGATGATAGTGAATGATTCACAATTTGGCCAACTGAAGAACAAAATGATCATTCCATTCCTCCTCTAAAAAGAAGAGACAAAAGCAACATTCAGCATATCGGAAGAAGATGGAAAGTTTCACATGCATAGTCCCAGGATGTTGATGCACAGAAGAACCATTATTCTGCATGGCTTCTCCACAGAGCTACAAATTATAACAAAATTTTACAAGTTTTAGCCCAAAGAGGACAATTTCCTCTTAAGTATAGCTTGTTTTCCTAATTCACTGTTTTTTTAGGGGGGATTTTTTCCCATGAGTTTTTTCCCTTTTTCCTTAGTTTTATTAAGCAATTTTATTTTTCATTAGATTATATGGGTGACTTTTGACCTAGTTTCCAGGGCCCAAAGTTGTCCAAGTCAAGATTAAGGGGAGTGTTAGGATTATTATAAGCCTCCCTTTTCCATATATAGTCTATTAATCATCTTGTCTAGCATAGGGAGACATTATTACTGTACTTGAGTATGGGGAACACATATAGAGGTTAACTGCCACTTACTGCATGTTCATGCATGAGTTAATGTGCCTTTGAGACCATTCCCTACATTATAGGAGCCACTATGAGTGCCACCAGCAACCTCCATCAGTTGGTTGTGGTAGGTAGTCCATTATGTTGAGCCAGCCTTCAATTACATTCAGTTAGATCCCTCTCAGTTAGTATAGTGCCAGTTTTGCATGGATGCATGGGGAAGTGGCGCTTTTTTCCACATACCTCATCAGTTCAACTGGTTTAACTGATTGTCGGACTAATTTAGTTATCCAGAGTTAGACTAGTGGCTCCCATGTAGTAATTTAGACACTCATAGTTAGCAAGTCAGTCAAGCTTAGTTGGTAGATTCGAATCTTATCCACGTGATTCAAATTCTCCTTATTGTAACACTGTTGTATATTGCTGGGAATAATGAAGATAATGTTGTAATTAACTAATCAATTCTTATCAAATTTGTCTCAAAATTGTCTTGTTCAGTGTACATTGTTCTTGATATTCCACTGCACAATTCTACCTTTCAATTGCTCTCATTTGCTTGTAGATCAATGGTTCAACAATTTAACACCTATGTTTTTTTTTTACGAAAACGGGTAGAATTTTATTGAAAAACTGGCAAAAGGGCTGCCATGACCTTACAATGCTTGATCCAGTGATATTTCCTGGGCTTCCTCTTCATGTAGTTGCCTGATACAAAGCTGAGGTTTAATCTCATCCAATTAGCCTCTTCCAAAGTTTTGGATCTGCTATTATAATCCACTTTCAGCTTAAACCTTAAGGGATCATGACAGTTGAAGATTCTCCATTAATTATCAGCTGGCTTTTACTCAGCCGAGTTCCCCTATTGGCTTCCGGATCCGCCGGGCCATTTAAATTCCTTAGAACATGAAAAGCTTTGACAGAACTGAAATGAGATAAAAGAAGGAGAATTTTCCTGTGAATTTGGGCGAGATTGATATCTTTTGGCATTTTCTTAGAGCGACGAGCTTTAATGATCAGTCTAGAGTCGCCGAAGACATTGAGCCTTTGAATATTCAGCTTCCTCGCTTGACTAAGTCCCTGCCACAAAGCCAGATATTCGGCTTGGTTATTGGAGCCGAGACCAAGTCCCCAAGCATAGGCCAGATGACGGATGTCGGACGGATCAAGAAGGATACCTCCTCCCCCAGCTTGACCGGGGTTCCCTTTCGAGGCCCCGTCAAAGAAGAGACACCACTCGTCGCGAGTTGATCTCCATTTACGGAAATCCTGTTCCTCAAGTCTAATTTCCCAGTTCGCCTTTTGAGGAGGTTTGCTGGTTTCCTGGCATTGAGTATTCAGGTGGAACTCCTTCATCCAGCGCTCTTCTTCAGCAGAGATGGTTGCCCTGTTGCTTAAATCTGGTTTGGAGTTTATAGCTTCAGCTAACATGATCTTAGCTTTAACAGCCACTTGAATAGGAAGTCTGTTGGTCTCTTTAAAGACTCTATTATTCCTCTCCGGCCACACTTTCCAGCAAACAAATTTGGGGGTCCACATCCATATAGTCCTGAGAAGATTTTTTTTGCTTAAGTCAAAGGGAGACAGGGACGCCCAGCATCTGATGAGTTCCATAATAGAATCTGGGAGGTTGACAGCGATTGGCCAGAGAGTGAATTTCCAGACTTCCTTGGTGAAGTCGCAATACATAAACAAATGCTCTGCATTCTCCTCAGCGCAACAGCAAAGAGGGCAGCGTGAAGCCAGCGCCCAGCCTCTCCTTCTGAGATTTTCGGTGGTCAGGATTCCATTGTGGAGCATTGTCCATATAAATATGTCGATTTTTGGAATAGACTGATAGTTCCAGAGGCTTTTCCACGGACCAAGGTCTGGAGGCACCCATGGAATTTCCAGAATTGCAACGTAGCCAGCAGCAGCAGAATAAACACCAGAACGAGATCCCCAGCCACGTTTGTCTCTTGCTCTGGCACTTAAAGGCGGTTTTCCCTGCAGGTGATCCAGTAATTTGAGCGCTTCCTCCTGAAGCTCGATTGGGTAGTCGCCCAAGTTCCAGCAACCCAAGGCTCCATTTTCATCATTTCCCCAAGACGATATATCCCACAGGGTGCTGCGATTGTGGCTGTGAACCAATCTTTAATTTTCTCCAGATCGCTGACTCCCTTAAGAGGCTGGTCTCCAAGAATGGAGTCATCCCAAATGTGGATTTTTTCACCATTGCCAGGGATCCAGGTGAGCTTAGAGATGAAGAACGGGATAGCCTTTTTGCAGAGAGAAAAGATCGGAGATCCTTTCTGCACTTTTGTGGCTCTTTCTAAGCATCTTTCTTTGTCTCCTGAGAAGTATTTTTTCTTGAGAATTTGCCTGCTCCAGGTTCTTTTTCCAGAGATCATCTTCCAGAGGATTTTTCCACCCATGGCAAAGTTTTGGGTGGACACATCACGGATCTGAAGACCCCCCCTCCATTTTTGACTTGGTGACTTTGTCCTAGCTCACCAGATGTAACTTCTTTTCATTGTTTCTGCCTCCCTCCCAAAGAAATCGGCGGAGCAGCTCATTTATCTTGTTGGTTATGGATTTGGGAGCTAGAAGGACGGAGCACTGGTAGATAGGAAGACTGGCCAAGACCGAGTTCATAAGGATAACTTTCCCAGCTCTGTTGAGCCATTTGGCTCCCCACGCATGAATTTTGTTCTTTAGCTTGTCCAGCATAGGCATCCAATGAATGACTTTAGGCGAGCCTCTAAAAATTGGAATACCCAAATATGTAAAGGTCTCCCAAGCTGTGAGCCCATCCATTTCTAGAATTCGGGATATCTCCAGCATTTCCCGGGGAGTGCAATTCCACCCATAAATCTTGCTTTTATTATAATTTATTTTACTACCGGAGCTATTTTTGTAAAGGTCCAGTTCAGCTTTGAAATTGCTTGTTGTACTGAGATTAGCAGCTCCCAGTAACAGGGTATCATCTGCGAACTGGGCGTGGTTGACCTCTTTAACCTTTGGGACTATTCTGATGCCTGAGAGGGCTCTGATTTGGAGTTTCATGTTCAGCTGGTAGCTTAGAACAGCAGCTTGAATAACAAAGAGCACGGGGGAAAGAGGGCAGCCTTGCCTCAGCCCTCTTGAGGCCCTGAAGAAACAGGTGGGGCGCCCATTCACCAACAGAGCGATCCAAGGGGCAGAAATGCAGGCTTTAACCCAGGCAATAAACTTCTGATTGAACCCAAAGTTGCTCATGACTGCAAAAAGGAAATCGTGCCTAACTCTGTCGAAGGCACAAGCCAAATCCAGCTTGACAACCATGCCCTTTTCCTTTTTTTTATAGCTGGTGTGAATGGCTTCTTGGATCAGAATGATATTGTCCAGGATTTGTCTTCCTTTCACAAATCCTCCTTGGTTTTCCGGGATCAGCTTTGGCAGCAATTTTTTAAGCCTGTTAGCCATAATTTTGGTAATGATTTTATATCCCGTGTTACAGAGGGATATGGGCCTAAATCTGCTGAAATTCCTGGCACCTTTTTCTTTTGGGATGAGGGCCAAGAACGAGGAGTTGGTGCTGCCACCTAGCTTGGAGCAATTCTGAGCCTTCTTAACCATTCTGTACAAATCTGATTTGATGATGTCCCAGCAAGAAATGAGGAAGCGGGTTGTGAACCCATCCGGCCCAGGGGCTCTGTCCGGATCCATTTAAAGAGGGTTTTCTTGATTTCTCGGATGCTTACAGGGCTGTTCAGCAGCTGGTTGTCCTCATCATTAATTAAGTTTGGAATCTCTGATAGAGGGTAGGACATAGGGTCTACCGGATCCAAATCCGGAGCAGCATAAAGATTTTTGAAATAAAAGTGGGCAGCCTCCTTGATTTCATTAAAATCTGTTAGAACATGGTCTTGCATTTGAACTTCATTGATGGAATTGAAGAGTTGCCTGGCTTGGGCTTGCTTATGAAAAAATGTTGTGTTTTTATCTCCAGCTTGGAGCCATAGGGTTCTTGACTTGGTTCTCCAGTAAATTTCCTCATCTCTACATGCTTTGTGATACATTCTTTGAAGTTCAGCTTCTTGGCTGAGCAAGGCAAGAGTGACTAGGGACTCTTCCAAGACTCGCTGATGTTGTTCCAGAGCCTTCTGAGTTCTTTTCCTTTCATCCGTGGGAGATCTAAGACCTTTGGCCCAAATTTTCAGGTCAGCTTTTAGCCTTCTAAGTTTACTCTCCCAAACAAAGAAGGGGGAACCAAAGACAGGAGCTTTCCAGGAGTTGGACACAATCTCAAGGAAGCCTTCTAAGTTTACCCAGATTGGGCTGAACCGAAAGGGAATGGGACCAAGCTTTTTCACTGGGAAGAGGGAAAGCGAGATAGGCTTATGGTCAGAAGTATAGTGCGGGAGGATCTTGGAATTCGCCATGAGCCCAAGTGTAAGGAAGGAGGAATGGATAAGGAAGCAGTCTAGGTGAGCGGCAATGTGGCCGAGCCCTAATCTTTTGTTGGACCAAGTGAATTTTCCACTGTCTGGGATGATATCTTCAAGATCCCAATCCAGCATCAAGTCTTCCACCCATTCTCGAGCAGGGTCCCGGACAATCGAGCCCCCTCTTTTCTCGGCCAAAGCAAGAGTGACATTAAGGTCCCCGGCGACTATTAAGTTTTCAGGGTTATGCTGGTTGAGATAAGTCTTTAAGGAGTCCCAACACTCTTTTTTTTCAGCATGCAAAACAGGAACATACATATTAAAAATACTTACAGGGTGGCCGGAATCTTTGTGGAGCAGCTTTGTGTATAGCCAGTGTGTAATTTTTTCTTCTTCAACAAGATCGAGCTTTGTAGAGTCCCAGAACGTGGCCAGGCCTCCCGAAGCTCCTCTTGCACTCACAGCCCTTCCCGGGCCTTTCTTCCAGAACGCGTTACTTGCTTGGAGAAGAGCCTCCTCCTCCAACTTCGTCTCCTGGATTAGGAGGACTTCCGGCATCATTGTTCTTATTAAATCTCTTATGGCTTCTTCTTTTATGGTGCTTCCGAGTCCTCTGCAGTTCCAGGAGACGTACTGCATTATTTACCTGGGTGAGGGGAGGGACCCCCTTTTGGGGGTTTCCCACTTTTCATTCCGGATCTGGTGTTCATCATTTCTGGTATGGTGTGTTGTGAGCCTTGGACCACATCCTTGTAGGACTGCTCTTCCCTTCTTTTTCTCTCAGATTTCCGTCCTCGCTTTGGTTGATTTGGGGTGCTTGACGGGCTGCTCACTTCAGTATCTCCTTCCTCTGATGATTCAGCTCTTGTTTCTGATCCCAGGCTTATGGGTTCTTTTGACGGACTGGGGATAGCAGGGTGGGGGGTCGAGCTGATTGGGCCTTGAGAAGTCCTGACTTCTTCCTTTTCTGGAGCGTTGGTGGGATTTTGGGCTTCGTTGGGGCTTCCTTGAGGGCTGGGTTTTGAGTTGTCTCCCCTTGGCGGTTCCTGGGTCGCTTTTTCCTTTCTTTTGGTGCTATTAGGGGTTTTCCCTTTCTTAACTTTCTGCCAGCCTTCTGCATCTTTCTCTTCGGCTAGTTTGGGGCAGTGCCTTTGGAAATGGCCGTGCTCTTGGTAGTTTCTACACTTGAATGGCAGGTGCTCATAATCCAGTTAACACCTATGTTATTCAATATGAATAAGAGATTTTTTCCAAAGGGAATATTATATGTGTGTGTGTGTGTACTTATACATATATGTATATGTGTGTATGTGTGCACACACACGTGTCTATATATATATATAGGAGACCAGTCTTTCTAGACTTGTTATGTGCTCTACTTCAATTCTGTGTAACTGTTATGCTTCATATTTAATCCACGCACTGCTCTATTGTTGTGTACTCTGCTTTAGTCCTCTGCTCTGATTCTATTGTGTATACTCTACTTTAGTTATGTACATTGTTCTAATTCAACATGCTGCTATGGTTTTTCTCACTTTCTTCAATTTTGTGCATATCTTCGATTTTGCACACTGCCTACTACTCAGCTTTTTGGCTCTACACTCTCGATTGCTTGTTGTTTCTCTCTTCTAGACCAACGAGCCATTAATACCCCAATAAACCAAAACTCCAAAATGATATTTCTATATCTACATTGCACCCACACGCTTGTCTCAACACATCAATCTCTTCGCTTATTTATACCAATCTTTCCCAGTTGGTATGTCCACAAGTTGGGGTTTCTCAAGTTGGTGACACCCCTTCTTCCTTATTTTTGGTCAAGCTTACCACCCCTATTATTCTTTCGTCAGTGTGTGCTTTTACATGTTTACTTACTTGGTGGTAAGCTTATGTGCACAAGGGTTCCATGACTTGGTGGGACTTGCGCACACATTCTAGCTATAAGACTTCAATGCCATCACCAAGTTAAACTATCTCTTTGACATCATCATGCTTCTTGTTTGACATCATCATGTTTCTTGTTTGACCCCAATGACAACACTAATTCAACATATCTTCCTTACTTGACCTTAAAGTTGTTGGAGTAGTCAATTCTAACAAAACACATTCACATAATGAGTTGACACTTGGCTCAATATGTTTCTTTTACAACCTAGAAGAAAATTCAATGACATTAACAAAACAAATTAGACTTATTCTAACCATACCCGACAACAACCACCACAAATACATCGTACAAATATCTATATCGATTGTAGGTCCCTCCATTGCCAACCATTTCAAAAACCTGCAGAAGATATTTACTCTTTTTAAGAGATCATTGATCAGATATCAGACTGATAAAAAAATCCTAGTTCAAAGGAAAATCAATAGAATCTCTAATATGCCTATCAATGACTAGGTGATCATAAACCCAAACCTCAAATGATATTGAGAAAAAAGAAAAACTTGTGGCAACGAAACCAAATATGGAGTTAGGTATCATGTTTTCTTCAAGAAAAAAGGAAAATGGGGAATCTTGATGGGATATTGAAGGCAGAAAAAAAAATGACAACTATAATGAATGGAATCAATTTGCTTTGATCCTACAACAACCAAAACATGTCCATGCTTATTTATCACCTCTTAGTTTTAGTCCCTACCAAACTATATAAAAAATTTAATAAATGGATTCATCCCCTTAAAGGATTCAAAGTTCAAAAACACGTAGAATATTTGATCTTTTTATAGAATCGAGAAGAAATTCCGTGTCGACAAAATCTAAGACACGAGAACCAATAAAAATTCAACTTGGAACAAAAAATACCTTCGATATTGGTCTTCTGGTGGCCCCCGGGGGAGTTCTCAAAGTCTTTGTCATGCATCTGCAACTGACCTTTCTAATTTCTTGTCGTATTTAGCATTTGAGGCTCCCATTGGCAACATTTTCACACCGTATCCAATGCTCCTCAAGGAATTTCCTGATTTTTCCATATTCCAATGTCATTATATTGTGCATCCTCAGTATTTTGTGTCAATTCTTTCTTTTAATGTAAATATGTCATTTGTTGCGCTCCCAGTTGGGATCGCAATGTGAACAATCATCAATGGGGTCACTAGTTTCATGGAGTAGAAAACCCAACTCATTCCTCCACAATAGATCCTGTCACTCTACTATCCCTTTCCAATAGGGGTCATTAACCAACATAGTACCTCATATCCAATATCCTATCACACTCAAATCACAATAAAATAAACAATAAAGACAAAATGCAGTCACAAAAAACTACATATGCTCTAACGATCTCTCATAAAACACCAATCTACTCTCACCTACTACACTAATCTACTCCTATATTAGATAAACATTATGTTCTCTCATATTCCTAGGCACTCCCATGAGGGAGTGCAACCCAAACCAACTCTAATTCCATGATAGAAATGAGAGTGTATACATGTTTCCTCACACAAACAAAATTGTGCTTAGTATATTAGCTAATCATCAACAACTGGTATACATTTATATATCAAGATTTCCCTTAACCACACTAACAACCTATCGAGGGAATATCTCAGCCAGAAACTAAAAATAGGAGATATAGTTGGAGAGAATTATCAACTCCAACTAAGTCACAATAACCTCCTAAAACTTAACAAATGACCAATACATCAACAAACCACAATATTCTCATATGATTTAGACAAGTATGAGTTATACATTCCAAATGTAACCATATGATTAAAAATATGAGAAATGACATTTTGCATATGCATATACACTTGTATAATAGATACGAGCAGTTCGATTGGAATTATCAGAGTCACATATTTAAGGTGTTGGGATTCCACAATCGAGGAGGAAGGGGTTTTTGATGGTGTTAAATCTATTTTTGTAATAAAAAATGGATCCTGAACAATGAACGTTAAGATATGGCCAAAGATTAGATTTCAAAATTCCATCAGCAAAATCATTTAATCTTTAGACAACTCCCAATATATATACTTATACAATGTAAATATTCAAGCTTATATGTTTTCGGGGGTATTTTTTTAAGGGTAAAATTTCACCAATTGACTATATTTGGCCATTGGAAAAATAATAATCACCAATTAGCTTAAAAATTCGCCTACTTTTACATAAAATATGATTAACTTTCTAAAATTCGCCAAAAATTACAACTTTTAATTATATAATATGTTTTTTAATTGAATATTCGTTTATATATATATATATAATTTTTCAAATCAAATAGTCACCTAAAATACTACACATATGTATAAATGCCCTGGTGTTTTCCCGTGTTCATTATATCCCCTGATTTTCTTATACAAAGATTGTTAGCCATTTGTTCTTTTTTGACAACCATTCAACCCATTTCCATCTTTTATCACAATCATAGGTGGTAATGATAAGCAATCTCCTTCAATGCAGACCAACAATTATTTCCATGTTTCATACAATTCTTTGCAAACATTTGTGGTGAGTGGTGAGGCAATGTTTTGTGTTGCCTTCTTGTTGATTAATCTCTTCACATCTTCCTCCAATGCGCAGGCTCCTGCTTCTGCCCTAATGTTTGATGGTAAAATTTCAACCCTCCATTTTATTTCGACAATGTGGGTCCTTAGGGAATTCGTTCTACAATGTTGATGTAACGTAACGAGTATTGATTGAATATATATTGCTATTGCAGGCACCGTCATTGACCACATAATAGTGTACATGGTCATGTTCATGGCGCTAGCTCTGACCTACCTCATTCGCTCCTTTGATTCCTTCACATACAATATCTTATGAGGTTTCGATGATTCGTTATTCATATCTTAATGAAAAAGAAAAGAAAATAGAGAGAAAGGGTTGTTTGTATTAGATATGGAACCATAAGCTTTGAATTTAGCCTAGATATTGATGTTGTTCTCAATAGATCCAAAGGATTGATTTACCATATTCTCATTGATATTTGTTTTGTGTATGTGGATGCATCTAATTTATACTTATTTTTTACCGCCACTATGTAATCCTTATAAATGTTTTGCCAAGATTTAACAGTGAATGTTATTCTATGTCTTCAGTCTGCTTTTACTGCTTTTTTTTAACATGGCTTTGGCTTTTTCACATATATGATAAATTACTGATTGATTCTTAACCCATTTGATAGGGGCAACAAATTTATGTGCAATGATAATGAATTCTTTCAGTGGTTTGATATGCGTCACATGCATACCTGCCAGTATTGGAAGGAGTTAAAGAAGAATATTATAGTTGGGCACGAATAACAATCCACACTCATAAAAGTTTCATGAAATCTTGCATTCACATACAAAGAATTATGGGGATGGTACCCTAAGGGATCAAATTGGAAAGGCACAAATTGTTATTGTGGGTTTGGGAATTAAAATAAATAATTTTTAATTTGAAAAAGAAATAGAAAAATATAATTGATTTTTAACTTGAAATGTAAATATTGGATGAAAAAATTATATATCCATTCACTTATTACAAAATTTATCAAAATTTTTACTTTTATCTACTAAAACTTTACCTAATTTACATCATGATTTCCAAATTCGACCGAAATCATCCAATTAATACATAAATTCAAAAAATCAATTCGTTTCGTGAATTATTCAGTCTAATTTGGCTCAGTTTGTTGTCGTATTTGTATGGCAAAGGTCTAACTAAGTGAGATCTTTGGGAAAGTTCTAACTACGGGAGATCTCAATTATTCACGCATGTCCAATCAAATAGCTACAAAATTATTTTCTTAAGCTCAATTTGGCATTATTGTTGAGTCCCTCTCCAATGTGGCCTACCTTCTAGTTATCCATTATATCAGGTCTGAACCTACCTTTTGAAGTGGTATTCATGAGTGGTGTGCCTGGCCTGTAAGTTTGAAAGTTTGAAATCATGCATAGACTTCCCAAGTTAATGGATCCCAAGATGAGGAGAAACCATTTAAAGCAATGGGAATCAACTCCTCATCGCTAGCTAAAATGAAGAATAAACACCTTCACAGACGAAGGTGTGTAGGTAGGTCACCCTGAGACAACTAGAATTCCTTATTCAAAGGCTCACGTGTTCATGAAGCATGAAGGGACTGAAGCATATGCAAAAGTGACTTTTTTAAAGCATAAATGTAACCTCCCAATCCAAATAAAATGTGGAAACAAGTTCTTCCCGCCAACATTTGAAGTCCATATAATATTTCAACATATTTCAACTTATTATTAATTACTTAGAATTACGATTTTGTTTTTTTAACCTCGATATATTCACAAATATTTATCAAAATGAATTTGTTTAATATGAATTATTTGAGAATCTAACAGAATTTGAATCTGTATTTGAATTTGAACTTGGTAACTATGATTTGCATTATCATCCCGTGTGATCTTTTATGAAAAGTTTAACCAAATTTCACATAAAGGTTTCAAAGTTCTTGGATGAAGATAAATATCATCCATTATGGATTTTTATGCACAACCCTCTCCTATTATCATTAGCAAGACAATTACAAAGTTTCATGTCACATTCAAACTCGAGATTAAAAATGGTGATATAAACAATGGGAAAGTTTCATGTTGTAGTTAACAATGTTGATAATCCGAGATTTATACTGTAACTTCAAAACAATGCAACTTCGAAACTAGCACACAAACCATGAGATTGATAATGGTGCTAATAGGAGTTTTAAACTATGTTTGACAATGGTCATCTTCAATATTATTTTTTCATCACAGTATTTTGAAAATGGGGCGGTATAAGTCAATGTGATTTCAACAAAACATTCCAATTGTGGGATTGACAATGGTAATAATAGGATTTTAAAATTGTGATAGGCAATGACTAGCTCCACCACTTTCTTTTGAAGTAGAGAAAGAAAAATCTGATAATGCTATCTTTACTTATCACGTGTTAAGATTTTACACCAAGAAAAAATTGATAATTTTATCTTGTACTTATCATTTGTTAGGATTTTACACCATTTATTCTTTTGTTGTTTAATGAAATCATTTTGGTCTACATATTATTTTATTCATTTCAATGATGTTTGTTTTAATTTCATATGTGGTGATATTATGGCGTTTGTTTTAATTACGTCATAATATGATTTCCTCTATGGAGATCATGTTTTTCGTTGCACTTTTACGTGTTGATAGTCTTCTAATGTGTTAGACGACCATCGAAGGCCTCTTCACCGTTATTGTATTCAAATCACTCATTGTTGATTCCCCCTTATAGAACTTATGTTTTCCTGTAGTGTTTTATTTTACTCATGGTCATCAGATTCGTTCAATGACCATAAATCTAATTTAACTTGTCCCTACTTGTCACAATTTTCTTGGCCTCGCATAATAGTGGTTATGAGGGAAATCTTGATAGATTTGTCTATCTCAACGGACTCCATGGTGGTCAACAATCCTTCAAAGACAAGAAACAAATCGTCTGCTCTTTGGGATTAATAAGCGCATAGAAGATTGACATTCAATCTGGAAATTTGAGTACACCTTTTTTCAAGTTAAGAGGCCATCCTGGACGTCAACAAATTCCACGTTACAATGCTCGTACCTATGAGAAAATGGCTCTATGCAACTAATCGTGAGCTTGAACTTGCATCCTTTTCAAATTTTTACCATTTTTTTACCTATATGCCCTAGTGGTGAACAAACGTAAACCTAAAGAGTCTGCAGGTCAAAACCTTTAAAAATAATCGATTTTTGACTTGATCTAAGTAAAATTTACAACAACAAAAATTGAATGCTTGAAGCCTAGAGAAAAATAATGCAAGTAATGTCGAAGCTTGGCTTGTTTTAAGTGGCTTTTATGCTCCTTCATAGTATTGTGTAATTAGTTGGTGGATGGAAGAATTAATTATTTTTTACCTCCATGGATGAATGGTTCTTTGGTGATGTATTTTGTTGGACACCACTTAGTTTTCCAAGTGCCATAACCATGTCCAACAACTTGACCAATATCATTCTAGTATTTCCACCTTGGTGCTTGAAAGGCTAACTATCACTTGCTTGCTTCGTGTAGAATAAGACGCAAGTTAACACCTTCTCTTGTAGATAAGTTGATCACAAATGAATAATATGAAACCTAAAACATCTATAAATCTAGTGATGTATTATTAATATCAGATCTAAAGCATGAAAAAATATAGTTGCTTAGTTTTGGGTCGTGTATAACTTGGAGGAACTTCATTTAACCAACATTGATTATAGTGGTGGAAAGCTTAATGGAGGCCAACCCAAGGAAAGGATTCAAGGGAAATGAAAGAAGGGACACACGAAGGAGTACATGTGGCAGCAAATGGAATGCGTGAGGGACATTTGGTGGTATGCTATTTAAAGATGGCAATAAATATCAATCAAACTCTGAATGTTATGCCCCGTGTTTACAACGAGGATGCAAATTTTAAAATTTTGGAAAAGCGTTTAATATGAAACCTACATGGAAACAACAATAGCCATCACTCTTCTTTTGGAATCCATCCAATGCATCCCAAACTAGTTGTTTAAGCCATTCAAGGTGTGAATCCCCAAATTGATCCTTGCTTGAGCAATTAATCCCTATCAATGGACATGGTTTCTCCCCCAATGAAATTACTTACTGTACACGCAATCCAATGCCCATTAAGATGATAGCACCCATATTCAAATTTGCTCACCTCCTCGATTAACTACTCGCATCTTTTCCCTATAGTATTACAAAGTTGATACAAATAGGAAACATTAGGTTTAAAGCCTAACCATTGTAGTAAAATTACTTAATTTCATATGTATGATCTAACCAAGTTATAGTAGTGTTTATACGATAAAATGAAAAGAATATGCGTCCTATGCAAAAGCAATGTTTCAAAGCAAGTGCATAGAAATAACAAACGATATCCTTGCAACACTAAGCATGTGTAAAAGTACAACCACATTAGAGATTGAAAGAAAGCATAGCCAAATTCATTTTATATATTAAGGAATAGGCAGAGAATAAAACATAGACATCAATACATCACATACTTCCTTGTCAAACTCTAGCATGTAGTAGCAAAATATGTTGTCTAGTCCATAATGCATGAAGGTCAATGGCGATGTTCTTTAATACCCTATAGAGAAGAGTCTAAATTTGTAAACACTCACCTCAATTTTTTTCTATAGAAGTAAGAAGAAAGAGAGATAGAGAAGGTGTGCCCCAGGAAAGAGGGAGGAAGAGGACTAAACTCCGAAGTGAGACCCTTTGCATGTGACTAAAAATCCCCTTATGTGGCATGTCTCCTAAAATATATTCAATGTTAGCTAAAGGTAAATGTAAGAATAGGATCATAAAATCACTTGTCTTACCCAAGGAATGTTGTTTTATACTCGTGACTTCAAATTATATTCTTCAAAATAGCGTGTAACGACTACTAGAGCGCACCCCTACCTATTATTTTGTGGTTAGATGTTTTCTTTAGCATGTAGATTCAACATGCAAGTGTTCACCATGATCCATATCAAGTTTTCCAATAAATATACATTAGAACCAAGGACAAACAGAGCCCTCCTATTATAAAGTTTAGAGAAGGAGAGAACCAAAAAACTCAGTTCAAACTATATGGTCCCTCCAATCCCATGTATGCAAGACCAACATTTATGCAATCGAAACAAACCAATAAACAATGTACCAAGGTCATAAAGCTGCTTCTGGTGTTGAATGGAGAGAAACAAGCATGAATCCTGCTTGAGATGGCTCAGATACCATGTTAAAATTGTTGTGCCATTTAGATCTTCAAGCAATGAGTCAAATATTGTTGATGCAGTAAAAGGAGAATGAAGATACACACTGAACAAAACAATCCACACGAGAAACGGATGAGTATAGCTCAGATAATTACAGTATTATTGTCATTAATTAAATCTAGTGTTACAATATTTTACATAAAGGAAGAATTTGAATGCATTAGGGAGCAATTCAAATCTACCAATTGGATCTGACTATACCTAACTGACTAGCTAACTCGTGGTGTCTCAATCAATATCAGAGTCCAATAGATCAACTCCCAGATGTCTAACTAAATCATACAATAAGTAATAACTAGTTAACTCAGTGCAACTGAGGTGGTAGGTGGGCAGAGGCGCCTACTCCATGCGCAGCCATGCATTGGCCATGCATAACTAGTGCTAGCTAATTGATTGTGATCTAACTAAAAGTAACTGGAAGCTAACTAAGATCAACTAGTTCCAACTCCAACTAATTGATGGAGGTTGGTGTCGGGACTCCCAGTGGCTCCTAAAATGTAGGGATTTGTCTAGGACGTGCCCAAACTGATGCATGCACATGCAGTAAGTATCAGTTAACCTCTAGCAGTGTTCCCCACACTCTAGTAACTGGTACATGTGGCCCCATTAGGCAAAGTGGACCTAATGGTACTAGTGGACCCAATTAATTAATTAAGGTTCCTAAGTTAGGACAAATAATCTAATAGACAATATGGTCAAGGGAGGATTAATAATCCTAACAAGACGATACAACAATATAAAGAGAGAAAGAATAAAAAAAAGAATGACTATAGAAGAGAGAAGAAATGAAGCAATTTCGCAATATGAATGAAACAATTCCTTGGTATCCCGGTTTGAATTCCATATTAATATTTAAGGATATGGAACTAAATAGGGGTTGAAATCCTTTTGTATTGAATTGCCTCCTTTTGAGGTATGTTTTGAGAATATTAACTCTTTTGAGGGTCGAACACTGACTTACAATTTAGAGATCAATAGAAGTCGCTTTCCCTTTCAACTCTTATGTCACAAGTTTTGTTATATTATTCATAAGATATTTGATGGTGGAGTGAAAATTGGTGCCTTGTGGGGATCGCATAAATCATTTTTCCAAAACCTAGGAAGTAAATTGACGATTGTCGTAGAGAGAAAGAAGCAATCTATATTCTCCTTTATTTTCAAAAGAATGTGCTATGTTGAAGATGAAGCTTTTAGCGTCGAAGGGATTTTATTTGTTTATTTTATAACCTCCTCATCATTTCATATTTCATGGGGCTTCTATAGTCTAGGTGAGATGCATGTCAAATATTAAACTGAACACAAAATCACGAGCATTGTTGCTACAGTTGCATCGACGATATGGGTTATTTTTTGGAGTTGGGCACTATTCTATCTATTTGTTAGCTATCAAACACAACGAAAAAGAAGTGCAAAAGAACATCACTAGAAGCTAGCCAAATACTCCTTTCCCATGTCTATACTTAAAGCTGATAACACCTATGCATATGGCAAAAAAATGAGAAAGAGACTTCCAAACCTTGGGTTTGGTTTGTAAGCATGACTTGAAGTTACTTAAGGGAGTCTAGTTGTTCATAAGATTCAATTAGATTTGTATCTATGAGATTAAGAAAGTTCCTTTATTGTATTCTTAAGTAGATATTTGGATATGAGATATCGACATAACATGGGAACTAGACATTAACTTTTGACCTAATGCATGATTAAGAAAAAATTAAAACAAATTTTTAAAGTTGGACTCATCATTGGTAAAATGTTAATAATTTTGTAAACTATCTAAACATAGGGTAGGGACTAGTTGCGTTGCAATGCTCCTTGTTATTTTTGTTCTAATTTTACATTTATACATTTATCGTGCTTCTTAAAAGCAAAATGCTTCATCTCTTTACCATGAGTAACATTAAGATATATGTAACATTGTATTCTAAACACTATTCACACTACAACAAATTTGACATTTAGGGGCAGTTGTCTTCCGCCTCCAAAAGTCACTTTTGGGGGTGGTTTTGGCTTTGGAGGCGGTCTTTACAAAACTGCCCCTAATAGCACCAACGCTAATTTTTTTTACTTTTAGGGGTAGTTTTGGAAGAGATCAAAACCGCCTCTAAACATGACTTTTATGGCAGTTCTAAACCCCCCCGAAAAGTGACTTTTGGCAGCGGTTCTAACCCCCCCCAAAAGAAGCTTTGGGGGGCGGTTCTAACCCCCCCCAAAAGAAGCTTTGGGGGGCGGTTCTAACCCCCCCCAAAAGAAGCTTTGGGGGGCGGTTCTAACCCCCCCCAAAAGAAGCTTTGGGGGGCGGTTCTAACCCCCCCCAAAAGAAGCTTTGGGGGGCGGTTCTAACCCCCCCCAAAAGAAGCTTTGGGGGGCGGTTCTAACCCCCCCCCTCGCCCCCCCCCCAAAAAAAAAGTCACTTTTAAGGCTGGATATAAACCCCCCTCGTAGGTACCTATGTGGGCGGTTCAGAACCACCCTTAAAAGTTTCTATTATAAAACTTTGGGGGTTGTTTTAAACCACCCTCGTAGGTACCTACGAAGGCGGTTCAAAAACCCCCTAGTAGGTACCTACGAAGGCGGTTCAAAACCCCCCTCGTAGGTACCTACTGAGGCGATTCAACCCCCCCTCTACAAATCTTTACAAACCTTTAGGGGCAGTTATAAACCCCCCTCGTAGGTACCTACAGAGGTGGTTCGAACCCCCCCCTCCCCCCCAAAAAAAAAATGCTTTACAAACCTTTGGGGGTGGTTATGAACCCCCCTCGTAGTGACATATGAAGTCAGTTTAGAATCCCCCTCATAGCCATAATAGATCATAATAAAATATATTTTATTTAAAACATCAATATTGCAATAGCATTAGGGCACGAAAGAATCGAATCTTCAACCTCCTGCTTGTAAAGCAGGGGCCCTACCATTGAGCTAGAACCCTTTAAGAATTGGGGAAAGGGGCAATATCAACACCAAGATTACATCATTTGTAATTCTAAGAAAAGACTAATAATCCCAACATTGTTTTTGACTCAAGAGACCTAAGAAAGTAGTCTGAATGGCTTTGACCTTATAATTTTGATGAACTTGAAAGGTTTCATATGCAACATTGATTCAATAAAGAAAATAGTGATACAGAAATGTTTTGTAGGACAAAGTTGGCATTCAAGTTCATACACATACTCTAGAAGTGAACATATAACTAGAATTTCAAGTATTCATGGATAAGAACAAGCATCTTTTCTAATGGTTGCCTGATGGATCCATGTAAGAGTAGCCTTATCTTAAAATTTATTTCAGTAGATCAATGGGTTCTACAATTATAACATATTTAGACCCAACTCAATCCAGTCTAGTGATATAAAAAGCATTCAACTACACTATGGAGAAATACAAAGATTAAAAATTGCATAGCATGGATAAATCTATAATCTTTTCTAAGATAAACAACTCATAATAATGCATTTATAGATATAGAATACCTGCAACTGATATAATCGCGAATGAACAACACCATCACTCAAAAGGCCAATGAGATGAAGTGTGCCATTTTCAAAGCACTCAATGTATTAAAACCCTTCTCCCTCTTAGATTTTTCCAGAGGCAAGAGCATAATCCACTAATTTTGCTCTGCACCCAAAGTCAAAATCAAAGTTAATATGTTTCCCATTATAAAATATGCAGCACAAATAAATAGTAGAAATGTCCTTTCAGTTACAATTTATACAATTATCAAGTACATCTTATACAAATATCATATGATATCACCCCAATCTGTAAGGTGCTCAATAAATTAACTATTACACAACCATGATTTCAACAAAATGTTAATGCTTACCAAATCTTAATGCAGGGAAAAATACCCAATGTATAGGATTCTCATAAGTCACTTTTAATGTAGAAATGATCCACATGCAAAATATTCCTTCTTCACTCTAATCCTTGACAGTTTTCATCAATAATTTTCCAAAAGTAAAAAAACCACAACAAGCAAAAATAAAGTAAGTTGCTTGTTTACCTTACTGGAAAATAATAGATATCAAGCATAGTAAATCATAGAGGGTAGTAGAGTCAAATAAGGACTTTGTTCCATCTTTGAAGGATTTGGAAAATAGAGTAAGAGTTTTATTTAATCTAGTTGAGTCATTTAGATGGATAGCTTAGGTTTAGCTTACAGAGCTTGTTAGCTCGCGGAAGCTTTTAGGTAGCTTATTGGAGCTTAGTTAGCTCGAGGAAGGTTTGATCAAGAGGAACAAGCTCAGAGTTTAAACTCTTGGAGCTTACACACACACACACACACACACACACAGGTATTTGTTTGTAATGATTGATCCATTGTATTTAGGTTCAGATAAAGGACCATTGTGAAATAAGATCGTATGCCTGTATTTTTGGGTTAATTGAGTTTATTGATTAAGTTTGGAAGCAATTTCCCATTTGAATCATATCTTGTGACCACATTGACTGTATGGTTAGTTGAATGAACAAATGTCTTGAGTATTAACATTTACACACAGTAGGTCACTTTTAGTTGTGCATTGTGTTAGCACTGTTTTTGTGCTAAATAGTTGGAGGAATAAGATCTACTAAATTTTAAATCATACGACCTTAGAAAATATCGAGAGTTTTATGTAAACTTCCCTAAGGGTCAACTCTAAGCCTAGGCTGGAGGATGATCTAAAAGACTTGAGCTTTTAGGCCTCGAGAGTGTATGAGAACAAAACAATCTCGTCCTAAGTCGTGTATGAACAAGAAACAGGTTTAAGACTTTCAATTTAGGTAGGAGAACGTTAGCTTGCAAATGTCGTAGTCCTTTAGATGAAGTAGAATGAACAGATCTACGGCCCTAAGCCCTTCTGCAGTTCCAAGGCGGGGGAGAAATGGAATACGGAGGCCAGCTGAAGCTATGAAAAGGAGATATTATTTCAATGGTGGCGATCTAAGGATGAGCCAGATCAACGGAGGGAGTATGTTTCGCAAATATAACATGCACGACAAGAGTGTTTTTTTACATTTCGCGAAATAAGTTGAAACACCCGTAGATTTCAAGGGTCAATACTGACCGGGGGCTAGATCAACGGATGAGGTGAATTCCGCTAAATTAAAATGCTCGCAAGGATTCCTGTTTCCAAATCCACGGAATGGGTTAAAATGGAGACAAGTCTCGACGACGAATATTGAGTCGAAGAGAGATCCACGGCGTGAATAGTGTTTCCGTTGTTTGAACATTCTGGGAGCAAATCACCCTTAAGATTTGTGAAATACGGTACGCCCATTAAAAAATGGATGAGAGATATTAAATACACTTCTGCTCAAAGGGTTGGAGATGATTCCGCTTGTTGAAAGTTGTATGAGGAGAAATGGGAGCTGAAAGCTGCGGGTTTCGCATACGGCTCACACATTTGAAAGGCCCCTATCAAAACAAAAATGAAGAGCGATAGTTGTAGGCAGTTCTGCTCATCCTAGATGCAAAGAAGCGACGTTTTGGGGGTGAGTACGTAAAGGATAGAGGTGAGAGGTAATCGAAGGTCCAGACTCCATTTAAACATATCTACGACCAAAAATCAAATCCACGTGCAAATCACTTCTCGGAATCCAAAGGTTCTTTGTTTCATGCATATGATAATTGGAGGTGCCCTAATGATCAAATGACAGAAGGTGAGTATGGCCCTCACACGGAGTGGGGTAAGGATACATGGGCACGGAAAGCAAGGACATTTCGATACTATCACCAGGAGAGGTCGATGAATTCCAAATGTCTAGTCCGCATGCCATGAGCTAATTGAGGGCTAGTGATGGAATTTGACCGGAAAAATGCCCGTCATGGGGCATTTTGACCGTCAAATACGATTTAAAATTTTGGTTAACCATAATTTATGAAGAGTAATAAAATTTCTAAAATGTAATTTTGAAGCGTCATAAAATTTCTAAACCGTCATTATATTACAAAGGTTTTTTTATATTACTAGCAGTATTAATATATTTATCTTATATAAAACTATACTTTCTAAATTTCAATTTAGAAACCACACATTCACTAAAAGTTTGAAACATCTATTAAATTATAATTATTTTGTTGCCTTTATATTTGCAAGTTGCATTGATTTTTCACTATAGAACTCAAATGATTTTTCCATTATTTTTTTTTATTTTTTTTCATGCTTTTCCATTATTTTTTATTTTTCCATTATTTTCATGATTTTTCACAATAGAACTCAATGAAGATTGGATCCAGGGGTCACTTCCCCAGTTGGTAGCATGACGTCGTAACAAAAAGCGACGACATGGATGATATCTCCACATAAGGATCGTATCCTGAACCCAGGTGACTATGCGTGTCGTCATCATGCTACGCAGTGATGGCATGTGTGAGGGTTTGACAGGGCCATTCCTGAGTTCAACCACCTAGCTCTTTATAAGCACCACATTCAGAGCCATTCAAAGATACAAACTGGGTAAAATTTGAAGAGAGGCAAAGGTAGCTCAATGTTATTTGGAAAAGAATCCTGAGAGTCTTGAAAGGAGGTCCATGATGGTTGTCCTCTTTAAGAAACCTGTTTGCCAAGGTATTATAGTGGCTGATGGCTGGTTGTCCTCATTACATTAGAGAAGTGTTCTAACACCAATAAGGTCGACGTAAGGATGTTCATCACATTATAAATACCTTCTGAGGCTGGTGAGGGCATTGTTGTCCTAATAAAATGCAACACCCCCGCAGAAGCGGTGCCTGGAATTTCTTCTCCAATGGGTATCTCGTCGAAGCCTCCAGACGTGGTCGTTGTGTACATAATCACAGCACGTAGTATCCATTACTAGGGGCGACCGGTTGGAGCATATGCTCGTATGAGGGGGTGGAGGATTAGAGGCCTTCGTTTTCATTGTCACTGAATCCACTTGCCAACTTTATCTAGGGTGATGACGAGTCCAAGAAGGTGTGGCGTCGTATTACTTATAGGAGGACCTTGCTCCTAGGAGAAGAGAAGCACAAGAATGAAAATCCCATCAAGGAATTGTAACTATCAAAAAATAGGGCAGTATTTCCCCAGGTATCCACAAACAAAAGTGTTACCAGGAGACAGAAGTGTCGGGCAGGAAGCCAAACACAAAAGGTACATAAACCTCCGTGCCAGCTGTGAACACAAGCAGAATATTCCATCGAACACAGAATGAACATAAAAGGTCTAGAAGCATAAGGTCGTGTGGCATTCCCAATAGGAGGAGAAACAACTCAAGCAGAGTCAGCATAAAATTGCTAAAGGTGTCCTAAGCTGTCGTTTTCACGACCGGTAAGCCTGTAAACTGTAGATGTTGCATTACTGTTTAAGTCCATCATGCGCGTCTCTCCATATTCTCTATTTTGTATGTATTAATCATGGCGAATATTCCACATCAAAGTTTGTTAGGAGTTTGATTATGGTTGTAACTGATTTCTGGCCCTATTTCGAGGTTAGTCTCGGGGGCCTGAAACACTATAAGTATACCCTCTACAGAAGGGGAAAGTGTTGAAATCGGGATTGGGCACTCCCTAAACAATCTGGTAGTTTTGTTTAAGGGATGGGTGGTTCTATTTTGGGACGAATGTAAAGCTTGTCAGAACTGGGTAGGTGGTTTATGGATCTATTATTCGGAATGTAATTAAGTGACTATGTAGTAATACAATCATTTTATTTACAAAAAAAATATTGGAGAAATATTCTACAAGCGCTTCAATTTCTCACCTTTCAACAAAAAGGATGGATACAATTCATATACAGTTTGATATTAATGTCTTGAAAGAAAAGGCATTTACCACCAATGGCCACAAACAACTAAAAAGTAATCAATGGGATTGCTAACTAAATTATGTAAAATCCTTTAATAGTGGTCAGGGCAGCTCCAGGAGACCTATAGGTGATACTCCCAATGCCTAAAAGGAAACCTATAGGTGATACTCCCAAAGAATGTTAAAATTGTATTGATAATAAGGATCTATAGCCCAAAGTTCAGCTCCAATTCCAATAACGTCAAATGATCTTGGCATCCTCTATGCTTTACAAAAATATTTCACACAAATTAGTTGTTACACCATCAATCGGGTATACTTATGGTTGTAATAAATTTGTTGTAATTAAATACTTTCAATATTGTTCATTACATTACCTACCCATGGTCAATAGCTATCCCACAATCAACTTTGTTCCTTCAACAAATGTGCAATAAAATCAATTCATAAAATAGACAAGTACAATTGTACTTAAAATGAAGAAATCAACACGTTATATTCAATGAAACAACAATAAGATATCTAATTGACAAATTCGTTATGGTGATAACTTACAAATATGCATTAGAGAACATTACAAATTGTCATTATATTCCATTCCATTGCAAAGACCTGCATATATCATGACAAAATGGTATGTTCATATAAATGATTGATAGATATGTTAAAAAAGGCATAACATATATGAAATTCTAAAAAAACAAAATGAAAATACCTGAATGAGCTTATCTTGGTTTCAAGAATATCTTATTCTCTATTAAACAAGGCCAACCACCTGAAGGTTGAAGCTCATACGGCCCCTTCCCCCCCTCACATCACTCTCAATTCCCCACACCCAATCTATCTACTATAAAAATAAATGAAAGTTACATAGCAGAATAAAACAGATAAGATTCATGCATAAACAGTAGCAGAACAAAAAATATATGCATGAAAGGTAAATCCAAGTAATAATCTAAGATATAAATTTTCACACATATAACTTAAATGAGAAGTGATAAATAAATCATGCACACTACTTACTGAACAACATCCAACCATGTGCCTTCACAATCTTGTTGAACATAATCCATGCCACCATCACCTATAGCTTCATCCTCTTTGCATTTTGTCCCTTCAAAGTCTGCAACACTCGATAAATCTGCATACTCCAATTCATATCTATTACAATTTCTTGGTCCCTTCGGAGGGCATGCCAAAACTACAAAACAGTCATTCTATACTGGATCTTGTACATAAAATACCTGTTTCGCTTGTGATGCTAGAATAAATGGATCATCTTGCACTCTATCCTTACTCAAGCATCTCTTCATATTCACCATGGTGAAACCAATTTCATCAACTTTCATTCCATTGTTCTTTTGTACATCTATCCAATCACATTTGAACAATGGATACTGCACCAAATAGTAGTCCAATAACATTATTTCTTGAATCACTCCATAATATGTGGTCGTTTGATGTATAGGGTTTTTATCCTTTGCACTTGATCTCATTAATATTTGTGCATCTATGAACACGCCACTATTTTGGGTGGCCCTGACATTTTCTATGCTTTTAACATGAAATCTACAACCATTGATTAAGTAGCCATCATACTTAGTTGCATATGTCCTTGGGACATGTGCCAACCATTCAAGGGTATCAGAAATATTTTCTTTTCCTTCCACCTATAAATTTTTAAATGTTGTTAGAAAACCATTGAGTTTCAAAATATATTAAAAGAATCTCACCTTCATACATCATAATAGTCTTGATCAATGAAGTTCAATTAAATCTAATATGAAGAAAATATTATTACCTATTTTCTTAACCAATCACTAAATTGTTGGTTGTGGAGCTTTTGTAGTAAGACTTCATCTTTTTGGGCTTGGATGTTACTATTGGCAATTTCTATCAAGTGCATCTTATTTTCAAGTAATGCCAATAAACAATTTATGAAAATATTGTCATGTATTATAATAAAAAATGATTTCATAAGGATGTGCTTATTACTTACTCTATCCAAGGTTGAATTTCATCTATGTTGTGCAAGACCCCTCTGTGGGCTTGTAAGAAACTAGTTTTATCTAATTCAATAGAAGTTCCACTAGATAAGGCCTGCCCATATTGTCCAACCTCTCCTTCTTCATCGTCCCAAGCTTCATTTCTACTAGGAATGCTTTCAAAATATTTCATACCTTCAACATATCTAGCACAAAATTTTATGGACTCCTCCACATTGTAGTTCTCAGCTATGCAGCTGTTGGGCCTATTCTTATTTTTCACATAACTTTTGAAAACTTTCATGTTCCTAGAAAAAACACACACAATTTGTAGTGAAATCAAAAGTATGAATAAAGAGTTGCTAGTAATGTAATATTAGTATATGCACATAAAATGTTGAAATTTATGTGGATTTGCACTTAATAAAATTTCACTGACCTTTCAAAAGGGTACATCCATTGATATGCAAACTGGTCCACAATAACGTATCTCTCGCACCAAGTGTACAATCAAATGTATCATTATATCAAAGAATGAAGGGTGGGGGGGGGGATTTTTTTGAGTAAGCACAAAGTTTCCACAACATCATCTTGTAAGTTATCAAGATCTGTTGGATCCACCATTTTTGCACAATTTCGCCTAGAAATGAAGCAAAGCCATTTTTTTGAGTAAGCACAAAGTTTCCACAACATCATCTTGTAAGTTATCAAGATCTGTTGGATCCACCATTTTTGCACAATTTCGCCTAGAAATGAAGCAAAGCCTACAAATAGTGTTTCGAACTGCTTTTGGTAGCACATGGCGCAATGCTACTGGAAGGATTTTTTGCATGAGAACATGGAAATCATGTGCATTCATACTATGAAGCTTGAGATCTTTCTTAGATACATTATTTCTAGGGTTTGAACTATATCCATCTGGAACTTTAACATGAACAAAACACGAGAAATAATCTCTTTCTCCTTTTTTGAAAGAGTGTGTGGTGCGGGTGGAAGAAATATTTTTTTGCCTTTTTGTTGTGGCTACAGTGACTTCCTTATACCCAACTATTGTAAGTCATCACGAGAATTTTTCCCATCCTTTGATTTATCTTTTATATCCATAAGGGTTCCAAAAATACTTTTGCATACATTTTTTCTATGTGCATTAAATCTAAAATTTGATGCACTAGGAGTTTCTACATCCAACCGTATAAAAAATCAATGAATTATAACATCAAAGAAAAACTAAACAATATATTCCAACTAAACACAATGAAATCCTTCAAGCATCGTACATTATAGGCCTTAAGTTAATGTGTGCACATACCTCCCAATATGGTAAATTGAATAGAATTGACCTTTTCTTCCACATGTTAGTCTTCGAATTTTCACCTTTTTAAAAATTTCTCTTTCTTTTTGTACTTTTAAACTTTCCCCATTTCTCTTCCCTTCCTTTTGTTTCTGTAAAAATATCTGACACTTGTACAATTGTAGGTGCAATGAGATGCTCAGACTTCCCATTAAATGGTCATGTTTTATAACGATACTTATGATTGATTTATTGGAAGATATCTCCTATGTCCCATGTACACACACTTCCTACTACATTTGAGATACATTGAATCTATGTTCCTTCCACATACATGGCATGCGCAAAACCCTTTAGTCATGCAACCGGCCATATTTCCATAAGCAGGAAAGTCATGGATTACCCACATCAATATAGCCTTCATATTAAAGAATGACCTTGAATGAGCACCGTATGTCCTTGCCCCTTCGTCCCATGTTAGTTTTAGTTCATTTACCAATGGTTCCGAATAAACATCTATGACATTTCCTGGTTGCTTGGGACCAGGTATTAACAATGACAACAAACAAAAGCTCATTTTCATGCATAACCATGGCGGAAGGTTATATGTGACTAGTACTACTGGCCAACTACTGGCCATACACTGCGAGTACTACTCAATATTCCAAAAGGATTAAATCCATCTACTGCCATTGCAAGTCGTACATTGTGAGGATCATTGGAAAATTCAGGCCATTTAGAATCTATATTTTTCCATGTCGGGCTATCAACTGGGTGGCGCATTATTCCATCCTTACTTGCATTCTCATGATGCCACCTCATTTTCTGTGAAATATATGTAGAGTTGTAACAAAAACATAAAGAATCATATATACATTCCAATACTTAGTAGATTAAAGAAGATGATTTTTTAGAAGGTTGGTAGGACATGAAGGTGTATGATATAATGGAATTATAAGAGTTCAAAATCATACCTATACATTCTCTTCAACCTCGGCACTATAGGGAAATACCTCGGCACTTTGATCGGGACACCTACACGCACCTTTTCAGGACAAGCTTCAACCTTCCATATTGATTGTCCACATGTTGGGCATTCATTTATTTTTTCATATTTTCCCCAATATAAAATGCAATCATTGTGGCATGCATGTATCATTTCATAGTCCAACCCCAATGATTTAATCAAACTTTTTGCAGCATGTGTAGATTCTGGAAGTGTATTTCCTGTTGGAAGCATTTCTCTTTAGAACTTCAACAACTGGGTGAAACTTGCATTAGACCATCCATTTCAGGGATGATTTTAAGGAACCATGCTTATTTAAAAGTGTAAAAATGTTGGCGAATCTTACCAATTCTTAAAACGCCAACTATAAAATGTTTGGCGACATTTTTTTTAAATATTCTAATTTCCAAGGATTTTATATCGTTTATATAATAATTTGGCAATTTTTAGGGTGACAAAATTTTACCCCATCGAAATTGGGCAAAACGGGGCTTCAAAAAATGCAAAACGACGAATCTTTTTTTGGAGAAAAACATGGAAAAATAGCCCATGGGATAAATTTTGCCCCTAAAATTACCCCTCCCATTTCTCACTTTAAGGTTGTACAGTTTCATAGTGGCCGATGACTTAGTGAAACTAGTGCAACCTGGGTACAATGGTGCCTTGGCATCTTCAATTAACTTTAGATATTTATTGATATCATTTTTTCTTCCATTGATTCTACTTGGTCATTTTCACAATTCACATATGGATTTTCATTAAAATGTTGATAAGCATCATTCACCATTTCAACCAAATGATCATCAACCATGGTTGCCTCATTATGCTCGTCATTCTCAAGAACTTCAGTATCATTTATAAGCAACGTTGCAAACTCATCATTATGATTATCATATTGATGTCTGATTATGTGTTCATCACCATGTGTAATTTCTCGAGGCAAATCATGCATCTTTGTTGTCTGGAATTTCTTGCTCTTGTCAAATTTATAGTCCTGAGTAGGAACTCTCTCACCATGGAAAATCCAAGTTTTATATGAACTTATTATACCATGAATCATCAAGTGGTCTTGTACTTCCTCAAACGTCAATACTGCAACATTGCAACATTTTTTACAAGGGCATCTTGTGGTGTTATTATCCTCTGAATGCCTTTTTGCAAACTCTATCATATTCTTCAACCCTGACTTGATATTCCTTTGACATCCTACATAGAACCAATTTTCAAATCACGTAAGAAAAAACCACTACAAATTGCAATGAAGACATATGTTATAAAATATCATATTGAATAATCAAATATAAA
This sequence comes from Pseudotsuga menziesii, assembly GCA_001517045.1. Lineage (NCBI taxonomy): Eukaryota > Viridiplantae > Streptophyta > Pinopsida > Pinales > Pinaceae > Pseudotsuga > Pseudotsuga menziesii. The sequence continues at coordinate 80,305 of LPNX010370429.1, read as the reverse complement.
AAGTATACCTCGTTTTCAAATCTATCCAATCCCTTTTTTTGGCCATTTGAAAATAAAACCAACCCAATTTCTCGAATTGGCTCCTCGAGAGTTGGCTTCTCAACTTCCTTCCAATATACGGTTATGAATATTCATGTAGTACACCCATATGCTTTCCAAAATTTCCTTTACTAGCACATGAAAACCATATATTACACTATATAATCTTCCACCTTTTAATAACCAAATCCAAACATCAATTACATAATATTTTGGTTTTATATTAAAGCCAAGATATTTAAGATTTTAACCCATTAATATAACTCTGAAGATAAAAAAACAAATTTGTGAAATATGGTGGGCCCCTCCCCATTGGATATTGTGCTCAAATATTGGAGTTACAAAGGTCACTTTTAGGGAGCACGATGTTTTATAAGGCTAATTAGCTAAACATTAACAGTCTGTTAATACTCCCATCACCCTGCAAATCCGACGTCCACCAAGCACGAGTCAGTTGGATACAACTGCAACCTCCGAAAGTGTCGACCGTCACCACTAGGTACTCGTTCATTGTTTATCAACCCTTTCGACAGTTCCGTCATGGCCTCATCTATAAAAATCCTTCACCCGTCCGAGGAGATTATATGCGATCGACTTTACGATGCTTATGATCCTCATTTGCAGTTGTCCATTGTCATTGATGCCTAGAACGCTTTGTTGTCACCTTCCGAAGACCAATCATAATTGTTGGTAAATTTAAAGTCATCCTTAATAGGGTTCACATTAGAACAATTGCCCAATTTCTGAAATATTTTCCAAAGGTAGCCTCCAATTATCCCCCAGTGGGAAGCCCATCTTAGATGATACCCACTCCCATGTCATTTGCACAATTACATCAGAAGCTATCAGTGATGCCCTGGGTCTCTCCAAAGCCTAATGTCAAGCCCTGATCCCCTTCACCAAATCATAGGTTTTGCAGGTGTTCGGGAAATCCGACCTAGAGTCCAAGAATAAATTGTTCCATACCATTTTGAACACCCCAGTTCCCTTAGAGACCCTTATCACCCCACTCTCCTCTGAATTGTTCATAAAGTCTGTTGTATCAGCCATCTCCTTCTTAAGTCAAATCCTAGGTCTTGATAGCCATATCATGGTCTCTAAAGTAATGCTAGGCATTCTCCTCTACTTGAGTCAATCTAAAGCAGGAATTAAGTTCAATGAGTTCTTGGCCGAAGAAATCAATTCTCAGCTTGAGAAGTTTGATTTGGATACCAGGTGTATCTATTTTCCATCATAGTTAGTTCCAACCGACAAACCCTCAAGGTCATGGATCCAGAGGTGTTCAAAGACTAGCCCCAATCTGTCGAGAAGATCCAGGACTGGTCTTACACCATGTTCATTGATAGAATTGTCCTTAGCATCTCTAGGCTATTCAACCCTAATGAGAAGAAGATATCCGAAGACATGAAGTCTGCCTTGCAACAAGAGGGTATTGGAGATTGGTTCCTGATGTAGAAGTATTTAGTTATCAGGGTATATGGTTTTTCGGCTACCCCTTTCATGCTACCAGTTTACCTAACTCCCTCAATATTTGCACTAGAATTGATCATGCAGAGGATTTCTGCTAGTGAGGAGCATTTTATTGCTCACTGGAAGGACCCTTGGATCAAATACCCTATTAATTCTGGGCCCCTTGTTGTGAAGAATCCAACAGCGTTACCAATGGTGGAGAAAGTTTTGAAGGCCATGAAGTTTCAGGTGAATCATGCACAGAATTACGATCCTAAGGGGAACATTTCCCAGAGGAGGGTCCAGGTGAAGAGGTCAGTCTTTATTCACTCCATGATCCTCGAATTGTCTTGTGAGGCAATTTCTCTTGCCTATGATTTTGATTGCACTCCTGCAGAGAAAAATCACGCTCCTAAAGAAGTGCAAAATACGGTCCCAGCTACTCCCTTGCCCCTAAATGGTGATGGTTGTAGCAGAAGGTCTTAGTCATAGGTGGAGGATATGGAATGTGATGAACAAACCCCTAGCAAGAAACCTAAGATAGACGTAGAGGAGGATGTAATCAACTTGGAGCAGGAGTTTAATTTTGAATTTGATTCCCTCAAGATAATGATAGAGGAGGAGATTGATGTAGTAAACCCTATTGGGAGAAACGTTGCAAATCAGATGGTGATCGCGAAACAACTAGTGGTTGTAAATCCAACCACTACACACTCAAAGAGAAAGCCTCGAAGAACCACACAATAAATGAAGAAAGGGGGTGAGGAGTCTCTACTTAATTATCAGAAGTATTCATTTGCCTCTGTTGTTGAAGGGCGTTTTAACACTGAAAAGCAAATGTTTACCACTTATGCGAAGCTCAAAGATAAATCCAAGGCTGAGAGAAGCAGTATGAGGAGCTAAGCAAGATATCAGGAAGCAAAGTCTCTTTCACTACTGCCAAGAATCTTACAACAAAATCCCTGAACCTAGCCATCGCTGATGAGGAAGGAGTTTCAAAGGTCGAGTTCAAGATGGATCGGTTCTCATTCACCTATAAGATTGTTTTCCATAAGGGAGTTAGCGATATCATCTATGTTGATCTGACTAAGGAGGTGTTAGCCCATCTCAAGTCCCAACAAAGGGTGGTTAAGCTGGAGAACCAATTGAAGCAGGAAAAGGCAACAAACAAGGCCTGGAACCTGTAGGTGAAACTCCTAAAGGATCAAGTGGCAGACCTAACAACACAGAATGCTTTATAGCAACCCCTTGCATCTAAGCAGTCAGTGGCAACAGAGCAGGATATTTTACCAGCTAATTCATTGGCCAAGATACAGGCTTACAATAAGAAAAGCAAGACACCTATGAAAGACATCCAGCTACCTCCTCAGACCATGCAGTTACAAGGGGAGATTGAGACATTGTAGCATGAAGTTTTGGATATGAAAGGTCACCTTGTTGTGCTATAGGCCGACAAGCGCACATGGGAAGAAGAGAAGCAAAATATACAAAAGAAAATTGATGAATTAAATGACTATAGCATCCCTGAGTACAGATCACCCACTGCTTTGGCGATCAAAGATATGTCTGAAATGTCCCTGAAGAACCTGGAAATCACTCAATTGAAGGAGGCCAATCAAGAGCTCAAGGATATGATCATTGCTAAGGAAAGTGAAGACTTTGCTGAAGAGATCAGGATACTCAAAGAGAAGGTAACGAGGTTTGAGGAAGGGTCATAGGTTGAATTCCCCTGTAAGGGCTAAACATTTGCTCTGGGATGCAGTGATAAAGGAGATGTCCTCATTAGAAAAGCATTTGTTCATGGTGGATGAGCATAAACAAGTTGTTATGGTAGCAAACAGAAGATGTAAATCCCTGCAGGAAATTCTTGCACAAAGTCCTAGGGAGGAGGCCTAGAAGGTGATTGTTGTTCTAAACTCAGCCTCTTGGGAATAACTAATTTCCCTGGGGATTACTGATAGGATATCATTTCTGGTGTCAGCAAGGAGGATGACCACAAAGAACAACATGTTGTAGAATGCACTTACTAGGATTAAAATTATTCAGCAAGGGGTAGAAAAGTTCAACAAATTGTTCTAGCCCCTGTTTCATAAAGGGTTGCCTGAGTTTTGGGGTCCATAGGGTAAGTTGATCCCTCAGAGAAAATATGTCAAACTGTTGAACCAGGAAAGACTAAACCATGCAAAGTTTGAGGGTATGAATGGTGGGATAAAGGGAGAGGTAATCATCAATAAACTCAGCGAGGACTTTGAGTTGCTGGTTCAGTTCACAGCTGCCAAATCAAATCTCCCTGTTACTGGCCATATCCCCCTAATTGAACTGGATGTTATCCTAAAGGATCCATTTGAGATGGCCACCCCTACAGATCAACAAGGGAAAAGATATACACAGAGTGAGCAATCATCAGCCTGGAAGGCCCGCCAGCAACTGAGTCAGTCAAAGTCTGTTAAAAATATGCTCGGAGTTTTTGTTTTCATCAATCAATCCAGGAAGCCCCAGATGTCAAGATTTCCCTTTTTTATTGGTCATGCGCAGCACAACGTGCCTTCCCGAAATGTTTTGTGGGCACGACGCATCTGCCACGTCAGAGTTTGTTAGGATTTAGGACGTAATTTCGGGTTTGATTCCCACAATGTAACTAATTTTTATGCCCTGTCTCGAGGCATGTATTATGGGTAAATTACACTATAAATGTAACCTCTACAGAGGAGGAAGGGTTTGGCTTTCATTTTTGAAGCCTCTGTGCTTGGATTGTAGCTCTGTAAACTTTCTTGGAAGTGTTAATGAAAAGTGTTTTTTTGAGTTTCTGAGATTCATCACAGTGTTCATATTCAGTTTGTGTTTCCTGTTTGTGTCATTTTCATATGTGTAAATTCTGCTAATGCTTTCTAGAGAAAACCATGACCTGCCTTGAGCCTGCTAAGGGCTGTTGTGACATGTATTAAGCCTCCTAGGACTGTCGTGACTGGTTGAAAGTGCCTTCAAGACTATTAAGGTTCCCAAGCCTGTGTATGAAGGTACCATGACCTACTATGGGTTACTAAGGGTGTGTAAATTTGTTGGCAACCTAATTGTGTACTGCTTGACTAGGTTGTGACCTGTCAATATGGATGGTAGTATGTGCGAGGTCTAGTATGTGGGTTGCTACCCTTTATTAAACTAGTTATGCGACTAATGAAACCCTTGAGTTTATGCCTCTCACCCATGTGTTGGCTGCCAAGATAGGAGCAAAGCTCACAGAGGTCAAAAAGAATGGAACCTACTCCTGGTTGAGGCCTAATGGAAAAACACAAGTAACCATTGGGTACAAAAATGAGAGTGGTGCATGGTTCCTCTGTGTATTCACACAGTTCTCTTCTCCACTCAACATGATGAGACAATGACCAATGAACAAGTTTTATCTAAAGGAAGTGAGAGGGTTCGATTTTTATACAAGGGGGATATGCTTTGAATAGTAAACTGTAATGACCCCCATCAGATCTTGCTGTTTTTTGGCTTATTTTCTTGTGCAATTTGGTTAAGGGATTTCGTAAAAACACTTGCCAAAAATACCATTGAGTTGTGCCAAATAGTCTTATTTGGTTTTTGTATTCAATGTAATGCTAGTATGTTGATGCAAGAGCATAGGCTTAAGAGGGCGAAGTCATTAATGACTTCAGAAGGTCAAGGGAACTCTTAATAGACCTAGGGTCTCGTACATTTGTAACTTGCTTTATTTTGTAAAAGCTGAATAAAATGGATAAGGAATATAGATCATTTTCCGCATGTAATAGTTATGATTGAGTTAGTTGTGAGTCATAGGGTTAGAAAAGATCAATAAGGATTGTACTCCTTTGTTATAGGATCTGAAAACAGAATCAGAATCCTCTTGTTTTTAAATCAGTTCGAGTTATTTTCTTAACATCTTAGTTAGCTTACAGAGCTTGTTGGCTTGCAAAAGCTTAGGTTAGCTCACAGACCTTATGATAGGTCAGAGAGGTTTGAGGATAGCTCAAAGAAGATTTGATTAGCTCATAGAGCTTGAGAGGGAGAGAAAGTCCACATAGCATGAATGGAGGAATGAGAGGTGCACAGAAGAGTGAGCGAGGAGTGAACAAGTAGAATTCTTTGTGTGTATTTGAATTTTCGGTGAATTGAATAAAGAACAGAGGATTAGGCTCTACGTGTGGTTTTGATGGATTTCATGTCTTCATATAGTTCTGTAGAAGTATGAATTCATCCCGCATTCGCTCCATATAACCCTGTATATAAACTATGTGGCTTTGGATTTCCATGGTTTGTGAATTGCAGAGAAGAATTGATCCTGTCAGCGATCAATTAAGTGAAGCTTTGTAGAGGGTTAAACCTTAACCAGTCGCTCAAATAAAACAAGATCGTAGAGTGGGGATCGATCATGGGGAAGATTGACAATTTGTAGTGATATTGCCGGGAGAAGTTGCAAGCTTTGAAAATGTTTTCATGTGCATGATATTATATGGAATGCGCTTAATAAATTTTGGAATCCACCGTTGATTTGGTTGGGACACTGATCGAACGATCACAAAGCCATTTCGCTATGTGAAAAAAGTAAGTTATACGAACACTCAGGCTGGACACGAAATTGATAGATCAACGATCGAGATTGACGGCGAAGAAGAAGCGTTGTCCATAAACTCTTGTTTCAGAAGTGTTGAAAGTCGAAAAGCCAACTTCCGGAAAGAATTCCATTGCGGAAGGGAACGTGCGAAAACCTAGAATTTTGTTGTGGAAGAAAGTTAAACAATGTAGAAAGTTGTTTAACACGTATAGTTTGTTTCGAATCTCAAGGGTTTTGAAGTCTATATGCAAATCAATGCCATCATATGTGTAATGTTTGGCTTGTATATTGACTATAATTTTCATATATTGATTTTCGTAGCCCTAACAGTGAACGGTAAATGCAATAGAGATTTCTTTGCATGAATAACAAGGAATATAAACCCTAAATATCATATTCATATAAATCTGAGTTTACAATGACTGTAACAACAGTTCTAAGGTGGACAAGAAAATCTGAAATTACTTTAACTCTAACCTGTAGCTGCTTGGGTGTGCACAATGATTTATAGAAGTGAGCTTTGGTGTCTCGATTTTTCTTTGGTGTCTGCCATGCCCTGCCAGCTCCTCAAAACAACCCAAATCATCTTCTTCTCAAACTCCCTTATTATGTTGCAGCTCCCTTCTTCACTACCCAAAAACGTTATGCACGGTCATAACAAGAAGGAAGACTACAATGAGATTACCCAACAACGTTGTAGTATATTCCTATAGGTGTCAATATGGATCGCAACTCCCTTTTTGGATGTAACAACCCTTTATATTGTCCCAGATGAAGCGTGGGGATCATTGTAGATGTGGAACTGTAAGGATATGCGGCCAACAAAAAGTAAATCATCCTCACAAACAAGACTGTGTCCTCTCCAGACAATGCCATGGCCCACGCAGTCCAAAATCAGCCAACAAATGAAGAATATGGCCTCCACAAGATGAAATCGACCCCTTTGTTACTCCTCCTTTTTTTCAAAAACATAAAAAGCAAAAAGACGAAAAAAGAGAATATGCATGAATCTATAGCATCTTATATCTAGATGGACCTGCAAATTTGTTGTATGTAAAACCACGACATGAGCCTATAATCCTAGGTATAATGTAATATTGTTACTTGTTAGACTCATAGGAAGACCCCCTTGGGCTAAACCTTATTATAGAATATGGTATGGGGATGGCGCTAAAGAGTCCTAGTTTCTTATATTCTTATTTTAATTATTGCATAAGCGTTTCTAGCTTCTATTCTATTGTTTGTCAAGGATATTTATAACTTACATCATAGGGAGGCTCTATGGGTTAAATATAAATATATTTCTAATGTGGAGATATCCCAACCTGTATACTAAATAATATATGTTTTTAATATGATAAGAGATCAAGATGTTAAAGTTGTCACCACCATTTTAACATATCAATGTGCTTTTAGGAGGAGTTAGAATTGGATTCGATCACCTCATTTAATGGCTTGAAAGGTATGGGAAACTCCATTTCATTTAGAGCTCAATAAATATCAATTGCGAGTGAGTAAATTAGTCAAAAGTGCAATGCAATGGCCATAAAATTATTAGAGATCACTTGGTTCAATAATTTCATATGCCACCTGTCTTTGACTCTCCAATGACCTAATTAAATAGAAATTCCCATGCGCGGGCATCTGTAAAAACTATTGCACTTCCACCACTAAAATGGTTCATTGAATAATGCAAATACATAAATGAGGTGGATGCTATAGATTGGCATTGCATGATTAAATGTGACACCATATATCTCTTCTCATTATTCTAATATCCTAGGTTACCTAATTGAGATATCAATTAAGAAAGTAGATTTGTAAGGCATACCACCATAGAAATATTATCTCATATGATTTCCATAAGAAGACAGATCATAACTCCAAGCAAGAAAAAAACAAGAAATAATTTTTTGAATGCATATGATAGATCTCTTTGTAAGGCAAGAAACAATAATGAGTCATATCGTGCTAGTAGTTGCAAATAACAGATAAAAGATAAAATATGTTGTGTAGAATCATAAGAGAGTCTATGGAAATAGACTAATTTAGTGCAATTAGTTTATCCTTATGGTATCCTTACTTATTGACATGGGACCTTGAATGATATATAAGTAATTTGATCAAGTAACTGGTAAATCCACTTAGGTATAAATGTAGTAGATACCGACTAGAAATAATACTATGTTTGGATATTGTTACCTCAACATCTAACCTCAGATGAAAATGGCATCCCTTAGGTGGTAAGCTAAAATTGATTACTAGTGCACTTGAATCCATTAAAAGAAACTCACTTCCCCCATCCTTCTACAAATAAACCTCACAATCAATGCAATATAAGCCATGGTTATTACATCATTTAACTTCATGTCATCCACAACAATAGGCTAATATCCATGGTCGATTTCATGGTATACCCTCTCAACCTCCTCATTTGTATCAAGTCATTTTCCTTGTGAAATCCATTCATCAAAGGATTATAAGTATGAATATTTGGTTGATCACTACCATTTTCCTTCATATGCTCCATTGGTGCAAGATAAATGACAACTTTGCCTCCTTTGAAATTTCCATTATTCAAGGTAGTATATGTTACTTCATTTGGTGTCAATCATTTTCAGTTAGGGGTGACGGTTAAGAGAATACTTAAGGATATATTAGATGAAATTTTGGATCTATATAGCCATATTTTTCTTAGATCTAGCTACATGATTGTCATGGTTCAGTAATTCACATAACAAATATTGTATGAATTAGAAAGGTGTCCTTTCCATCATTAACACCTACAATACTAGGTATATACTTATAATTTGTCTGATAATTATAAAGAGATGGAGGTTTGACATTGTAGGTTAAAAATTATACTTATAAGGAGATGGGGGTCACATCATATTCATATGGTCCATCAAGCAAGTTATTAGATCTTCATTAGGAGAATAGTTTCAATGGTATAATACTGGTCTAAAAAACATAGGTTAATGGTTCAAATTCCTTTTATCTTTATAAGAATTGCATATGGTTGGAAGAGGTACTAACGATAAAAATTCTTAATTTTTAAAAGGATTATATAGGTTCTTGTAGGTTTTCTCGAGGTAGGACCTTAACCAATGTATTAATGAATATTTTTCAAACTTATGGAGAGCATATAGATTAAATGTAACACCGTATATCTCTTCTCATTATTATAATATCCCAGGTACCTAATTGATATGCCAATTAAGAAAGTAGATTTGTAAGGCATGCCACCATTGAACTTTTATCCCATATGATCTCCATGAAAAGAGAGATCATAAATTAAACCAAGAAAAAAAACAAGAAATAATTGTTTGAATACATGTGATAGATCTATTAGTAAGGCAAGAAACAATAATGATTCATATCATGATGCCAGTAGTTACAAATAACATATAAAAGAGAAAATATCTTATGTAGAATCATAAGAGAGTCTATGCAAGTAGACTAATTTAGTACAATTATTTTATCCTTGTGGTATCCTTACTTATTGACATGGGACCTTGAATGATATATAAGTAATTTGATCAAGTAACCGATAAATCCACCTAGGTATAGATGCAGTAGATACCGACTAGAAATAATACTATGTTTGGATATTGTAACGTCAACATCTAACCTCAGATGAAAATGGCATCCCTTAGGTGGTAAGCTAAAATTGATTACTAGTGCATTTGAATCCATTAAAAGAAACTCACTGCTCCCATCCTTCTACAAATAAACCTCACAATCAATGCATTATAAGCCATGGTTATTACATTATTTAACTTCAGGTCATCCACCACAATAGGCTAATATACATGGTCGATTTCATGGTATACCCTCTTAAACCTCCTTATTTGTATCAAGTCATTTTCCTTGTGAAATACATTCATCAAAGGATTGTAAGTATGAATATTTGGTTGATCACAACCATTTTCCTTCATTTGCTCCACTAGTGCAAGATAAATGACAACTTTGCCTCCTTTGCAATGTCCATTATTCAAGGTAGTATATGTTACTTCATTTGGTGTCAATCATTTTCAATTAGGGATGATGGTTAAGGGAATACTTAAGGATAGATTAGATGAAATTTTGGATCTACATAGCCATCTTTTTCTCTGATCTAGCTACAAGATTATCACGGTTCACTAATTGTAAGGCATACCACCAATGAAATTTTAGCTCATATGATCTCCATGGGAAGAGAGATCATAAATCCAACCAAGAAAAGAACAAGAAATGATTGTTTGAATGCATATGATAGATCTCTTAGTAAGGAAAGAAACAATAATGATTCATATCATGATGCCAGTAATTACAAATAACAGATAAAAGATAAAATATCTTGTGTAGAATCATAAGAGAGTCTATGGAAATAGACTAATTTAGTACAATAGTTTTATCCGTATGGCATCCTTGCTTATTGATGGGACCTTGAATGATATACAAATAATTTGATTAAGTAACCGGTAAATCCACCTAGGTATAAATGTAGTTGATACCGACTAGAAATAATACTATGTTTGGATATTGTAACCTCAACACACCCTCAACATCTAACCTCATATGAAAATGGCATCCATTAGGTGGTAAGCTAAAATTGATTACTAGTGCACATGAATCCATTGAAAGAAACTCATTGCCCCCATACTTCTACAAATAAACCTCACAATCAATGCATTATACGCCATGGTTATTACATTATTTAACTTCATGTCATCCACCGGCACAATAGGCTAATATACATGGTCGATTTCATGGTATACCCTCCCAACCTCCTTATTTGTATCAAGTCATTTTCAGTGTGAAATACATTCATCAAAGGATTGTAAGTATGAATATTTGGTTGATCACAACCATTTTCCTTCATATGCTCCACTAGTGCAAGATAAATGACAACTTTGCCTCCTTTGCAATGCCCATTATTAAAGGTAGTATATGTTACTTCATTTGGTGTCAATCATTTTTAGTAAGGGATGATGGTTAAGGGAATACTTAAGGATAGATTAGATGAAATTTTGGATATATATACCCATCTTTTTCTCTGATCTAGCTACAAGATTGTCATGGTTCACTAATTCATATAACAAGTGTTGTAGGAATTAGAAAGGTGTCCTAATTTCCATCATTAACACCTACAATACTAGGTATATACCTATAATTTGTTTGATAATTATAAAGAGATAGAGGGTTGACATTGTAGGTTAAAAATTATACTTATAAGGAGATGGGGGTCACATCATATTCATATGGTCCATCAAGCAAGTTATCGGATTTTCATTAGGAGAATAGTTTCAATGGTATAATATTGGTCTAAAAAACATAGGTTAATGGTTCAAATTCCTTTTATCTTTATAAGAATTGCATATGGTTGGAAGAGGTACTAACAATAAAAATTCTTAGTCACAACATTTGTTTGAAAATTACAATTACTAGTTGCAACATCCTCCTCATTTCCTAGCAATGGGCCCTTAATTGTTGCATCTATCAAACACAAACTTTAATTTATGACTTCTTACCAAGTATTGTTGGACCAAAAATATGTTTTAGGTCAAATAAATTTTACAAAGCCTTATTGTAGATGGTAAGATGGTTTCGGTGGTTGCCACCATATTTTTTTCATATTAAAATAGCATTAGACGTGCATTGTTGTTGACCCTTTTAGGTTTGTAGGGACAAATTATACTTGAGATGATTATGATTCATCACTAGTGATTCATTTGGACATGGTAGAGGATGCATGCACTCTTTTGGTTTTCTATTGGTTAAGTCTCATGCATTGCTCTGGGGCTTGTATTTTTAGTTATGTTTATGAGTATGGACATTTCCACACTGTTTAAACATTGTGTTTAAATTTGTCGATTTAAAACCATTACACAGTGAAATCCAAAAATTTAAACACAATTTTTAGTTATGTTTCAAATTTGTGGATTTTCTTAACATGCTATGACCCTCCTTACATGTTCATGACAACTAATGAGGTGAAAGTGCCCAACATGATATTGTTGGCATGCAGTCCTAATCAACCAATCCCTTTTGGTTCATTTTAGCCACTATAACTTTTGGCTTTTGGTAAGGCCATCATAAATTCAAATGTAATTTTTTTATTCCTAATAACTTTATGTCTTCCATTTCTCAAGTTCTTTAGTAAATGCATTATTTCCATTCCCAATAACTTCAGATGTAGTTGGTAGTTTAATTGCACAAAGAGTAGTGAGGTGCTTTACAGTAAGAGTGGCATTACAAAAAAAAAGAAAAAAAAAGTAATTAAAAAATCATGTCGTATCATAAAGTAAAATAAAAAATAAAACAAACATAGATCCATCTTAAACTTGAATTGGGTTACCAAAAACAAAAAGGTAAATAAAGTAATTAAAAAAATAATGTCACATCATAAAATAAATAAAAAATTAAAACCAACATAGATCCGTCTTAAACCCGTATCAAATTTCTTAAGGTGTTAGTTTTTTCTTGACATGTAAAAAATTTAAGATAAAAAAATTACACCTCAAAAAATTGATATTGGTGCTTGATAGATCTTGATTTAAGATGGAACTATAGTTCCAAATATGATAAATCATTTTGTGAAGGTGAACTAGAAAGATGTGGGTTATTTTATTATGACGGGGATGGCAAGGATACTGTGGAGTAGGAGCTCGGGGACGTTGTAAGAGTAAAAGTAAGCATTGATGGATGTTGGGTGGTCAAAATATGGAATAAGAATATGAAGAAGCGAGTTAAATAAAGATCAAGTAAAAGAGCAGTAATCTAATGGAGGGAGATTGTGGTAATGCAGTGCAACTTTCATAAGAGCAATGGTTAGCCTTGTGAGGAATACAATTACCCTAATCACCTACCCCAACTCACCTTAATTGAAGAGCATTGCAACTAAGTGTCTCCCTCACAAAGAAGTTGTAATCAAAGATGAAATTCATCAAATTGGGAAAATTACAAATGGCCGCAGGGAGCTTACCAAAGAACAGATTGTGTGCAATATTGAGTTGCTCCAAGTTCGCCATTTGGTAAATGATACATGGCAAATATCCAAAAAATCCATTGAAGCTCATATCAATTACTATCAACAACTACACAATCTCAGACAACAAACATCAAAATAGATCATTGTTGAGCAATAGAATTTCATTGAGCATGTTGGGCATTTTAGAAATGCTAGTAGGTAGGTGTGTTGTTAAATTGTTGTTAACAAGAACCACAATAGAAGCAAGAGATTCCATAGATTTGAATGGATATCACACTGGAACATGTTGCTAAGAAATATGGCATACAATTCCTTCTCAAACAACTCCAATAGCAGAAGACCTTCTAATTATTGAACCTAATCTAAATACTTCAATGAAGACAATAAGAGGACCCTGGTGGGAAAAAGTCCAATAATCCTATTGTTGATGAGATCTAGCTCAAATAGAAGCCCAATATTTGCAAAGCTATTGGGCAAAACGCCAAAATAATATATTGGTATTGGCATGGAAAAATGTCAGATGGTGAAAATCCCTGATTCCTCTGGAAGGGAATATACCCAAGAACATAGAAACGATTCATATAAATTCCTACCACCACATCTATACTAGGACCATCCAAATACTTAGACCAGAAAAATCCTTCATAATTGCAATCATATGCACCCACCCAATTGCCATTTACATTTAGGGGGTCTAATAAAATTACATGTTTGCAAGCTTGAAGTGCAATGTATGCACTCCTAGCTCTAGGATTTGAGAAATTAAGCCTTGGGTCAACATCAAGCACTGGCTTGTGCTTGGCATATTTTCTCATTGAATATGATAAATGCCTATTATGCTCACCTTGCACAAGACTAAATTGTGCAGTGGATAGAACACAAGCCAAGTTGCAAATCTGCAACACAATTCACCTTGCCCTCTGCATTCGAATGGAAGGTACACTTATTATTCCATGAATTTCACTGTGTATATACATAGGTTGTTCAATTACAAAATACTTCTAAAATGCTTGAAAATTAGATAACTCAATATATAACATCTCCTATGAGCTAAAATCCACCAAAACCCACTTCTGCCAATCAAAGATTTGTTTCCAAAACTGTACAGACAAAAGGCTTGCTAAATGTGGAAAAGCCAAATGTTTCTAACCAATGTCTAGGCAATCCACAACACACTATGTCTCAATGTGGGTTTTTTGAGTGAGTAAATCTTTTAGATTTTGTTTAGTGTAGATTTGTTAGAAATAACCTAAATTTTAACAATGTAAGTGCAAAATGTTTTTGTGATTAAAAATTAATGTTTAAATTAATTATTGTCAAAGAATTTGGTTTTGTGATTAAATGATAACGCTTAGTTTAATTATTGTAAATATATTTTGTTTTATGATTGGTTTTATTGTTTTGATATTTTAAATTGGAGTTTTTTAAACAATTGGTTGTATAAGTCATTGAAAAATGTGATTTTATTGAAAATAAAGTTGTGATAAGAAAAAAAATCCACAAATATTAGTGGAACTATGTTGATGTTTTGAAGTCCACCTTTCATTTTCATTAGACACACAAATCTTTGTTGTTATTGAGCCAACCAATGAGCAGGGTTTAAGATGTACACCTATAGAAGATTGTGCTTCTTTGTTACCTTGTTTGAGTTTTTTCTTCCATGGAAAAAAAGCGTAGCTCATTATATTAATAATTGGACCACATTGTCCAGTAGGCCAAAGGACCATACATATAAACCTTACATCAATTGGGACAGTATGGGGTCAAACCACCAATTCTAGATCTCCAAAAACTACTACAATTAGATTTTCATATGCCATGTGCTTTATAACATACATGTATAAACAAAAGGTACAATGGTTTCATAACAATGCTCAATAGATGCATAAAAATGAAGCTAATTACTTACAAACTCTATAGTATTATCTAACAAATTAGCTTATCTAGGGTGAGGACCTAGATCGTGTTCAGTGATAGTGTCATTTGACACTTCACATATGTGCCAAGTTCCATCACCCACTTGCAACCCCATCTTAGAAAGTTGATTGGCCAACATGTTTGTTTCCTGAGAAATATATTGGTATGATGTATCCTGATAAAGACCTGAAATGTTATAAGTTCTTCATATAGAGGCTTTAGTAAGATATCCATTGGTGTATTTCAGTTTTAACCGATCTATGACTAACTGGGAGTCCCCAAATACATGTATCTTTTGGAATCTCTTTGAGAGAGCCAAAAGTATCACTAACTTCATTGCCATCATCTCATCTCGATTGTTAGTGGATTTCCCAAGTCTAATAGAGGACTTGAACCAGAGAGAATCAATTATGAATAAAAGACCACCAACACCTCCCATACTCATCATGCCTTGTGATGCACCATTGTAAAACATCTAGATTTGTCAATATCCTCTTCCATAATACTTCTCTATTTTTTAGGACCATCATGTTGAAGAAAATGGTCAATAATGTCCAAAATTTTGGGCACGTAAGCCTGAGGGGGGATAGATATATCATGGAAAACCTCTTTGTTTTTAACCAGCCAAGCCACCCAGATCATGACGAATGGTAGAGCCAGATAAGCATAATAAGAAACATTGTTCAACCAAGCCTGAAGTGCTTCTTAGAGTCGTAATACATTCAATGAGAATTGAATAGATTTTATTTGAGAAGCATAATTACATGTGTTGATCATATAAGGGAAGAAAATGAAAATATGGTTGACGTTTTCATTCTCTTCTTTATAGAGTGGGAATATGCTCGATCCACATCCAATTTTTTTTTTATCAATGTATTCCAAACAAGGACTTTTCTCGATAGAGTCATCTACATAAATAATTTAGTATTCAGTGGACACTGAAATTTCCAAATCACATGGGTTCACTAGTCAAGCTCTAGTAGATCCTCCTCTTCTCTAACAACCATGTAGCCCATACTGTGTAAATATATTCCACAAGCTACATTTATGGACCATAGTAGGTTGTCATCATGATCCACCATGAAAATATGATTGTCGTGGAGGGATTTTATGTATCCATCCCATTGTAACCCTTTATCTTCCTCAAAACCCATATCCTCATCAGGCATCCATACTTGTCATAAGGGAGAAGAATTATGAATATCCTCAATCTGACTCAAAAAAAAATGCCTCTATCCAATAAGGAGTCAACCATCACAACCGATATCCTATATGAATTTGAACATCCAATCCATTGATCCAAACCAATCCCTACTCTTCTCCCATTACCTACTTCCCATGAAATCCAGTCCCTAATAATCTCAAATACTAATATCAAAGGCTTCCATAGAATGTATACATTCCTTGTGGGATTATCTCTTCATCTAAACCATTCTTCAGTAGTAAGGGGGTATATATATTTTTGGTGAACAACACTACCCTGAATTCCCTCTCCTTTGAGGACTCACCAAATCCCCTTAGCTATTAAAGGTCCATTAAAGAACAAGTGATGCTTCAAACCCCACCCACCTAACTCTTTTGGCAGAGTTAGATTTTCCAAGAGAACCATGGAAATGACTTATCCTCAATCTTCCCTCTCCATAAGAAATTGAAACACAATAACCTGATACTTTCCAGAATACCTGTGGGGACATAAGCCAAAGAAACCCAATAAATAGGTATGGATTCTATAACAAAATTCATTAAAACTAGTCTACCTCTCCGAGATAACCACTTATTACATCGGAGATGAAGCTTATTCTCAATTTTACCACTAAACCATACCCAATCCCTTCAGAGGTAGTCATTTGACTTAATGACAAAACCCAAATACTTTAATCCCTATGTAAGTTCAGTTAGTATATAATCAAATTGAGAGACAATCTAATCAGACACCTCATGATCCAAATCCATGAATGAAATAATATATTTCCAAGAATTGCACAACATCCCTGTAGCTTCAGTAAATAAGGCTATAATAGATTTCATCTTGGCAATTTCCTTCCTTGACCCATAAAGAAAAAGCATGATGTCATCTACAAAAATAAAATGAGTGATATAGACTGTTCCAAAAATCCTAATCCCACTAGGATTCTCATTGTTCTTAGCTTGATGGATTGCTTGGCTCAGTCCTTCAACAATTAATAAAAATAGTAATGGAGTAAGAAGACATCCTTGTCTCAAGTTTCCCCCAGACATTAAAAAGGAATACAACAATCTATTGATTAACATGACAAAATAAACATATTGAACACATGAGAGGATCCAATTTACAATATGAAGATCAAAACCCATGTGTAGCAGAACCAGCCTTAGGTAAGTCCAGTTAACTTGATCATAAGATTTAGAGAGATTAGCTTTAACAAAAACAATAGGTAGATGTTTCAACTGCGATGTGTGCAACACTTCCTGTGCAATACCCATAGCATCATAGATCTGTCGACCCTCAAGGAATGCAAATTGTTCACGAGAGGCTGCTTTAGAAAATATACCCCTGATTCTTTTGGTAATGACCTTGACAATCAATTTATTAATATAATTGCAGATATATATGGGCCTAAAATCCTCCATATTGACCATTCTATTAGTCTTGGGTATGAGAGCAATGAAAGTGGTGTTGAAACCATCCAAAACTCTGCCTCTTATCCTAGATTCTTCAATAACATTTGATAGACCCTTATCAAATAGCTCCATAAAACCAGAGAAAAATTCCACCAGCTAGCCATCAGGTCCTATGCTTTTGTCCTTCTGCATAGACTGAATTGCCTTTTTAATTATTCAAGTGTCACCTTCTCTTTAAAGATAAATTATGTTCATCACCAACAAAGCATGCATAGTGTGCTATGAGACTTAACATCGAAGCAACTGTAGCTCTATCATCTTCCTTAAACATATTACTGAAATGACACTTCAACTCTAGCAAGGTTGCTAAAGCCTAACACTTGTCTACCTTCCTCCTCTTCAATCTGGCAAAGTGTAATAATATTGTTCACGTGCCTAAGATAATTGTAAAAATATTTTGTATTATTGTCCCCCCTTTTCAACCAAATTGCTATGCTCTTGAGTCTAATAGATGCCTCTTCCTCATTTAGAATTTTCTTCTCCTAAACTCGAGATCTACAATATACCATTTATGATCAATAGAAGATAAAACCTTAGGGTTATCCGCATGAAATGAATCCAAATCTGCCTCAATCCTACCAAGATCTAAACCCTGATTTCTGCTTCTTTCCACTGCCCAAGAAATATAATGTGTTTTGATCCTTTTGATGTTATTTAGAAACTATAGTGCAACTGAAACTTGACTATTTACATCATACAAAGACCATAATATGTTAACCATCTATTGATAACCCTCATCTTCTAACCATGTAGCATTGAACTTAAAGGGATTAGGTGATTTACCTTGATCCACCTTCACTTTCAGGAAAATGGGGAAATGATCTAATTCCCCACCATCACCAACCCATTGCTTAATGTTGGGGGCCATATGAAAAGCACCTTCATTGACAAGGAATCTATCCAACTTTTTGGCTATCATGTTAGGGATAGTACGCATATTTCTCTAAGTAGGTCTTAAGATGACACGTGGTAGGTCAAATAGGGAGACCTCCTCAAGCCTCACGATAAAGTAATTTGAAAGAGGATCATTGTGAGCATTGCAACCACAGGTCTCAGCTTCTCCCATCGAGAAGTTTAAATCTCCCCTTAAAATAAATCTTTCCACACTTTGAAATCCAAAGCTAAAAATCTTCTTCCAATAGGACATTTGGTGAATATGTGGTCCATGTATATTTAAAAGAGAGAATGTTTGACCAAATTCCTCTGGAAAAGAGTACGATGCCCAAACCTATGAAAACCACCCAACTAATAGTACAAAGATAAGATCTAGTAAGCCATCCTATAACAATCCCCCTAGGTCTACCTATAGCATTAAGGTAAATAAATCCTGTGCTGGCAATAGAGTCCTCAAATCTACTAAAATAACATCTCCCAATGCAAGAGTTTTTCGTAAAAGAATCACATCTAGATGATGAAGTGCTACCAATCTTTTAAGGGCGAGCTTCTTTGAGGGGTGCCCTAATCCTCTACAGTTGAAGGACATCACAAGCATTAAGTACCTTGTATGAGTTAATTAGTGGACTTTGATATTCATTTAGAGATAAGTTGCCATTTATATATTGGGCAACAAATCAAGTCCAAATTCCCATTAAGTTTATGAGTATGTACGATAGGGTATGGACAACTTGAAGTGGAGCAAAATATCCAAGCAACCGACTATCCAAAGTATTCACAATCTCATGATAAGAACATTTTTACCTAGTAAAGGAATACTAACGTTTTGTTTTCTAGTCTATTCATATTCTTTATATTGCTCGAAGTACAATATTCCCAAATAAGAAGACATACAAGAGGAAGATGATTTGTCTTGATTATTGGTTTTCCATGTGCACATTGTTGAGCTCTTCAACTACGCCAATATGTCAT
The DNA here is from genome assembly GCA_001517045.1 of Pseudotsuga menziesii. Taxonomy (NCBI): domain Eukaryota; kingdom Viridiplantae; phylum Streptophyta; class Pinopsida; order Pinales; family Pinaceae; genus Pseudotsuga; species Pseudotsuga menziesii. The sequence continues at coordinate 60,824 of LPNX010370429.1, read as the reverse complement.
GTTGTCTAGTTGCATGTCTACAACAAAATATAATGCACTGTGTGGATATTAACATGATTGAAATGTCTATATGACTAGGTCACAACACTACAAGTGTGTGATAAAGAATATTAACTTGTTTATGTTAAGCAACAAATCAATTCCAAATTCCCATCAAGTTTATCAAAATGTACAACAAACTTGAAGTTCAACAAAATAAGTAAATAAGTATTCAAAGCATTCACAATCTTATCATATGACATTTATCATTTAGTTAAGTACAAAATTCTTGTCTTCTAATGTATTCATATTTTTTATATTCCATAAAGTTCTCCAAGAGGAAGTACCAAAAATGATGATGATTTGTCTTCACTATTAGTATTCCATGCACAAACTCTTGAGAAAAAAAGATGACGATTTGTCTTCACTATTAGTATTCCACGCACAAACTCTTGAGCAATATTTGAGCAATATGTCATGCTATTTGCACTAAGTTATCGTCTTCCATCCACAAATTCTTGAACAATATATCATGTTATTTGGTTGTGTATCTATAACTAAAAACAATGCACTAAGTTGTGTAATTCATGTTGATAGAATTGAAATTTATGCAAATAAAGGCTTTTGAAACCACAACTTAAAAAAGACTTGTTTAACCATAATGAGTCAACTTAAACTCTAAGTTGACTTAAAACCCATGACCAAGAAAATTGTTAACTGAACTAGCTTCCAAAAGGATCTTATCAGTTGGGTTTATTGATGAAGGACCAGACCTTAAAAGGGTTAACAAGGGCCTTAGTTCATTAAGTTGTAAGGATCCTCGAGAGACATTTGTGACCATTTTCGCTATATGTTTGGCAAAAACAAAGTACGAACTAAACATATTGCGCCACCTAAACTCTTCGAGAGTGACAAATGTCGCCCTCCACATAAGCACAATATAAAATATTTTGAAATCCATAGAGAAAAGCGAGGTTTGAGAGCTCAGTTCCTAATCAACCGCTCTCATTCACTTCCGATTTCTTCAGCGACGAGGTGCTCGATCCTTGAAGGGAAGGCAGTCTATTCGCGTTGCAGGCTTTTCGACGAGGTGATAATCTATGAGACTTCCAGGTTTTGAATCTTCCCGAATCTTTCTTTTGCCTTTTGGCATTTAGTTTGCCCACATGAATTTATACTGGTTTTTAGTTGCGAGGCCTCTAATGCCTGGGTATTTCTAATGAGTCAGTTATATTTGTTAGATGGTATTTGCGTCTCTTGTTGCCTCAAATTCGGGGCTTCCTCTGATGTGCCGCTCATAAAATCTGTTCAGAGTTAGGGTTGGTTTAATATTTCCACTAGAGCTGGCTGTATTCTTTTGCATTCATTCATGTACATTGTATGCTACCCCATGCCTTTAAGTAGCACAGTATGCGGGTCTCTCAGAGAACACAAGGGTTTTTGGAAATTCATCTGCGATATTGATGGGCAGGGTTTGAACACCCATAGGTTGTTTTCATCCGTTTTCTTCTCTATGTGTCGCTGGCATATTGACGCTTAGGGTTCCTTTCATAGATGTTCATATCCAATCCTATCCACGATCGTAATAAAATGTTTGTTGTTGATTGCAGGTGTGGTTAGTGTGCAGAAAGCGCAAAGTTATCCATTGTTTTCATTTTAGAATAGGGATTAATTTCGGTTATCAATTGTACTACTTTGATGTTGCTAGTTAAAACCAGTTATTTCGATCTTAACTCTTTGATGTAAGCCTGAAATCTGATCTTGGCATGTTCATTGTAGATTATAATAACTCACAGTACATAACAGCTGGAAATAAATTTGTCCAATGATGTAACCATAAACTGGTTAGTGCGGCTCTATGTGCCTTCTTAGTAAGCCCCAGCTTACATGCATTCCTTCTATGCTCCAGAGCAGAGATTCATATGTAATTCAGCACAACCCTGGTCTTAATACTGGATTTAATAATCTGCCTTCATTCTAGGCCGTAGAGTACAACCATATTTTGCCCCGTATCAACCCCTGGATTTATCAATTTTCCTTCTTTCTTAAGCCCCATAGTGCAGATCCATTTTCAATTCATTTAACACTGGATTTTTAACAGGCTTACACGCCGTTTCCCATTATTATCTATAAATTTTGATTCATCTTCACCTCTGTCAAGTCTCGACGAATATTGAAAAAGCTCCGTTACGCTCCCGTTTTACATCCAGTCTGATTCACCCTGTTCAAAGCCGGATTCACCTCTGCACCTTAACCGTTAGATTGAAGGTTGTCTAGTTCACCTTAGTCTGCCATTCTGTCCACTTCTGCATTACACGAAAGCTTCCTTTGGGCAAGAAAAACCCCGCAGAAATCAGGGCAATAGGATTTTCATATTTTTTGACGGGGCCTTCCGCCGTGCAATACTAACAGTGCTCTCTTGGTATAATTTTTTTTTAGTACACGGGGCACTAGACGAGTGCGATTCGAACCGCGGTCTCGTATTATATTTTCCGTCGCCTTTTCCATGATGATTCCACATTTGGAGTACAGTTTTTTAATATAACTTCACTAGCTCACTAACCTTATGGGTAATGCGTACTGGGTCTATCGTAATGGGGGAATCCTTCCAGTGAATAAGCATCGACTTGTATATTTTCTTCAGAGTCCAAACTCCTACGTCTCCTCCTGATAAAAGGTCTCCATCGAGAAGCTTTGCTATACTTGGCAAAAATCTTGTAGTAACTTCCCACCAGTAAAGCGCTGCCTAGTACTACAACAATGGCTATCGGGGCAGGACTGATGGTGTTGGCGGCGTAGTTTTGCTTGCTGGGTCCTTTACTTATGGCTGCATCTGGTGAGGCTCCCCATCCAAATTCATATCTACCTGCTGAAATTTCCCTTGGACTGGATTGCTCCGGAGGCAAACTCATGGCGAATTTCTTTAACAGATCTACTTCAAACCTATAAATTTGTTGAAAATACATAGATGTAATTAGTTACTATGTTCGTGGAGAATGAAGGATAATAAACCCACTGCAAAATCATAAATAACGTCACTACAAATTCAGTCTGAATTCAATAAACCTTCTTCTTTTCAAGCAGAACAGAAAACCACCATTCATGCGCGCAGTCAAGCTGTGAATGAGCTTTGGATTTTCCATAGCCGAATATTCAACCAGGCGCTGCAATATGAACATAGAAACCACAGTTGCCGCAACATATTTCATCTGAATAAATGCCATATTTTTGCCTAGACAGACCCACACGCTGCCTTGGAAGACCGCGAATTTGAAGGGACTCTACGGGATAAAATGCCATCCTTGTTCATCCATCTTTCTGTTTGAATTTGAGGCAATCGGTACCCCAGATAGTCCCGTCAGGCAGAACGTCGTTGCGGACAGCGTGCTTGGAGTCCAAGAGGACTTGCGGATAAAGTCTCATCGATTCACAGATTGATGCGTGTAGGTAATGCATGCTCTGCAAATCCTCGTATGAAAACACCTAGGCTTTTTTGTCTCGTTTGGCTTCAGGTTTGACAGCCATGAGACGGGCGATTTCTTTGTGTATTGCTTCCCAGATGCCTACAAAATGTTTACATGTACCATAAGCTAGATATTTACATAAGGCGATTTTAATGCGAACCAAACATACAAACTTTAACACAACGGATTTCCATTTACCTGTGAATAGCGAATTTCTATCTACCTTTGATTCATGTTGCCAGAATATTTCTGCTGCACTCCTTGACACCTGTAGAAGTCTTAAATTCTTCGTTAGATTTTAGGAAGGTGGAGGAGAGTCGGGATGTTTGTTCAAGCAAATCCATTTTTCCTGTCGACACTTGAACAAACATCTCGACTCTCCTCCGCCTTCCTGGAATCTAATGAAGAATTTAAGACTTCTACAGGTGTCGGGGAGTGCAGCAGAAATATTGCTCTTTAAATCATCCATAGGTGTTTATAATTTACTTGTTTTAAGTTTAAATATAAAATATAAACACCTATGGATGATTTAAAGAAAACAAGAGTCACAAGGTGGGAATGTCCTTGGCGTTGCAAATAGTTGTTGCTATAAAATGGAAGCTATAGAAATAAGAACATAGATACCTTAAGAACGTAGATACCTAAAGCCTTGTATGTTGGTTAATGTGACTAGGTTATTTAAAATTAAAGACAATTTTATGTAGGTTAATGTGACTAGGTTATTTAAAATTAAAGAGAATTTTATGTAGGTTAATGTGACTAGGTTAACTCAAATCAAAGAGAATTTCAATTGAAGCCAAAGCCCTCGAATTCCAATTGACTGATCACAAATTTATAAAAAAATGAAAATAATTTAACGTTGCTTGCTTTTGTTCATAGATTATTAGCTTGGCATTTAATATAGATTATTAACTTGGAATTTAATATAGATTATTAGCTTGGTATTTAATTTACACTTGTATAGAGTTTTTTTTCTACTTCCCTTACTTAAAACTCAAGCTATTGTCGCTACCATGAACCATACGCCTGAATTATGGTCTTATTAATAGATTCTTAGCTTGGACTAACACTCTCTTGTTAAGGTATTTGGCTCTACTTCGGACCTCATAAGGTCAAAAGTATATCTTTGGTTAGCGACTTACACTCTTGTTAAGATACTTGTCTTCACTTGGGACCTCATAACATCAAAAGTATATCTTCCAAAGAGTGTCTACCTAGCAATATCATGCTAGACTATAGCAATCATTCGTATCTGTGATGTTATTAATTCAAATGACCTTATGTCCAAGTTTTGAATACAGTCTTACTATAATCCTAACTCTAACCTATTCACAAATGAGTTTCGCTTAATTAAAAGCGACCCATTATGTGGTATATTCACCCCCTACATTAGAAGCCTTACAACTCCTACACTAACTCTATACTAAGGTTACACGACCCACCTCAGATGCAATGTGAAGGGATTTGCTTATCACGACCCACCTTGGATGCAACGTGAAGAAATTTGCTTATTGGTTCACTAAAATGATTTCATATTTCTTTAATGCATTGATCTTGGGCAAAGTTATCTATAGTTAAATGGCATGCATATAGCCAATGTGATATTGCCATGCAGTCGAATGTGTGGCTGCAACGAATTGCTTACTATAGACCATGTTGAAATGCTTGAATATCGTTGAACCCATTCCCGACCCCATGTAGAGAAGCATACTTCCTTTAGGAAAAAATCATTCATGTAAGTCTAATGGCAATCAGATCTTGGTTGAGTTGAGGACCCTAGATAGGAAGGAATGACAAGGGCGGCAGGGGGGGTTCCTGGGTTTTACTCTACCTCAATGCCAGTTTAAACTCTTGCAAACACTGGATGTAAAATCTCAACAATTTAAGCCTCAGCGAATGCTGAAGGGGCCAAAGATTTGGAAGAAGCCAAAACAATGTTAAGAATCAAGATCAATGCTAGCTATAAACAACAGTAAGGAATCACAACCATTCTATCATTGCTTACTACTTTGATGGTGTAACTGCTTCTCTTGTTGCTGGTTAGGTTTGGTTGGCCCATTCACACCTACTTTGTAGAGTTGACCAACTCTCTACAGCAGAAGGAACTCCCATCAAAGAATGTATATGTGTTTTTCGAAACCACCTCGTTAAAGCTTGATCCACCAAGAAATTAATCATGTAAACATCGCAAGCTACACCTCATACGAGACCACAATACACATGTTTAGTGCCATTGTTACGTCATGCCCTTATGTACGACAAAGGTACATATAAAAAAAAATTGCTCATTCAATGAGTCAATTTCCTCTACCTTGGCTCTCGTTTTGTTTGCCTCGTCTTTAGAAGGTGGATTTAGAGGAATGAAACATTACCGTTGCATTAACACTGCATGATCCGATCGTAATCCGCCGTAGGAGCTTCTTAAATGCACCCTACTCTACTTGGTGATTGATTCCTATTCGTCGACTATATGAGTGATTTCTATTGCCAAAAGGGCACTTAGGTTTATGGTGTGTGGATTTGACAGTCCACGGTTTCCCCATGCTTGCATTCCCTTGTGGATTCACCTACGTGGAGCTATCCTTGATGAACAATTTACCCCACCTTGATGACTGACACTAAATATATTGATAATCGTATAGGAAGTTAGGGTTTGAGATTGTGGTTTAGGTCTTGGTTTCAATTTGCATTTTGTCATTGCCATAGTCACTCAGTTGAGCCATGCTATACAAAGATTTAGCTACATTTACATCTAGATATACGGAGATGACACTACGGCCAACTAACAATAAATACCTAATATTTTGCACAACACAAGCGCATCGACCATGCCTGGGAAGGGTTTTTCGAGGCTTGCGTCATGCCCCCTCTATGTCTGATAAGAATTTAACAAATCACACAATAAAATAATATAAAATTTAATACTCCTATTCAAAAGTTAAACCTTTAAAACAAATATTTAAATTGTTATGCGACAAATAATAGGAAAATACAATTTATATATGCCCTCGTTGGGGACATAATAACATAAACCGTTCACACAGTATTATGTCCTTGACTGGGGACATATAAATTGTCATTTTGTATTATTTATGTCCCCCACTAGCTTGATTTTTGTGTTTTACTTAGCTTAAGCTTATGTAGAAATTTTTTATTAAACTAATTTTTATGATTGTGTAATTTTGTTGAAATATGGTTGGCTAGGAGGACATGATGCATGCCTCGGGAATCCCTCCCAGGCATGGGTGACGCCCTTGCGTCATCCATAATTGATGGATTTATTGCAACAATAAAAGTTTTAATGGGATATAGATATTGTAGACATAATATGTTGCACAGATCTAGAAATGAAATAAGGTCTTGACTTTGACATATTAATATAAGTTGAGCTTTATTGACAACCTTTACCTCTACCTGTACATCTGTCGGCCATAATTGATGTATTTATTGCAGCAATAAAAGTTATAATGGGATATCAGTACTGTAGACATAATGTGTTGCATAGATGTGGAAATGAAATCAGGTCTTGACTACGACATATTAAATATATTTTAAGTTGAGCTCGATTAATAGCCTTTACCTCTACTCGTACATCTGGACTTCGTTCCGTGTCTCCTGTGTTCTTATTTCTTATTATTCTCTCTTATAGTGTTGGTCTTTTTATGATCTTTTATTCATATCATATTGTATTATTCTCAACCTTTTTTAATCGTGCTTAATTTAATTTAATGGAAATGTGAATGCAAATTTCTATGGCATGTTTATGTTGTAATTTTTTTTTTAAATTCTGTCAATGAAGTTTTAGTATACATTTGGTGTACGTTGTTTTAATAGGAATCCATTTATAGAAAAAAATGAAAAAAAAAACAGTGGACAATCATTTTCAATTGGATTAAAAATTATCCAAATGAGTTCCATAGATCTTAGAAGGGCATGGGTGTGATAGTGTAAACAATGAGCGAAATAAAAAAAAAGTCTCCAAACGTTTTAGTATGGATCAAATGCTCTTTTAATGCATTCTATTTTTACTATTCTTTTTAGACGTTAATATGTATTCGTTGACATATCTCTACTTGTATAATATACATTGAACCTAAGTCACCGGATTCGGCGATTTTTCACCATAAAAATTGAAAATCGCTGATTTTATGTTCTTGGCGAACTAATTCGTTGAAAAACGACGATTTTGAAGGCCAATAACCATGCAGCCCGCGGGTAAACCCTAGCCGACGCCCAAACTACCTCTGCATTGACTTTTTGCTTATTGTGTGAGTCTGGAGTGAGCCGTCGTAGTGAATCATGTCGTGAGTTAATACTGGAGCGTGGAGGCCGCCATCGTTCTCTGAGTCGCAGAGGGACCCTTGAGTCTGCACTGGCTGAATCCACGATGGGCGAGGTGTCGTTTAGTTGACAGTTGAAGCGGTGCTAACGCCGACGGTTCTCCATATTCGATTAAACCTAAAACGGTGATAGATACCCCATATAACCGGATAAATGTAAATGTTTTTTTATTAATAAATATAAATCGTATTCTCTATTCTCTTTGGATTAAGTAGTAGAAATGTTATTTTGAATATAAATAAATCAATTTTTTTTAATATTTTTTCAATTCATTTTATATTAATTTCTTTATTTAAAAATTAAAAAAATATTTCTTTTGAGAATTAAAAAAATAATAATGTTAATTTATTTTTGTTTATTAAAATGATTAATATATGATTTTTTTTTGTTAATTGACTGCAGCATAGTTTAATATTCTATGTTCATTTATTTTTGCTTATGAAAATTATTGATATGAAATGATTTTTTTGTTAATTGAGTACAACTTAGTTAGTTTAATATTCTATGTTAATATTTACATTCAAAGGTGAAAGGATGTTATGGGATTTGGTAAGAATATAAGTTTTCTGGTTGGATGTTAAAAGTTTAAATATTTTTAAATTCTAAGTTTTATAGTCATTCGAACTTAATGTCGAATTTTATCACCAAAATTTTTATAGCCGAATTTTTGTCGAATTTTAAGGTTTCCGAATTCGAACACGAACACGAACCAGGTGACTTAGCATTGAACAAACAAAAATCAACATAGATTCTTCCGCGCAGAAAACCAAATAGATATGTAATTCTTCACATATCTCTTCTTATTATGCCTCCTTATTATGCGGATACGCATTTATATCTTAGAATTTTAGGGTGGAATACCATCTATCCTTTTCCTAGATCCCAAGAGATTGGGACAAGTGTATTGTCCATATTGATTCTATGTTTGTCGTTCAAAATTTGTAATAAATAATTATAAAAAATTAGAAAATAGCTCATGTGATATAAAAAATAGCTGATGTGATAATTGCACTCAATGGCATGGTGATGTGTAGTCCGCGTGAGAGTGGAACTCCATCTAGCAGCTGGGAGTTGAGGTAATGTGCACAAGGTTTAGTCAAACTCCTAATAAACTCCTCTAAACTCATAATAAACTCCTTTGAACTCATGTGATAACTGCACTTAGTGGCATGTTAATGTGCAGTCCATGTGACTGTCAAACTCCATCTGGCAGCTGGGAGTTGTGCTAATGTGCATAAGGCTTAGTCGAAATCCATTTGGAAGCTAGGAGTCGAGCTAATGTGCAGTTCGTGTAACAGTCAAACTCCTAATAAAACCCTCCGATCTCCTAATAAACTTCTCTAAACTCCCAATAAACTCCTCCATCTGGCAGTTGGGCGTCTAGCTAAGTTGCAGTTTGCAAGACATGTCAAGTAAACTCTCAATCTTGCAGTGTGGGCACAAAGAGTGGATGTAATTTTATGTGCAGTGTCAAATATATGTCTATTGACTTATTCAAACATATTATTATTATTAATATGGTTGTTGCTAATTAAGTATATATATACTCTTTTGGATTTCCCAGATCAATATTGTTTTGGCAACCATGTCCTCAATACATCTGAAATTTGAGTTTTTTTGGGAATGATTAAGCCTTCATTTCCTTTAATCAATTTTTTGAACTATTTCACCCATGCATTTCAATTTAAGTATTTTATTTAACTAAAGCATGGAGGGATTAGAATAGATGTAAAGTCCATTTTGTTATTTGTGTTGCATTTATTTCCAAAATATTTCCACGTATTCAGAATGGTTTTTTCCTATAATTATATATAATCTTTGTGGTCCGTTTTATGTTTGTATCGTCCTCATAAAATGAATTGTATCTTTGGTTTTTCGTTCCCCTCACAATATATATATATCGTTCATGATGAACTTTATCTCGTCATGAGAATATATATATATATATATCCTAATGAACTTTCTCTCGTCATGAGTTGGGTGAAGTTTTGAAGGGGCCACAAAACCCAATATTGTCTTTATGAATTGATGTGTTGATGTCTTCTTTTGGGAAGACCATAAGATTATAGGTGGTCATTAAAATTAGGTGGTGACCATTAAGGAAAAAGTACAACATTTATGTTTCTATTTCTATTGCATTCTTGTCCATTTAACACGGTAAATTAAAATGATGACATAACATGATTGTTATATATTTAGTATCTTTTATGAAGATATTAGTGGTTTTTTTGGTTAGGTTAAAAGTAGAAAATTTGTATTTAAATTTAGTCTAATATAAAAAAAGGGTAATGTTAAAAGTGGAAAATTCATATTCAAATTTAGTCTATTATCAAAAAAGCAAGCCAGCTTACTCGCTTAATAGTCGACTTGACGAAATAACTATTTGGTTCTTGTCATTGGTAAAGACTCCATTAATATAGAAAAGCAAGTAATCTCACTTGCTTACTTAACAGTCGAAAACAACTAGACTACTTTGGTTCTCGTCATTGGTATAGACTCAATTAGTTGAGACGGAATTATATACTGTTATGTATACTTTTGATGTTATATTTTTCTCTCTCAAGGTATATATATATATATATATATATATTTATTTATCATCACTGTATACGGAGAAGATCCAAATTGATGATGTGATCCTCTGGTCCTCGATAATGTGGCTAAGGGTTAGGTGCAAGTGACATCAGTAAGGGGTGGCTAGTTCCTTGAGAAACAATCTAGCAATAACCGAATAGAAGAGAGGACATCACAGATCATTATCTTGGTTGATTTGACCAAGATCCACCTGGTTAATTGAGTATTTGCCAAAGCTAAAGTTTCTAAAGTTTTTTTTAATTATCTCAATTGAAGGAGGTGGGTGTGGGAAGTGCATGTTAAAGTGTGAGTTAGGTTAGGGTTAATACAGAGGGAAAAACAAAAGTTATACTTTAATGTATAAAAATATATAAATAAAAGCTAGATCCAGAAGAGTACTGCTTTAGGTTAGGGTTAATACAGAGGAAAAAACAAAAGTTATACTTTAATGCATAAAAATATATAAATAAAAGCTAGATCCAGAAGAGTACTGCTTTAATAAACTTTAACATAATTTTCATCTCTTTCAACTTTAACACTCTACTTGTCATTGTGTTAAAAAGTTGGTCCTTGAGATGGATTACCATTTCCAATATACAAAACATAAACAATAATAAAAGTACAATGAAACTAATACACAGTAATTAAAGAACAAATGTTAAATAGATCTTGTTTGAATTTGCGTTATATTTAGACATATTGAGTTAGCTCGTCACTATAAGGACAAGGTGTCATAAGTGATACTTTGAGAGAGAGAAGGTTAAAGTGCTATGGGTTTAGGTTAGATTCACACAACAACAAAACCAAGTCACAAAGTGGGAAGATCTCATTAGGATAGAAGCAATGATACTCGACCCAAACCACAAATAGTCACCCTAAAAGTCACAACTCCCTCTAGCAGACTTAACACTACAATTGACCTATCATCTAGGGTTTAACACAATCATAGCTTAGGTAGGATAGGGCACCACAGTCCTTGGACAAGCTAGCAGATATTATGTCAGGCATGACCCACCAAGAATAGAGACACCCTAGTCGATATTCAACTATCAAAATGATGCAAGGGGAAGTGCCTTGAGAGGCCGTTTTGCAATGGGTACTCCATAAAAATCGATCTTTGTTTGAGCCTTGATCTTTGAAACTCAAAATGAAGAAAGTGAGAACATGATTATTCCATAAAAATCTATCTATGTTTGAGCCCTGATCTTTGCATGGAGAAAGAAAACAAATATGAGAAAAGCATTCAGTGCTTGCCAATTGTTTCCTACTATTAAAACTTTAAAGCTCATAATTGTTATAGTAAGGACTCTTTTTATGATCCCTTCAAAGACCTTGCAAAACCACCTTTGAGGACTTCAGAGGCTTTCATCGCCTCCCGCGTTTTAATCCCACACCGTAGGGAGGAGGTTATCCAAAAGTTTTTCATTCAGTTCCTCCAAGGGTTGTTGTCTTAGACATTCCAACACCACTTTAGCAAGAATATGGACTACTTCATGTATTGTGACGCCGTTAGGTTGCATGATGTCATTGATACAATGGAGTAGAGGCCCTTTTATCTATATAGAAAACCTCAAATCACTAGAAATTTCTAGGCTTATGAAGACACATTGAAGGGTTTGGATTCCATTATCGGCTATGCCATAAAAGTGAACAATAATCTCAAGATTTTACAACATTTGAGGAAATTTAATAACTAGGGAACATTAGGGGAACATAAATGTTGTGAAAAGCCAAATAAGATTATTTGGGCAGGGTCACCTAAGTCTTTGCATTAAAATCTAGACATAATGGGGACCAATATGGACGCTGCCAACATAATCTTGAGGATTTGACTACTCTATATAGCGATATGCTTGTATGTTAATGTATGTTTTTTCGTTTCTTGAGTTAGTTCATAGTCCATCCAAATTTGCCAAAATTATTAAGTGAGTGCAAGCAAATTAAATTTTCAAGAGTCACATAGCCATTCCATCATGGACTCCTCGCACTTAAATTTAAAGGTCATGTGAATATATGAAAATGGTCTGTTTTTTTCCTGGATGCGTTTCAGAAAACACTGTACATGATCGTCGTCCCTTCACCAAATGATTTATCTCCACGTGTCCTCTTGATCTCAACTCTGCAATGTCCACTGGATTTCGTTGTTTCTTCTCCTAGTTTGATAGTCTCTCCTCGTATTTATTTATATTTAATTATTCTTCCCTTAGAATTTCCTAAAAAGTTCAAAATGGGCCAATGTCATTCCAACGACATTAAAAAACAACATAGGACCATCAACCCACATTGTACATGCAAACAACATGGGCATCATTCATTTATGAATGTCATCATTGTATAAAGAACCCAACTTACACTCTACCTTTTGAGATGGAAAAGAGGTGTGTTATATTTATATCAACCAAAATTTAGGGCCAATTTCATTCCAACAACATTAAAAAACAACATAGGACCATCAACCCACATTGTACATGCAAACAACATGGGCATCATTCATTTATGAATGTCATCATTGTATAAAGAACCTAACTTACACTCTACCTTTTGAGATGGAAAAGAGGTGTGGTATATTTATATCAACCAAAATTTATTATTTCCACAGCATAAGCAAAATATTTATATTATTAAAATTAATAAATATTTATTATTTAAAAAAATAATATTAACTTTTAATATAATTCTCTAACCATATCCATCTAAATGATTTAGCCAAAAATTCGGAGTTAAGGTATTATGCAAACTTATTCTATACAATACATAAATTAATATTTATTAAGGTCATTTAAAAATTTTTAAAACAATATTCATGTTTATAATATTCACATTTTTTTAACCTTTATGAAAATTTCTTAAATTATTTTAGTCCATCATAAATTTGGAATTAAAGATATTATCCACTACTCTAGAAACCTTTATATGAAACCCTTGGACTATAAAAAGGCTTTGGTAAGGTTTGATACCTTTGAAAATATCGGGATCCTTGTCTGCTCGTAGTTGGAACCCGTGACCAATTGATCCAATGAAAGCAGGGTTTGGGCCTAAAGGGGCACCGCCAGTGCTCAGATCTGTAAACTTCGCTCGCATTTGATTTTCTTTTGGCAGCATTTTGCATGCGGAATCCGTTCTAGACCCTGGTGAGTTGGGTTTCGATCTTCTTGACCTCTCTTTCATTGCTTTGTTTAATTACCATGCTATGGGAATTTATCATAGGGACGAAAGAAATTTCTGTGATAATTTATGGGAGAAGATTGTTATCGAGGTTTAAGTTAATAAACACAATATAACATGCGTTTGAACTTTTTATTTCTAGATTTATATTTGAATAATGCCAATGGCGGAGCACTTACAAGATCTATTTTAGTACAACACAATATTCCGTGAAATGGGATGTTTTGTCTGAGAATTTCAGTGAATATAACAAAATAGTCTGCAAGCCATGATCACAACGATAATCAATATCGCAGTTTGAGGCGCGAGATTGAAACTTTGAAGAAAGCTCGTCACAGAAACATCCTGAGTCATCAAGACCTGATAACTGCTCATGATGTGTAGACACGTGGTGAGTATCAATTAGTTGAAATGTGTAAACATGTGGTCAATAGCGATTCATCCAAGGGATGACGAATTTGGAACAGTGTTCCAGAACCCGTCCTCAGAGAATAGCGCCTATCGACGTAATTAAGTTAAACTTGCACTACAAGGTTTCCCCATTATTTTAAAAGCACTATTTAGCTTTTATTATTTTGGAATAAACATGTGTCGATATCCAAATTAATGAACCGTAGTTTTCACACGTACTTTCGAAAAATGGACATTGCACAATATGTTTTGCTGGATTCAAGTACATTTATTATTATTAAATGCTGAGATGGCCATGTACGCCATGCCTTTTGAGGTGATGAATACTTGATTACAACTCTCACTTCCCAGTTTCGATCAATTGTTTCATGGGTTTATCTTCTCATGGAGGGCCAATGAGAAGCCACAAATCATTTGTTCATTTACTTGTATATTGTCATTAATAATGGAAGTTTGGACCCACCGCAAACCTCATCCAATTAAAAATAATGAAGTGTGTAAGGGCATGTACCATGCATAAAAGATAGTCCACACACAACAAGGTATATGAAAATGACATCATATTTGTTACTCTTTGACGCCATTTACAACATTATATTCATATAACCACCGTTTCAAGTAGTCGTCATGTTTTTATCCATGCTAAAATGTTATGGGAAATATAAGATCACATTTACTTAATGATGTTCACCACCAAAATCTAGAACAAAGGATGAGAATTCTATGTGAATATCAGTAAAAAGAAATCAACCACCACAATCTAGACTAAATGAAGAAGCTAAAAATGGATATATAGGATGGTTTAAAAAATGGCATTCTATGTGAATATTAGTATAAAGAAATCAACCACCATCTAGACTAAAGGAAGAAGCTAAAAATGTAAAGAAATTAACTACCACAAACTAATCTAAAGGAAGAAGCTAAAAATGGATCTATAGGATGTAAAGAAATTAACTACCACAAACTAATCTAAAGGAAGAAGCTAAAAATGGATCTATAGGATGGTTTAAAAAAATGGCATCAGGAGACATTAAAAAGGAAAGAGACCTTTTTGTTTTGTAAAGCAAAACATTAAAAAGGGAAAGATTTGCTTGTATATTATAAGGAATCAACAATAAATGCAAGGTTATTTACTTCGCTGAAGGAAGTATGTACCTCTCCTTGTATTAAGAGCAGGTTCACGACCCTTTGTCTTAGCCATTATAGCATTGTGTCGCCCAGGGTGTAAGGGGCATGATGGTGACATCATCCTCACCGTCCTCAGCTTATCACCGGCAGACCT
The DNA here is from genome assembly GCA_001517045.1 of Pseudotsuga menziesii. NCBI lineage: Eukaryota > Viridiplantae > Streptophyta > Pinopsida > Pinales > Pinaceae > Pseudotsuga > Pseudotsuga menziesii. The sequence goes on along the minus strand of LPNX010370429.1, from coordinate 45,608 downwards.
TGTTGGGTTGTAAAGCAAAACATTAAAACAAGGAAAGATTTACTTGTATAGTATAAGGAATCGATAAAAATTCAATATTGTTGGTCAATTTATTCCACCTGGCATGCAAAAAGAAGTGAAATACGAGTCCATATAGACGATAATAGCAATGGATAATCATAAACAAAATATTCTTTATGTAACTAGGGTTGGAGATAGGAAACCTATGCAACCCAGCAAATGCCTTGATCCCGTTGCAGTTTTTATGTCCCCGACGGGGGGCATTTATATTTGGGTCAGGTGGATTATTTTCTACTTGGGCAACCTTGGTGAGCCTAAAGTTTAAGTGTGTTTTTATTTAAAATTAAATGAAGATTTGTTATTTTGTCCGGCGCTGATTGGTTGGGAGATGCTATCGTCATGCCTTTGGAGTCCGCTCTCAGGCGTCGGCGGCAATATGACATGAGGAAGGATTGAATGAATCATTTAAGAGGTTTCCAGGTGGTGAGGTTTCCGCCGTGGTTTCAGCTGTTCGATGCTTTTGGTCTGCATGTGCGGTGGTGCTCTCGTTTTGGTTTTCGTGTGGTGGCTATCATTTACTCCTATCATTCATGCCACCTTTTACTTTGAGTTGCTTATCGTTCATTCCTCTGAGCTACCGCACCTGCCCTACTAATCAGTTTCTATTTCAGTTTCTTCTCATACACTTCTTGCTCTTCCTTTCTCATGATAGTTGTGGTTTTTCTTACATCACTATGTTTCTTCTCTGCTGATTTGTAATGTATGGCTTGGGGTTATAACTGCATTCTGTCTTTTTAGGGATCACGAGGCTTTTCTTTCAGCTCTAAAACAAAAGTTTTGTTGTGATTGAAGATCTTAAAGGCGGCCTGTGTTCTCCCCACGTTGCTGGGGGTTTGAGTCCGCTCAGCCAAACGATATGGAAGGAAACGACAGACACAAATAATATTGGGAATATGTCTACGTGGCTCACATGGCAAGAGCTCTTTGTTACTGTTTCTATTAGCAGCGGTGAAACTCAGACTGTACTTCAAGGCTTGACTGGATATGTAGAGCCTGAAACCCTAATGGCTCTCATGGGTCCTTCGAGATCTCGAAAATTGACGCTCCTAGATGCACTTGCAGGTATATTGTATTAACTTTGGTTTTTTTGCATAGAATTCTGTTCGACAGGAGATTGGATTCGAGGGAAATTTTCATAAATAATGATACCCAGTTGGGTTGCAGTTTTTCTTTCAAATTTTGGACTTTGAAGTTCACCTGTTCATGGCGAGAAAAATGCTAAATTTTTACTCTTTTGTTGGAACTTTCCTTTCTTGTTTTTAGAAATCAGGTTTTATGGTAGTTCAATCAGTTGTCAGCAAGCAACCACTTTGCAATCTTGGAAGAACATATTTTCAAATGTTCAATTTCATTCCAAACTTGATCCCGACATTTTCCGAGGAATCAATATAACTCAACTTCCATTAATTGCACAATTTCAACTGCTTCCGATTGGAAAACATTTTGACTGGAGAATTTTAAGGTAATGCTTGAAGTTAAACAAATGATTTTAAACTTTGTTAAGGGTGGTGAATCGTCAGTTGATGCTATACATTACATTGCAATTGTTGATGGTGTGCATAATACCATTGGTCATTTTCAAACTGTTGTCCAAAGGGGACTTTGTCAGACTAGTAATGTGAATAAAGCTCTTTAGGCCTTTAATCAGTTAGCATCTAAAGTTTAAACAATAGGCTCCAGACACAAAGTTGTGCAAGATTTCAGTCAATGCTCTTAACAAGGCTGATAGAGTAGAAGGGACCTACAATAGGTATAGATTGCATTGCAAATGACCCCAATCTTGAGGGCATTGCTCATGTTGTGAATAGTACAGATGATAATGAGCAGCAAAAAATAGAACTGACAGTTTTAGCTCATTAAATGATGATGGGTTAAAAGTTCATTCAAATCCTAGAGAGGCAAACTCAATATCCTTTGATGCAGAATTGATTCACTCAAATAGTGAAAACAGTTTCTTCACAGTGATAGCGCCCACTGCCAACAACATAGCTTAATTAAAGAACCAAGATGTTTGGTGTCAAGTGAGACTGCTTTTGAAGCTGCGAGCACCAATGAAAAAGGAAAGCTCATTGAAATAAAGGTCTGATTTGATTCTAGGTTGGTTCTAGTGCTAAAATAGAAGAGAAGCTTGTTGATGTGATTGTTTGACATGAGAAGAACCCTTCATGTTCTCTCATGGAGAAATAAAGAAGAGATATTTGGGGATAAATATTTTTGAAGAACTATTGAGATATGATGATAAATTTGCAAATGTACTTACTCAATGTAATGACAATGAGGGCAGTAAAGGACATATTTCTCTTTCAGATTGAGGTTCATGATATAGGAATGGATTACTGGGAATTGTATGGGGATCCTATTTGTGACAGTGATGGGATGTTTCTGGCGATGAAAATTCCCTGATTTATTGACTTAAGGACAGCCTAACAGTTTGGATAAAGTTGTTGATTTTTTTCCTTTAAAACAACCATGTTTACTAAGTGCATATTCAAAAAATTCTGTAGTTAATTTCCAACCATGTATACTTTTTAATGAATCAGAAAATTTTCAAGTAAGGGAACATTTTTGCGATGACAGAAATGCAAAAAAAGTTCCAACCACCAACATCTTCAGATTGGTGAATTTGCACATAAAATTTCAACTCAAAAGTATGTTTTAATGGCTGGAAATTGTATGGAACAAATGGTTTTCAGTCTAATATAAATTGTAGAAAAATTCAGCCTTCAGAAATGGTGCAACAAGCCCTAAAATGTGAGCAATTTTTTTTTGAAATCTGAAAATTTTGCTTTATACTTCATCTTCATACTTGTTAGTGGACAGGTTTTCATTGGAGGAGCTTAAAATTTTGGTACTTGAGGACAATAAAGATTATGAGTTAAGATGGTTTTTGGTGCATTGTGTTAAGAGTGAAACAGTACCTTCCCTCCATTTGTACCTTCGTTTTCAAAATTCAAAATTCACATTTCAGTTCTCCATGAAATACACCGAACTTCAGTTATACTTTTCGTTGCTTCAGACACAACACATGCTCCATGACCTCCGCTCCACAAAAGTACAGTGTTCGAATCTTCGGACCCACTTGGTAACTCGTTCATGGCGCTGCACAGTCTCGATCTGAAGGAATGATCTCAAGTCCTTTGTGAAAACTTCGTTTCTGTGATTTCTCGGATGCAGGTAAGCTTTTTTGTGCATTCCTGAACTTGGATAGAAAGTATTTTCCAGATTTAGGGTCTCGTTTGGTTTGAAGACAAGCACCGGAATGAGAAAAGATCTGGAGCTTTGAAATGTGGGATTGTGTAGAGCTTGGGCAGTAAGGAAGGATGCAGCATGCTGCCTTAAGATTTACTGTGAGAGGAGGATTTAGTGTTTCTCTGCACGTTTTAGTCGTCTGAAGGCTAAATCTCTTTGCAGATATTAATGCCTGTGAAGGGCTTAGATCCACCTTGCAGATCTGCACAGATCGGTTAGAGCGATTTTGCAAAGAGGCCTGGCGAATTTCGCCTTTAATGGCGAAGGCATTTTGCCTGTATGTTGAAGGAAAATGAGCCCATTTGGTTGAATCTGGTGGTTATGGATGAAGGTCATGAACTGAAGGTTTATTTCGCTGACTTGGGGTTTGGGGGCTTTGAAGTTGTGGAAACCCTAAGATGGATTGCTGAAGAAGTAGATTTTGCAATTTGCGTTACGAATTGTTGAGGCATTGTTCATGCAAAAATACTTTGGAAGGGTATGATTAGAAGCAAGATCGTGGGGTGCTTTCGTTTCGGGGTTCTGGTGTCTCTGGGGAACGCACTGAGGGTACAGTTATTTGGAGAGTGGTGGATGCCAGAAAGTCAAAGACGGTTATTTATCAGAAGCTTCGGAGAAAGTCATGGTGAGAGAGTCAAGTGTAAAGAGCTTTTACACTCACCTGAAGGATGCTGCAAATGCTTCCTCCTCTTCTCCTGTATTGATTTTCCCATCGGCAACTGACGCTGATTCTCTTTGTGCACTAAAGATAGCCACTCACATTCTGGCATCTGATTCCCTGAGGTATTCATGCTATCCAGTGTCTGGCTTTGGTGACATGGATGGAGTTGCAGGCCGTAATCTCCAGTCAGATGACCAGGCCCTGACTGTGCTGCTGATCAATTGGGGATGCTCTAAGGATTTGAGGAGGTTGTTGAAGTTGGGTCGTAATGTAAAGGTTTTTGTTGTAGATAGCCATCGCCCAATTCATTTGCACAATTTGAGTGACGAGAATAAGCATGTGTTTGTGCTCTATACGCATGCAGATGAGGATCAGGCGGATGTGGCTTATGATTTTCATATTACTGAATTGGCAAATAAAATGGATTTGGATAGTGACGATGAAATAATGATGGAGTCTGAAAGTGATGACAGTGATAGTGATGATGAAGAAACTAGAAAAAGAAAGAAGAGAAAGATGGATGATGAAGATGATGGTGTAGATCCAATGAAAGCTGTAAAAAAGTTGAAAGCAGAGTATTACAGATTAGGTACATATCATGGCAGGCCTTCTGGGTGCTTGATGTTTGATACAGCTCATGCTCTGCACAAGAACACTAATGAATTGCTTTGGTTAGCATGTGTATCCTTGACTGATCAGTTCGTTCACGAGAGGCTCACAAATGAGAGGTACCAGGCTGGAGTGATGGAGCTTGAGCAGCATGTAAATAGTGCAGGGAATTTAGAAATGATCACATCAGTAACACTCAAGGATGGTACCAAGGTTAGAGTTCCTGATGTGTCTAGAATTTCCTATGAAGATGAACCACGCCTCATGCTGTTGAGAGAGTGGACTCTTTTTGATTCAATGCTATGCTCATCCTATGTGGCCACAAAATTGAAGACTTGGAGTGACAATGGATTAAAGAAACTAAAGCTGCTGTTGGCCAAGATGGGCATTGCACTCGTAGAGTGTCAACAGAAATTTCAATACATGAGCAATGACATGAAGCGAAGAATGAAGGAGGAGTTTGAGAGGTTTCTGCCAGAATATGGCCTCAATGAATTCTACTACAGAAGCTTTCAGAGGCTTCAAAGCTACAGCTCAAAGGTCTCAGCAGCAGACGTTGTGTATGGTGTCACAGCTTTGTTAGAATCTTGGACAAATGCCAAAGATTCTTGGGCGGAGCAGTTTTGGAATGCATATTCTGCACTGTCTTTGAATGGCCTGGATGAATTACAAAAAGGGATGCAACTCGCCATCAAGGTTCAGTGTGCTACTCAGCGGCAGGGCAGCCTTGCAATTACAAGAAATGGCTTTATCAAGAGTGCTCGGGGTTTCAGGTGGGTGAAACTCGAGGATGGAGCAGACACATAGCTGCTAGCTTACCCTCAGGCTCTTATCAAATTTTGCTATTTTCTTATGGATGCTTTGAGAGAAAAAGGTGCAAAAATGAAACCTATGATATGTGCATCTCTCATTCCTGGCACCAAAATGGGTTTGGTGGTTGGTGTGGCCAACAGACCCAGACTTGGAGCTCCACATGGTAATCGGTTTGGGCTTGCCTTCCACACTGTAGCACAGGAACTTGGTGTCAATTACACACATGATGCATTTGAGTCATCTTGGATCAGACTGGATGTAACTGCAATTAATTCTTTCATGTTGAGAATTTCAGAGAAACTATAGTTCCCATGTGAAAGTAGCTGTATCATTTTACTGACTAATTGTTTACAGGAGTCTGAAGCAAGACCATTCTTCTTAGTTTGGTACTACTTTTACAAGATGAATCAACCTTGCCTGAGTCATTTGTTCTGGTGCATTATCTTTTCCTTGTAATTTTATTGTCTGATTGGTCTTGCAAGAACCACTTAGTTTGGCATACAACCATCTATCAGGTTTCCATCATCTAGGAATTCAAATTCATCTCTTTGTGATATTTTAGATGAGATTCTTTCTATTAATTGATCTCTACAAATTTGACAATGTGTCTCAAATTCAGCATGAAATGAACTACAGGGAGGCTAATAGAAATGTTTCATTGGAAGAATATATTCTATTGTATGCATGCTGTAGATAGAAATTATCAGAATTTAGAACCTCTGTTTGGTAATCTGATACTTATTATAAAACTAGCATAATGTATTTCTGAGAATGAATATTTGTTGGAAACTTCAGCAGCATCATTTTATACTGCTTTTGGTGATTCTCTTAGAATTTATAAATAACATAAATAAATATCTCCTGAACTGGTTATCATGACATGTGTATCCTACTTGTTGCAAACTGCCATGTTGTTGAGAGTTTTAAATGCAGTTATTTCTTCAGATAGAAATCAGAATAACCTCTCTACTTTAACTGCCAATGTTCTAAACTTGAGTTATGACTGTCCTGTAATGAGATTAATATAACATGTAATTTTGCTAAGATGTGTTTAAGCTCAACAAAAGAAGCCCAAACATGCTCTTATGGTGTTTAATCATGAACTCCCGAGTCAGAGTTGTTATTTTAGTATTTATAAAGTATTGGCCCTAATCATTGGTTAAACTCCCCAAGCAGCTTATTATCCATGCATTTGCTTGGCAGAGCCTTGTTTGTTCATTCAAGGCATGTGCTTTTGATGATTTACCCACTTTTTCAGGGCTTCCTTAGATGCACAGAGACAAGTATGAGCAATAAAAAATGATTCTTCAACTGCAACGACAATGCTAAAAAAGGAATTAGCCTGAATGCATCAAAGTTTATGATAGTATACCGACAAATCTTGTATCATTTTTTTGTTCCATCATTTTGTGCTCTGTGAGGTGCTGGGTCAAAATATTTATAATCTGGTTTTAAATATCTGCAGATCAAGTTCTAAACTGTGAGTAAATAATGCGACAACTATGTAAAATATCTTGGTCTGATAAATATCTAAATTTATTATTTAAGCTGGAAAAAAATGCTAGAGGTTTAAATTGTCTGGATTTTGTGGATGGCTGGTGTTTCGTTTGAGGATACTACACAGTTTTCTTCCTTGGCTATTCATCTGGTGTTTCTTTTGAGGATCCTACACATTGGCTTCCTTAGGTTGAAGAAAAGTGTATAATGAACTCAAATTAGGAAATGATCTTACATATTTTGCTTCCATCACCACACTTGTCTCTAATTCTTCACATCTTTGCTAAAGGGAATTTGTTGCAGGTTCTGCTTCAAAGCTCAAAGTTTTATTAGGTAATGGTGTCCTCTTTTCCACTATCTGTATGTTATTGCAGTGGACAAACTAGGTACATCCAACTGATGGAGAACCATCACTTAAATTCTATTTTCCAGATTACTCCACTTTCACCCTGAAGCTAACCCAGAGTTTACAGGGACTGATGCAGTGCCTTATTGTCAGACCTCTTCGATTGAAATGTGTCATCATGGGAGAAAGATGGATGATTATGCAGTATGGACATCTTCTTTTTATGAAAAAGGAGATCCTGAGGTACAATCAGTGGGTATCCATCTTTCATTTGTGGAAATTAGGGGATCCTATTTCATTTGCAGATATTACAATCTTTATAGTAGAATTGCTAACTCAAGTTTCAGCTGGAATTGGAATATCTCTAAGGATGCAATCTTCCTTGAGGCTGGGGCTAAGGCAGATGTGTTGGCACTACTTGCTTATGTAGGGAGGTGTAGTCTATATAATTGCAGCTTGCCTAATTGATATGTACCTTTTAATATATTTCTTTGTGCAGTTATTATAGTAGTATATACAATACAAAATGCATATTTTAGAAAAAAGAATAATAATAATATTTGCTTATAATTCCAAGATAGGAACTAGCCAGTTTGTAACTCTTTTTTTTCCAGGTAACAACACCTGACGAAGCCCTGAGTTTTTCCCCTCATTTCAAGGATGGTTTCCAAGGTAAACTCTAGATTCTTCAGGGCACAAGGCTGTTACAACATTATTCTCATTATAAGCTCAACATGTCATTTATGGGAATTGAACCTAGCGGGGTGAATAACACTCCATCCCACAACTACTCGGCTAGACCCAATTGACAAAAAACCACTTTGTAACTCTTATTTATTAGGATTTATTTACATTTATGAGGATGCTAACAACTATCTTGCAACAGGTTTTAATATTTATGAGTTTTGAATGGTTTGAATTCATTGCAAACTAGTTCTTTGTTAAGCTTTACATTTTGGAGTTTTTTTCGAAGGATAACTTTGCAGAAAACTCTTTGTGTCCTTTTCCATGATCATAGATGGTAACAACTGTAAATCATTGACTCCGATTATGAATGGTAATAGCTGTAAACCAATGTCTCTGATTATGAAGCATAACTTCAAAGGGATCAAGAAAGTCAAACTCATGACCTCCCCATCTTTTGTGAAAGAGATCTTATTTCTGGCTCATGACCACTTGAGCTAATCCTTGGGGCCAAGCTTTACATTTTGGAGTTATGGTTTTTTGATAAGCTTTTTTCTTCTTTGTACCACCTCTTGTAATAGGACAAAACCAGTTAATACTTCTTTCTAAGCTTAGCCTTGGAACTATTTCACCCAGTGGAAGATTTTTGCATAGGAGTTGCTTTCTAATGTTCATATATTCCACTGTTGGGAAGCATTAGGATTTTTATGAATGCCGAGTGACCAAAAATCCATGCTTGTAAGGATGACAATTGAGTGAAGTTGTCAAAGAGTGAGTTTGTGCATGAAGATCTTAGAATTCAAGAATTTAGAATTGGAAGCAAACTGTGACTGACTTTGATCAAAATGATTCCTTGTATCCATGATTAATAGATTATATATTTTTGTTAGTGCTTGTGATCCATGATATCCATGGTTGCAATATAGAGTTATGGTTTTCTAATGCAACACTTGTGCTTTTACGAAATCTCTTTATTTTGTAGACAATGAAAACATTAAAAATGCTCAGACAGGGTACCTGATAATGGATTGGCCTAGATTTGACAGTCATAGATAAACAGGTAAAGGTCTTATCCTTCTAATTCTTATTCATGTGTTTCCAATACATTATTTCTTTAGGAGTAGTCTAACAAGGTGACGATTTTGCCCGGCGATTGTCGTGTCGTCCTGTTCTGGTGACTACTCCGTTAATGGCTCAGCATCCGTCATGCCCAGTAGCCCTTCTCCGTCTCCGTTACTCCTAACAGAAGGATATAAATTGGACCCATTGCGCTGTCCTACTCACGATTCCCAAGAGTATCGATTCAAACCACGATCCTGCGTCTGCTCCAAATGCATTCAAACCAAAGTGCATCCTCTGCATCCTCCCCTGTTCGACTTTGACTGTGATCGCCTTCATTGCAAACCATTGCATCACGTAGAAGGTCAGCAAAGAAAAGGCCATCCTTCAGGTCAATGCCTCATGGTCGTAAAACAGATCCCATGCCTGGTGGGCCTTCATGGAAAGCCACAATTCCATGAAAATTGCTACATTAGTCTCAGCACCAGTCTGATCCTTGAGCAGGCCTAGGACAATCCAAAAGTGCACATTTGGGGCCTAAGAAAGCCTCAGGAGAACCTTGAACTCATATGCTCTTCCTCAACCTCAGGGTCTAAAGAGGCATAGATTGTGATGCAAATCCTGATTCATCTGGGCCGCTGCTTCCAAGCCCTCATCAGTAGTTTGAAGTAATGATTCTGTATGAATATTTTTAGACCTATTAGTCCCATGATGGAAGAAACCAGTCAGTAAAGCCTTGAGAGTGTGTACATTTTGTATGCGAAGCTAATTTTATCTTGATGATATCAGGTAGGTCGGCTACCAACGCGTTTCAGTATGGATCGATTAAGCTAAATGGCTGCAACCAAAAACTTTCTTTTGGTACTGCGAAATGTTGACACGACAGAGAGAGATTTTTGTTATGGTCGAAAAATTGTCTTTTTTTATGGTTTCAAATTCGAAATTATTGAAATTTTTTTTTCATATTTTTTGTTATGGTCAGAATGTTGTCTTTTTTATGGTTTACATTCGAAATTACTGGAAGTTGTTCTTTTATATTTGGTTGGATGTCTTGGTTTTTTGCGATGGTATGAAGGTTCTTTTTGTTTTTATTGGTACAGAGAAATTATTGAAAGTGTTCTTGGTTTTTTTGCATGTTTAGTTTTGATTATTGATTTTTTGTTTCTTTTGCATCTTTGGTTTTGTTATTGTTTTCTTAATGTTTTGCAGAGACAATTTTTATAGCTTATTGAAGTACATGAGCAAGGGAAGGGAGTTAATGTGTAACAAGGCCCATAAATATTGATACACAATGAATAAAACCTTTGACAGGAAAGCCAGAGACATTGTTTTGTTTGTGGGAAGCTGTGTTCTAGCGCGGGTTTCATTCTGTTCTTGGTGGGTTTCATTATGTTCCTGAATCTGCACCTGCGTAGCTTGCAGTGTTGCATTGGTATTCTCTCATAGTGTTGGGTTGGCTTGTTGGGTCATGGTTTTTGTTTTGTTGGTGTTTACTGTTGCAGCATTCATTTCCAGCTTGGGTCAAGAAATCGACTGTTCGATTATGGTCACTGTTATCGTCTGTCAAGACATCGCTGCTGCTTTCCTTCTTGTTGTGTTTCGAGGTATGTAAATGTGCTTTCCATCTGTAGTTTTGGCAATGTCTGTATTGAATTTGGAATACATATGTGTGGGCAAAATGGTCGGAGGTGTCTTTGTGTGGCCAAAATGGTCGGAGGTGTCTGTGTGGCCAAAATGGTCTTGTATTGATTTTGGAAACTTTGATTTTTTGGAAGTGTTCAAGCCTCTGGAATGTGGGCATTCTGGCTTCATGGTGTGGGATTTAGCATGTTTGGAGTTATTTCATTGCAATATGTTTGTATTGCATGTATTTTTTCTTCTTTCCTAGGCAAACCATAATAGGGTGATATTGTTGCAAAAACATGTGTATGTTGTTCTCATTTTTCCTTTTTTGCAGTTGTTGCATATATTTTTCATGTTCCTCTTTCATTGTTGCCGTGAAAAGGAAAAAAATGCATTCACGTCATGCTTTATGTGGCCTCGCTATAAACATTGTGCCCAAACCAATGCTAAATACAATTAATTTGTTTTTTACCCCTTCTTGCCTCGGCCATGCGACGACCATGACTAACTAATAAAACTATTTGATTTGACAAAGATTATGTAGCTAGGTTTTAATGGAATGCTGAATCTTGAACCCTCTATGTCGTGTCTTGATGTCTAGTTGCTTTAAATTGCATTTGTGGGTTTGGCTTTATCCCATTCCAAGCTTTGTGTTATCTGAATTGTTGTTATCGATGGTGTTGAACGCCTCTGTTGGCGAAAGGCGGTGTGTCTAATTATTCATTTGAAAGAGAGGGTTTATGTAATGCATATAAGTTCTTTTTTGCCAATTGTTTTGGCTCAACTAGGATGCAAACTTTAATTCTTTTTACTAAGCATCTATCTTCTAATTGGTGGCGAGGGGATTTGTTTCCTATGGTTTCTGTTTGTTGCCGTTCATGCTATTATTGATTTCCATTCAGCAGATTCCCTTAAAATGCTAGTTCGATAAGTGTGAAAACAAGGGTGGAGACATATAAATATATAGAGGTATATTGTCCACACATTGGGTAACCGTGATATATATACCCTCCAGAGCTAGATCAATATATATATATAAAGAATGAAGTGAATTCATTCCTTAACCGCAATGGTATTGCATTTTTTCATTATTTTACCTGGAAACAAAAGATAGATTTCTTAGCTTTAACTTTTTTTTCTTTATTCATAGGTATTTATTTTCTTCAATATTTCTTTAGAGGCACTGGCTCACCACTACGCATTGGAAGGGTTGGCCTAGATATGGAAACGGGCGCGAGACTTTTAGTTAGGGTTGGAGCTTGGATATCGTTTTTCTTTTCCATGAAATAGATATTTCGTGGAGTAGTGGTTTCTCTTTTATAAAATGCATTTTTATTTAAAATTTTTAAATTTATAATTAAGACTATGTTCTAATTTGAGTTTAGATGTAATGTTTTGTTCATGTTAACATATGTTAAGCTAGCAACAACTACCAGGGTGGCAATGTCGGGACATTGCCTCTCTGTGGCTCTTGTTTTATTTTAAAATGATATATGGCTTTTACATTGACAAAAAGGTTTTATTCATAACCTTTGTATTTGAGATAAATTTAAATTGATCTCAAATTTAAAAAATTTATAATAATTTAATAGATTCAAAATTATTTAATTATTAGATCACAAAATTTATTGTTGACAATGATATAATCCTTGACCATGGATTAGACACAGTTTACCCACACACAAATGTGAGACCGGTAATCTATGCACATTAGAGACATGATCATATACACATAACTCATGCACAACTAACAATCATAAAAGTCTTTGTTGTAGATAGATTGTTGTCAAGTCCTTCAACTTAAAGATTACATGGCATTTAAATCTTCCTTGGCTCAAGGATTTAGGTGAATTTGAAGTTTTTGATAGCTATTATTGTGTTACATTTGGCAAAGTCCTCGACTTTGTTAAGAGGATTGCTCTAACAGAAAAGTTATAGAAAGGAAAAGGTGTTGCTCTAACACAAAAGCTATAGAAAGGAAAATCAAGAAGAAAACATCCATGCAGAAGAATAGGTATTATCATCTGAAAGGTGATGCATCAATGATGTTGTTAGAGAATTGCTAGTGGCCTTACGCAAAAGGTTCTTTTCTTTGCTAATAGCTTCTTGTAATTTCATCTTATAACAACACCTATTGCAATGTCGAGGAGGCCCATTGTCATAGTTGCTACCTTTAGGTCATCAAATCTCTTTTTTCAGAACTCAGCCCCATTGTCATAGTTACTGCTTTTAGGTCATCCCGTCTTTCTTTTCCAAATGTTCAGCCCAATTTTCATAATTTGGTCACTTGTGGACATTATTATTAAATATTACATTAGAGTAATGCTGAGCTTAAATATGAAATTAATGCTATGCCTTACGTTTAAGGCATTTACTTCATGCCAACGATGAAGGCTAATAAGCTATGAGAGACGAGGACTTGATATTCTCATCAGCTTCCATTGAAGGCACTTCGGTGAAGGCTATAAGAGACGAGGACTTGATATTCAAAGTATTCACAATCTCAATAATGCAATTTATCATCTAGTTAAGGGAATACAAACTTTTTGTTTTCTAGTCTTTCTCTATATTGCTCGAAGTTCAAAATTCCGAAAGAGGAAGATACAAACAAGGGAGATTATTTGTCTTGATTATTGGTCTTCATGCATGCACTGTCAAGCTCTTCAGCTACATCAATATGTCATGTTGTTTTGTTGCATGTCTACAGCAAGAATCAATGCATTACGTTGTGCAATGCTACACACATGACAAGTGTGTGACAAAGAATATTAGCATGTTTATGTTGTCAACAAATCAACTCCAAATTTCCATCAAGTTTATCAAAATGTACAACAAGGTATGAACAACTTGAAATTCAACAAACTATTCAAGTAACCAGCTATTTACAATCTCATGATATGGCATTTATCATCTAGTTAAGGGAATACAAATATTTTGTCTTTTAATCTATTCATATTATTTATATTGCACAAAGCAGGATGATGGTTTGTTGGTTTGTCTTGTCTTTTAGTCTATCATAAAGCAGGATGATGGTTTGTCTTAACTATTAGTCTTCCATGCACAAACTCTTGAGTTATTCAACTACATCAATATGCCATTGTTTAATCTTGTATATACAACAAGAATCAATGCACTAAGTTGTGTAACTCATTTTGACACTATTGAAATTTATGCCTATGCAACTAGGTCATGAAATTGCAAGTATGCAATAAAGAAAATTAGCGGTGTCTACAACACAGCATTATCAGCTAGGCTTGATTTTGTGTCAAATTAGTGAGTCTACAGCACAACATTATTTGCTAAGCTTGATTTTGTGTCAAATGTTGACCACCGCAATGTGCATCTAGCGCCGATGTCTGTATGCTAGTGTACATTTCTAAGCTAATTTGCATATAAAAAACAACAACCAAATCCACCTGCTAGAGTTTAAACAAATTCTTAATGAACCTCTCATCAATACACCTCTTCCCCTTCTGCTTTTAAGAGCATACCTACTCAATCTTACACCGCTTTAGCTTTTAAGAGCATACCTCGAGAGGGACTTGCTTAGCCATGACCAACTCTTCTGACTCAACTGGACCATGAGCAAGAAAGCGATATTTAGGACCTTATTGGTCGAGTTAATTTAGGGCGTACCCTTCCACAAGGATCTTATTACTTGGGATGGCTGTTTAAAGACCAGCCATTGAAAGGGTTAACAAAGGCCTTTTTCGGTGGTGAAAGTGTTATCACCATTTTAACTACATGTTTGGAAAAAGTTAAAACAAAATTCGCGGTTATGTATGGATCAAACATAATGTGCCACTCAAATTGTTCGAGAGTGACAAATGTCGTCCTCCCAAATCAACACAAATAAAAAGCAATGTTTGAGAGCTCAGTCCTACATAAACTTCTCAATCACTTCCAATTTTTTCAGCGATGAGTTTCATGATCCATAATTGAAAGGCAGCAGCATTTGGTTCATGATCCATAATTGAAAGGCAGCAGCATTTGGTTTTCGACAAGTTTGATAATTTTCTGAGTCCAGGTTTTGAATCCCCCTTATCTGTCGTTTGACATTTGGCATTTAGTTTGCCGACATGAATTTGTACTGGATTTTAGTTGGGAGGTCTCTAATGCCTGGCTTATTTTAATGAGTCAATTATATTTTTTAGATGGTATTTTCATCTCTGGTTGTTCAAATTCGAGGCTTTAGGGTTCCTTTGATGTTTCGCTCATAAAATCTGTTCATAGTTAGGGTTTGTTTAATATTTTCACTAAAATTGTTGTACAACTAAAGCTAGCTGTATTTCATCGTATCTGACAATTTCTTTTGCATTCATTCATGTATGCTTTCCCATGCTTTTAAGTAGCACATTCTATGAGGCTCTCTGAGAACGCAAGGGTCATGAGAATTACATCTGCAATATTGATGCGCAGGGTTCAAACACCCATAGGTTGTTTTATCCATTTTTCTCTTCATGTGTTGCTGTGATATTGTTACTAGGGTTCACAGTGTTTGTTTTCATCGATTTTCCTCTCCATGTGTTGAGTAGCATCAACTTCTTCCATTTGGTGGTTGGTCCATGTGTTGCACTCCTATCAATGATCTTAATTTTTGCTGATGTGACAATAATATGCTTATTGTTGATTGCTGGTTTGCTTAGTGTGTAGAACGAGCTGAGTGGATGGATTACACTGATCTGTTGTTTTCTTTTTTTTAGAATAGAAATTAATTTTGGGCATCAGTTGTATTAAAACCAATTATTCCAATCTTAACTCTTTGGTGTAAGTTTGAATCTGTCTTTGGCATGTGGATTATAATAATTTATACTACATATCCGCTGGAAATAAATTTGTCCAATGATGTAAGCATAAACTGGATAGACTGGCTGTATGTGTCTTCCTGGTAAGCCCCAGCTTAGATGCATTCCTTCTAAGCTTAGGAGCACATATTCATATGTAATTGAGCTCAACCCTAGTCTTAACCCTGGATTTATTAAGTTGCCTGCCTTCTAAGCCCGAGAGAACAATCCATATTTATTATTTAGCCCTGTCTTTAACCCTGGATTTATAAAGCTGCCCTCTTTCTAAATATTATTTAGCCCTGTCTTTAACCCTGGATTTATAAAGCTGCCCTCTTTCTAAACCCCATAGCGCAGATCTATTTTCTATTCATCTTAACCCTGGATTTTTAATATGCTTACACTCTTTTTTCCTATTATTATCAATAAATTTTGATCCATCTTCAGTTCATCTTCACCTCCGTAACATCTCGACATGATTGCTTCGGCTCCGTTATGCTTCAGTCGGGCTTGCCTCGTCTCTTTGACGGTGATGGAGTTGGTAGCGGCCAATGGTAAAAAGACAGACGTCTTGCTGTTAACGCCTCTGTCTTTAACTGACGTGCCCGTTTTACATCCAATCTGATTCTTCCAGTTCAAAGCCGGAGTCTCACGAAGTATTTCCCTAGAGATTTCCGTCAATTAATGGAATCGATGTTAGTGGACATTTTCGTCAATTGACGGAATCAATCGTGGTTTCTTCATATCCCTGACAAATTGTTGTACTGCTGCATGGGTTGAGGCAACTGGAAGTATGAGTTGGAAAATGTTAGAGATGTAAATGTTTTAAATTTTAAAGATCGCCACAAAATTTTCAAACAATCTGATTTCTTTTACATTACGGCCAAACGACGCACAATTTCAACAAACGACTTCGTCTCATTCTCGTGTCGAATTATGAGTTTGGTCTCTTAGGCTTCACACATGCATGAAGAAGAGCTTGATGTCATCGTAGCTTAAACCTGGGTTTCACACACATGGACCTTCAATGAGCGCCCTCTACTTATGCACTTTTCTGCTGGTGAGTTTAAATGAACCTATGCATTTACTCACATTTCTGTCTATGAATTCAAAATATAAAACAAAAAGTTGACTTTTTATATCTTACTTCTATGTACTAATGAAACATGCAAGCAATAAGCACCCCGTAGCATACTCATTAATGCTCCTGTGGGGGTCTTACAATAACATGCACATAAATGGATTCCGCCATGTCATGGCATGCGAGGGCTCTTCTCATCAATGCATCCATCATCTTTGAAAAAGTGAGGGCACTATAAGGCGTCTGCAGAGGGGCATACTCCTGGACGGCTGCACGGATGAGCAGTGATGGAATTTGATGGGTGAATTACTCGTCATGGGCCAATTTAACCATAAAATACAGCTATCATTTCACGAAGACTGTCAAAAATTGGCTTAGAATGTAGAAAATGTTTCAAGATTTGGTTATAACCGAGAATTTTGATGGGTGTCCACTATTTGAAATTCTAACCCAACCCTGCGGATGAGATTACCTTTGATCTAGATACTGGTAACTGCGCGGATGAGATTACCTTTGATCTATGTAGATTCTGCACTTAATGTTGATCAATGTTGCACTTAATCCCTCACGTTCCTCCCTAAACTATTCAGGACCTCCAATATGCCAGTGGAATCTGGGTCTAAATATTTAATTTTCCCTTGTATGTGATCCTTGCTATGTTTTGTTTTCTTGGTCAATCAATAGATGCGGGGGGCATGGAGGATTAAGTGCAACTTTGATCAACATTAAGTGCAGAATTTGTGTAGATCAAATGTAATCTCGTCTGTGCAGCTGTTGCCGCGTAGATTGAAGGTAATCTCATCCATGTAGCTGTAGTTGGGAGTACGCAGATTACACCTGTTTGTAGACGCCTTACAGTGTCGTCATTTCGTCAAGGATGATGGATGCGTTGATGAGAAGAGCCCTCACCTGCCATGCATGACATGGCGCAATGTGTTGATGTGCATGTTACTGTAAGCCCCCCGCAGCAACATTAACGAGTCTGCTTTTGGGTGCTTATTGCTTGCATGGTCATTCTATTGTTGCATTACAGCTTGTTGAAAAGCCCTTATATTACACCAAAGCGAGCTAAGATTAGGACATTGTTGAACCCCTTGTGATACACCAAGGCAAAGCGCTTGTCAACTCGATTTGGATCATTTAAAAAAAATCCATTTTTTTCATGACTCAAGTTGTTTTCTTAAAATTATTAGATTTTAAAAGTGACAAGATCTATCATAACAAGTAATTTCTTTTGACAGCGCTGTGTCTCAATAGTAAGCAGAAAAGGTTGTTTCACATGTTTTGAAATAATTTAATCACAAAACTACGCCAGGGATGTCTTCAAATATAAAAGCAAAAGCAACCTGCCTGGTATCTTGGTTCCTAGAACTAGCAGTGAACCAGGTGATATATAACAGTGTCGGGGCACTAACTTAGAAGGCTGTGGAGCCTTGTGAGTTAGCGCCCCTATGTGCTCTCTTATATTCCCTTGTGCTCTCTTATATTCCCTTCCGGTGACTTTTTAATTTGTTCTCCCGTCACTGGACCAAGATGGAAGCTTTATATTACTGTGTACAGTGTGGTAGGGCGTGGGCTAGCTATGGAGCAAACCTCCCTCGATCGGACGGAGGAGGAGCAAAGTCAACGTTGACTTTGCTCCTCCTCCGTCCGATGGAGGGAGGTTTGCTCCATAGCTAGCTTATTCCGAGTGTGGTACGTTGACTTTGCTCCTCCTCCGTCCGATGGAGGGAGGTTTGCTCCATAGCTAGCTTATTCCCAGTGTGGTAGACCATTCTTGTTCTCCTATCAAGAATGCACAGTGTGGTAGACCATACATTTAATATAACATGTACCGGCAGCTATACGTGGCAGTTCTTAAAAATTTTAATTTAATAAAAATTCATTTTATTTATTTTAAATTTTCATATTTAAAAAAAAATTAATTTAATAAAAAATCATTTTATTTATTTTTAAATTTTCATATTCTTAAAAATTCATTTTATTTATTTTTAATTTTTCATAATTAAAACCACTCGGGTAGGTATCTATGCACCTGAAGTGCTCTCAGGTGTCGAGCAGTTCGTGTCAGGGTAAGGCAAGGACTACTTAAAGATCACGATGTTCATGGCGATCTAGGACTAAGGGTGGATCAGTAGGGCATTACCGGTTCAATATGTAACACACTCCATGCTTTAAACTCAAAACGAACCCTAATTCTCTGCCACTCAAAACATAGTCATGGTAGCTCGGGGTTACTTGCCCGGTTATGCTTACAGGCGACAGATGCGTCGGCTTATGAAGATGCTTAAACGTTGGCTTATGGAGATGGTTAATCATCGATCTCCAAGTTCATGTCATCTTACTTTATGAGACTAGCAACACTCAGAAAGTACAATAAAAAACTCCTTGGCCTTGTTATTCTCACTCACCAAACTTTTAAAACCTAAATAGTACATTTGCAATCTTTTACTCTCCTACAAAACATTGCTCTGAAGGAGATTGGTGCATTCTATAACATGCTCCATGAAATTCTGATTCAAAAATATATGCAAGTTCCATACATATAACAACAATTACTAACTGGCCTTAGTCCTCATTGCAATCTTATAAACTCAAACGATTTCTGGAAATTTTAATCCTTGGAATTCTTAATTTTAATCGTTAATTTCTGGTCCACGGATGTAATTGATACAATCCCTTTAATGATATTAAAACAAAAAAAAATTATCTTGTAGATATTTGACTGCGGATTTATTGCTGGTTTGAATTGCTATATGTTTTGTTTCAGTTTGAGAGTTTAATTGTGCAAGTTGTTCATAATTGTTGTTGCCAACAGCAATTACAACTGGAATAGCTCATTAACATGGCAAACCATACATGCATCCCTCATGGCAAACCATACATGCATCCCTCTGCATGGGATTCATGTGGAACAATTCTCAATTTTTATTTTTCTTCTGTATCAACGATCATAATAAATTGTTGGGGTTAATGAGAAAGTTGGAATTTGGAGAATTGATGTACAGCATGACAGGTATGGTACTATGGGTGGTGATATGACATAATTTATCATCCCTTAATTTACAAGGTGCAATAAAAGCTGGCAAAGCCAAGCTATCAATAAAACCCTAACTGCAATTTATGGGGAGCAGATTAGAGCAACTTCATACACGCAAAGCATTTTATCATACACTAGAAATCAGGTTAATCGATTAACTAAAAGCAGTTGGCATTTTATTGGGCACCAATAACAGACCCTGGGTAGCCCCAGCCAAGCTATCAATAAAACTCTATCTGCAATTTATGGAGAGCAGATAAGAGCAACTTCATACACGCAAAGCATTTTATCTTACACTAGAAATCGGGTTAATGGATTAACTAAAAGCAGTTGGCGTTTTATTGGGCATTGATAACAGACCCTGGGTAGCCCACGCCACGAAGAAATAATTATCTTGCAGATATTTGACTGTGGATTTATTGCTGGTTTGAATTGCTATATGTTTTGTTTCAGTTTGAGAGTTTAATTGTGCAAGCTGTTCATAATTGTTGTTGCCAACAGCAATTACAACTGGAATAGCTCATTAACATGGCAAATCATACATGCATCCCTCTGCATGGGATTCATGTGGAACAATTCTCAATTTTTTTTTCTTCTGTATCAACGATCGTAATAAATTGTTGGAGTTAATGAGAAAGTTGGAATTTGGAGAATTGATGTACAGCATGACAAGTATGGTACTATGGGTGGTGATATGACATAATTTATCATCCCTTAATTTACAAGGTGCAATAAAAGCTGGCAAAGCCAAGCTATCAATAAAACCCTAACTGCAGTTTATGGAGAGCAGATAAAAGCAACTTCGTACACGCAAAGCATTTTATCATACACTAGAAATCGGGTTAATGGATTAACTAAAAGCAGTTGGCATTTTATTGGGCACTGATAACAGACCCTGGGTAGCCCCAGCCAAGCTATCAATAAAACCCTAACTGCAATTTATGGAGAGCAGATAAGAGCAACTTCATACACGCAAAGCATTTTATCTTACACTAGAAATCGGGTTAATGGATTAACTAAAAGCAGTTGGCATTTTATTGGGCATTGATAGCAGACCTTGGGTAGCCCACGCCATGAAGAAATAAGCATTTAAGTGCAGCTTAAATGCTGTATAAATGGAATTGAAAAGTGTTGAAGGTGGGTATTGATTGAACACCTTTATGAAAGTGCGTAAATGCAGGGGCCAGTAGTAAAAGAAAGAGGGGCTTCACAGTCACTGCTTACTTACGATATCTTTTTACGATTCTGCCACGTTCATTCCTCATACATACTCTCAATGCTTTTCAATGCTTTCAATTGAGACCCTAACCAATGCAAATACCACACTTTTGTACTCCAACGACTTCTCATTTTGTTTCCACCACTTGGGAGCTATGGAACATTGTGAAGTAACCGTATAAGCAATTTAATCTGCAGAGAAACTTCCAAGGCTTTTAATATTGGCTTCCAACTTTAAGAGAGATTGTGCAGTATTCGATGACATTCAGTACAGATTTCTCTCCCCTTCATGTAGTCGTTTGGATACTTCTTCTAGAAATTCTGGAAGCCATATTTTAAAATTCTTAACCCAGGGTTGACTAGATTCTGAAAGAGGTACTAAGGCTGATATACCCTGTGTAAACCTTTTCTTCTTGAACCCCCAAGGCTCTCTCCCAGATTTGCTCTCTTATATTTCCTTCCGGTGACTTTATAATTTGATCTACCATGGACCAAGATGGAAGCTTTATTACTGTGTACAGACCTATCCCTTTCAAGAATGCTCCGTTAATTGAGGTGATGAGACCTTGGTACAGTGTGGTAAGCCATACATTTAATATAACATGTAACAAGTACCAGCAGCAGCTATTTTTAAAAATTATTTAGTTTATTTTTAAATTTTAATAAATAATACTACTCCATGGATTTATGTCCCATGAACAATCAGAATTTTACATTTTAAAAATTCATAAATTTATTTTAATTTTCAACATATTAAGTTTAATACTAAATTTTTGCAAAAACTTTATAAAACATTGGAAAATTTGTGACTGGAAAAGCAAATTAACAGCAGGCAATATCGTTTGACTAATAATACTGGATTAGTATATAGCTGGAAAAGCAAATTAATAGCAGGCAATATCATTTGACTACTAACAATGGATTAGTATATAGCTGCCTTGGCAGGGAATAATAATTGATATATAAAGTGAATTGATAATTGAACAAAATGGTCAAGGGGATTAGGGGAGGATTTGTAGTTATGCAAAAGCAAATATCATAGAACGTGTGAGACGTAAGGTGTAAAGGAAACCATGGGAAGAATTGGACTTGTAGAAAGGATATATATCATTATTATGATCTTCATACCTACCTGACATGAATCATTAAAAGACGTATAAGAGCATAGCGATAAAAGCATACAGGCTTCAAAAGCTAGTGTGACATGAATCAGATGCGCATGATTACTAGACCAGTAAAAGCATGCACAATCTTGATGTTTCAAACAGCAGGATTTTTCTGATAAACTTTGGAGTCAATGAAAAAGGTATAGTTTTACATGTAATTTCAATGCTAAATCATTTAAGAATATTTAGGCAGAGAAACTAGGTATCCCGTATCCTCTTTCAAACTCTGAACCCCATGTCATATTTTTTTTTTCAAAGAAAAAGGGCAGTTCATTGATATTCCTAAGAATCAAAGGTAACAATTAGATAACTATGATACGGGGTATCATATACTTCTGTCATATTCAAAGGACCCCGTCCAAGTCTAAAGAGTGACCTACAGCCCAACATCAATGGGTGTTCAAACAAACAAAGTCTCAATCCATCACCAAAAAACAGTCCACACAGTCCATAGAAACACATAACGAGCCCTGAAGGCTTATCCAAAGAAGCACTTAGGGGATAAAGAGAATATCCCCCGAGCTAAGGCATAAAAATGCCATGAATAAAAGAGGCCATCGTTTCTCCTTTTGCAGACTTTTGAGCCCCATTGCCAACCTTTGGGTCATCCATTCTCTATTTTCCGAACTCACTTATTACCTTTAGGTCATCGCTTCTCTTTATGCCCCTTAGCTTACATTTTAAATTAATGCTATGCCTTACGTCGAAGGCTAAGCTATGAGAGCCAGGGACCTAATATTCTGATCAGCTTACATTAAAGGCACCTACTTTGGCCAAGTGTAAGGACTTAGGGCATACATATTAAATTAATGCCGGGGCTTACCTTGAAGGCACTTACTTTGATGCCACAGATGAAGGCTAAACTATGAGAGCTGAGGACTTCAAATTCTCATCAGTTTTGTTTTACAGGTTTCTAAGTTTGCTGTTTTGCTTTTATAGCTATCTAATATGACTTTTGCTTAAATGGATTTCCATACATGACAATCTTAAATGGATATTTTCAGTTGTCTGTCAATAGTTTGATGTCTGATTTCTGATTTCTCAACGGGACCTAGTATTCTATTTTGGCATCAAAAGAATTGAGGCATCATGTTTCAATCTTTTTATTTTAGCATTCTTTGGCATTAATAGATCATGTGTTGTGTATTAGCTTTCTTATTTTGACATCATTTTGTAATTCCTTTTTCCTATGCAACCATGTGTTGTCTATTAGCTTCATTATCCGGTGCTCATCTGTACATGTGGTGCAACACTATAGATGACTGCAATTCTTGGAGATCTGGCATAAGCTGATACGTGTTTTGACTTCTTTTAGGAAAGAAATACTGTCTCCTGCTGGTGTACATACAGTCGGTTGTACTGCTTCAAGGTTGCTCGATAAAGCCTATTATTCCAATCTCAATATTTTGTTGGTAGCCCTAAAGGTTTTTAGGTTTTGCGTTTTCGGTTTTTTAATTTAGCATTTTGCTGCATCGACACCTGTACCGGTGGAAACGATCCTGTGTGCCTGTCACCCATCATTGGTGCACAGCAATGGCTGCCTTTTCTCCTAGTGAGAAGGAAGGTGGAATTTTGTTACTTACTGGAAAGGACACATCTCGATGCGATATCATCTAGTAACATGTTGTAGATCTGACTTGTGAGGTGTCTGCAGGTGAGGTTTCCTAAGTCTTCTCTTTAGTCAGAATTAAATTGTGCGATGTTGTAAACATAAACTGGTTAATAGTGTGTAGCTAAGAGCCTAAGAGTGATTTTATGTGTTTTCATTGTAAGCCCAAGGCCCAGAGCAGAAAGGACAGCTCATTCTTAACTTTGGAACTCTACTACTAAGCAGTCTGTTTTTCTTAACTACTAAGCAGTCTTTTTTTTCTCCTCTCCTCTCTTTTGTCGTCTGGTATTTGTAATATCAAATAAATCTATTACCCTGTTATCCGTATTTTCCTTTTCTCCCTATTTAGGCGCCTCCCGTTTTCTTTGTTGTTTTTTCTTAAATCAGTCCGTCTCTGTATTCCTTTTCTCCCCTTCTAGGTGCTTCTTCCTTTATTTGTTGGTTCATCTTAAACCAGTCCCTCGGTCTCAGTCCGGTGGACATTAATATTAAATTAATTTAATTTAACGGCGGGATATCAGATTCTTGTTATTTAATGGATTTTTGTCTGATTTCTGGTTTTTTTAACGATGCTTACAAATTTTTCTGTTAATTTTTTTTCTTCTGATGATCATTATACAGAGGGTATGGAGAATCGGTGAGGGTAATAAAGTCAATTAGATGAATCTGAGACCAAATTTTAATTTTTTTTCAGTAACTAAAATTTTCCAATACGAGAATATTTTTTTTTTAAATGTGGAGATCTTATTCAGCATTGAACAGTGTCAACTGTAACCCTTTAATATTTTAAAGTGCTTGGCATTAGTTTCTAATGGAATCAAATCGGGCTCAAGGCTGATTTTACTTTGCCATGTTCTTATTTTGATAAAATTCTTGCAGTAAGAAATTTGTATAGATTGTGTTAAGAATCCCATAAAAATATACTGTGTTAAGAATCTCACAACAGATTTTATGGGTTATCTATATCTTATTTCTAGTTCTATATCTTATTTCTAGTTCTGGGTTATCTATATCTTATTTCTAGTTCTGGGTTTATCTATATCTTATTTCTAGTTCTGATCTTTTCAACGATGCTTTTAATTATGCCTGAAGGCTGAGGGTTGTAATAGGAGAGTTTTATGTTGTGGAGATCTCATGTCTAATGAATTTTATGGTTATTCAATAATGTATTGTCAATTTTAATCCTTATATAGTAAGCAATTTTAATCCTAGTTTATTTTAAGGGTATTTGGTATTAGTTCCTAATGAGATAGGAAGGCTTGAGGTTTATTAACTTTATTTCATGCTCTTATTTGATCAAATTCTTGCAATATGAAAGCTGTACAGGTTGTGGCAAGAATTCTTATCACCTTTTACAATCTGGTTTGTTTTAAATGTAGCTTGCATCTTTACATTTTCCTTGGGAGAACCTGACCTTGTCAATCTAGATTTCTTTTATACATAAATTGCAAAACGTCTATGCATTGAATCTTTTTGTGAAAGAATCCCTTATAAAACGAGTAAAGCAATTTGTCCGAATGGATATCTATGAAACAAGAGGTTGTTTTATGGAATTAAACGACTGCATTTTGTTTGAAGCCTTACATGGTTGGTAACTGCCTGGTACTTGCATCTTGCCATTTCATTAATTGGAACCGGTCTAAATATTATCATATAAAGTGGCAGATGATATAACTATCGTACTACCATAACTATCTGCTCATATGCAAAAGCTTTCCGGATGACCAAGATATGCCTGTTTTGGTTTTAACAGTTTTCTCGGTGCTGGCACACGAGTTGTTAGATTTTAAATGTTCTATGCATGGATTTCTTCCTATTTGCAGATCTGAGTTTGAATAATGTAATCTAAGTGTGACATTGACTGATTTCTTCCTATTTGCAGATCTGAGTTTGAATAATGTAATCTAAATGTAACATTGACCGATTTCTTCCTATTTGCAGATCTGAGTTAGAATAATGTAATCTAAATGTAACATTGACTGATGGCTGGAGGGAGGCAGCCATTCATTCTAAAAATATACTAGTGAAAAATGGTTGTAGGGGACAACCATCATGAGGTGATTTTGTGGGATGTGATTGCAATTGGTGCATTTTGTCAAAAAATTAACTTTGTTGTGGAAAAAACTTATAACAACAACACTTAATTTTTTAATAATTGTGGTTTTGATGTTAACATAAGTTATAATGCATCAATTTTTTAACAATTGTGGTTTTTACTTGGTTACAATTTATAATGCATGAATGGGTACGAAGGATGATGAATAATATTCTTTAATTATGTTACAATTTTGACTTTTGGTAATTAAAAATTAATTAAGCGTCGCAACCTTAGTTATAATTCAAGAGTTAGAAGTTTTAATTATTTGAGTGAAGGGTTAGCTAGCTTAACCACAATTTTTCTATGCCCATTGTGCTATGCCCATTGTGTTTAAAATTACTTGGTCTTAATTTTAGCACCATTGGCCATTGTTTAAAGGTTGGGAACACTATATAGCTAGTAGAAAATTTACATTAAGCTTGTAAGAGAGAAGAGAAGCGATATAAGTTTGAGAGAAATTAATGAAAAAATATTACTAAATGAGTAAAATTAATCATGATAGAATCCCTAATAACGAGAGAAGAATGAAAAAATATTACTCAATGAGTAAAATTACTCATGATATAATCCATAATAGTGATACTAAAGAGATTTGGTAAAAGCATTGAAAGCCATGCTTTGTACCTAGCTGAAAAACTATATTGCTTTGTACCTAGCTGAAAAACTATATAGCAGTAAAAGGCAATAAAGTAGGGAAAATTACGGAAGTAGTAAAAAGTAGTAAAAATCTCCAATGGCCCCTTGAATTACTAGGGTGTAAGTGATGAATGGGTCTTGACAACCAAGGCCTTGTTAGGTACTCATTTTACAATGCATTTAGAATGAATACTGAAAACTAGAGGAAAGAGGGAAAATCTCATGGAAAAACCATGCCTCAAAGTACGATGTATTAAAGAAAGAAAGGCAGGTGCTAAGCATATGTGTCCTTCAATCCAATACATTTGTGTAGGAAGTGGAACTTTTGCTCAATAAATGTCTTGGTGAATATGTCGATAGTTTGTTCAACAAACAGATAGTATTGCAAATGGAGGGTCCAATCATGTACTAACTCATAAAATGCATATGGATCCAAATGGTTTGAATGGTAGCATTGATTGCACCTTTGTATTTGATTTGTGTTGATGATAAAGCAACAGATTGCTTCTTGCTAGACCAACAAATGGGATCGAATCCCAAACTAAGAACATATGCTAAAGTGGACTTGCAATCAATGCTATCACCAACCTAATCTAAATCAATGTGAACAATGAGATCTAAACCACATCCTATCTAATGAATCCATGGTTGATGGTTTCCTTGAACATATCATGTTCAAAATATGCACTTGACAAATTTCCAACGTAGCTCACGCGGCCCTTGCATGTATATGAACACTACCCCCACTACATTAGAGAGATCCGAATGAGAGAGATAAATAAGACTCCCCTTACAATGTGCAATCAACCAATGGTGTATCCTTGCCACCTCCAAGCTTTACCCTTGATAGAAAAGGTGTGGTTACTGGCTTGTAGTCAGTCATATGGAATTGAACCATGAGATCTTTCACATACTTGGACTAAAGAACTTTGTTTCCTGAATCATTTTGGATGATTTTAGGCCCAAGGAAGTAGTGTAGTAGACCCATGTCTATTATAACAAACCTATCATGCAAAGTGGTTTTGATTGTAGCAATGGTTGACATTGAACTCCCTGTAATTAGATCATCGACATAGAGCATCGTGTTGATTTTTCTTGAGCAGCATCGAGAGCCATTCTCTTAGGAGAATGGGGACATTTGGTCAAATACTAGGATGTGGAATCGGTCTAGCACTGGGGGATCTCAGCTTCGAGCTAAGTAGCCATTCTGTTGAATGGAGACATCGAGTCAATGACCAGGATATGGAACCAATCCATAACTGGGGGAACTCAACCTTGTGTTGAATAGCCATTCTGTTGAATGGACACATTTGGTCGAGGACCAAGATGTGGAACCAACACAACACTGGGGAACTCAACCTTGTGTTAAGTAGCCATTCTGTTGAATGGAGACATCTGGTCGAGGAACAAGATGTGGAACCAATTTAGCACTGGGGGACTCAACCTAGAGTTGAGTGGCCATTCTTTGAATGGAGGTACTTGGTTGGTTAACAAGAAGATGAACAAGTTTATTAGTGGGGGGCTCAACATAGGGCTGAGGGCCATTCTTTGGGAGAATAGAGGCGCTTGGTTTGTTACCAAGTATTTGATCTTGGGTCAAATTGTGCAGCCTATGGTTGAGATGCTTGGTATGTTACCAAGATACCACTATAAGCCCTAGTTTGGATTTGGGCATGTGAGGCACTTCAACCCTCGATTTGCGGGCTTTGTGACTTTTCCAAGGCTTAGCTACCCTTGATTAAGACACTCAGTACTCGATCTTGGTGTCACATGGAGTGTGAGATAAAAGCATTAGTAATTCTCTCTATTTATGATAATGTACTTTGAGTGGGGATGAAGGACCACCTTGACCACAGGGGCATTTGAAGAAGGCTAAAGTAAAAGTAAAAAATGCATTAGGAAAGAGTCAAAGTGAAAGTGCAAAAAGACCTTTAGTACCACTAAAGGTAAAAGTCAAAGTAATAAAAGAATAAAATATTAATATTTTGTTCTTTTAAGTTTTGGTCCACTTACAGGTGATTTAAACTCTATAAAAGAAGATCAATGCATTTCATTAGAATATACATAACTTGCTCATGATTTTACAATTAAAGGAAGATTTTCGTTGGCATTGTGGGGAAGGAGATTTTTACTCACAATAGTTGATGGTGCTATAACTATCATTATTGATTTATATACAATGTAATATCAAACAATGTAATCTACTATCCAATGAAAGTATGTTGGTCAAATCATGAAAGTTCAAACCAAGAAACAAACTCTTCATTGATTCAAACAATAATCACATCAAACACTAGTGCCTTACTTTTGTAAGTATTCAATATCAATTCCATGTTTCTATGTGTTGGTAATTAATATATGTAAAAGTTATTCTAAAAAAATAATTGTTGATTCTAGCATTATCTAAATTGTAATGAATATCATTGATTTGATGCAAATATTATTTAAATTTTACAATGCCTCTTCCCACATAAATCATTGTATCGAATATCATTGATTTGATGCAAATGTTATTTAAATTTTACAATTACTCTTCCCACATAAATCATTTTCTTATTGTGTTATTTAAAATTTACAATGCCTCTTCCCACATAAATCATTGTCTTATTGGGAAACTTTAAATGAAAGTAAAAAATTGTCATTTTGAGAAACTTTAAATGAAAGTACATTACAACTAGATGTTTCTTGCGTTTATGAAAGAAAACAAAGTTTCTTGAAATATTTTTGGTGGGTGACATGTGAATTTTTTTGGTGGGTGACATATGCAAGATTGCATGAGATAGTCACTTGAGATACCAAATATTAACATTATTTATGACCCTTCCAACCTATACATTATGAACATCAAGTCTCTATGTTGTGAGAAATCCTAAATATGAGATGGTTTTTGAGAGAGGAAAAAAAGAGAAATTTATCCATTGATTAAGTTTGAAAAAGATGTTGAGATATAATAGGTTCAGTATGGCTATGTAAGGCCAAGAGAAACCTTACACAATATTGAGTCATTTCATCCATAACATTAATCATCAACGATTTAATAAACACAATCCAAACTGCACAACAATAGTCTATAGACCATAAGATATTGTGCAAAATACATATTTCTTCTATTCATCCTCATGGCAGAGCATGTACTTGACCAAGTTTGCATGACAGAAAGTTGAAAACTGTGAACGTTAATGGATAGTATAACAATAAATATAGAAAGAATTTCCAAGAAAGAGCATTTTCATTGTATAATAATCATAAGTATCGTCATTATCAATACACTGCAATTTCATTTCATAGTGATCTGCCTCAGCTCGCATCGAAATGGCTTGGGTCTCGAATGGATGAGAAGTCCTTGGTGGTTTTGACAGAATAACTGTAACTCATCTGGCACCTAAGCTAAAGGAAGTTTGTTATATGAGGTGTAATTCTCAAAGCACTTCTAAAAAAAGAAAGGCTACTCTATAGACAAGTTATAAGTATGTCAACATGTGTCCAAATACTTGTATCACTGTCATCCTAATTAGAGAAAATCATCACCAAAATAGAACGAGTCCATCATAAGCAATCAAAAGATCCTAGAAGGTTACACAACTGTCCACATATCTGTGGAGTAACTAACATTTGCAAAATGTAAAATTGTATCCAAAGCCAAAATGTCAAAATGCAGCAACCAGAAGTTGCACAAATTGTCCTTAAATTGTTATCTCTACTTCTGGCTCCAAAACTTGTTCCAACAATCAACCTCAGAACAACCAAATTGCCAAATGTGCTAAGAAGATATCAAAAGATCCAACAACAACTATGCTATCCAAAACATGTTCTTCATAAAATATTTCCCCCTTGGGCATATTGAATGCCACTTTTGATAACTTATCAATAGTATGTATGCTATTGATAAGACCAGAGTAACAAGGTCTTTTGTTGTCAAATAGTAACGAGTTTTTGTATTTCCAAACAAGCCAGGAAATATAACAGACAAAAGAGACCACCCAGGCACAGTTCTGATCCAAGTGAAGAGGGATCCCCTCAAATCTCGGTGAGGCCAAGTAAATATGATCCTGTGAGAAGTGGTGACATCCTTCCATGCCTGTTTGGTATATGTGTAGCCCAGTAACAGTTGTTCCACAGTTTCTCCCTCCAAATGATAGAAAGGACAACTCCATCATTTGCAAAAATGGCTTGAAACATATATGGCCTTTCATTCAACTCTTTTAGTCCAAATTTCTTACCAAATAATTAGCAGACACAACTCGTGGAAGATCATGTGATGAACATATAGCCATAGCTGTCATTATGAAGTTGAATAAGTGCAAAAGAGACATCATTACCACAAACTTAATAGACTAGACAAAGATGGGCAAAACATCCAATTCATGGCCAATTTAATAAATGGGCATACAAGTTAGAGAAACAAGTTGGATATGTGTGAATCTATTTGAGATGCTGCATAAAACCCACTAATTGCAGCTAGAAAATTAGTATACCTTCTAGATTCTATTTGTATTTCAGATTCAGAAGTCAAATTCAACTAAACATTTAGAGAATTAGCGCACGTTCGTTCCAAGAAAAATGAACAATAATGCATGCACAGAGAGACACTGAAACAATAGAAACAAGATGTAAGTTGAAAGTATAGTGTTGAGATGGCAACATGACAATACAAGCAAAATTACTTTCGCAAATGGGAATGAGATCAACCTCCTAGAATATAATCACTTTTTAGAATCAAAGAGGAAATTCCACCAACCCAAAAGATCTCACAGTTCTTTGATTTAGAAGAAAAGAATAAACATGCACATCGAAAGAAGTGATGTACCTATGACATTAACCAACTTTACCCACCATATTTAGCAAACAATAATAATAAGGACAAATTAGACCAATTCAAAGAAAACCAAGCTTTACACTTACTTGAGGATTTGAAAATATATACCAAAATAAGTTTGGCAGGGACCTATGCAAGATGAACCACACCATTAGAATCGTGCATAAGAAAAGCAAGTGACCTCCTTTGCAGAACTAATAACCACCTTCCCAAGAACATAATCAAACATGAAAGTAGAGATATTGTCACCAACCTCTTACACAACTGGGAAAATAAAAGAAAAATGCCAAACATATATGGGTTGACATCTAACACAACTAGATATTAGAGCCAATCAGTGGATCATTGAATCTTGCGACCTTTTGATGCTTTTTGTCTTCAGGCCACGAGTCAAAACATGAAAATACCATTTCTTTTGTGACAACTTTTTTTATTTTTTGAAATTTGTGGCGACCCATCACTAACAATTGCCACCTACGCATCATGTCATGAAAAATATGGTCTGATGGTCCAACCCCAAGATATGTCTCGATCAAACTATTTAGATTGTGCAAAACAACAGAGAGATTTGAACTCTCAAGTTTTTCTTGCAATCTCGAGGAATGCTCCTTCATCTCTTCCACAGTCAGTATAGCGATGTTGTCTTCCCAAGGAGTCTCCTCGGGTACATCCCTACGATGACTGTAAAGAGGATCATATCTTTCATTACGAGCATACTGATGCACTCGATGATCTCTCCTTGTCTCAAGAGGTGGATTAGGATAAGGAAGAACAAACCATGTAAGAAGTAAAATGCACGTGGAAGTATTATATATATATATATAAAATGTGTTCATTCTAAATACCCGATGGAGCCTCTTCATTAGCCTGAACATTGTGCAAAATAGAAATAAACTCTTTTGCCCCATCATTATTGTTAGAATGTCTAGAAGCCCGTGTACAAAACCAAAAATTGGCAATCACATGTAAGTTCACAAGAAAAATCATGTAATTTTTCACAAATAAAATAGTCATGTCAAACAAAAATTCTAGTTAGGATGTATGTAAACATTATCTACCTGGCGATGGCGATGGTGTATTTGAAGAAGAAGACACTAAGCGTGTCCTATGTGTTTGTCCATCGGCCCCTGTAGACCCCTCAGATAGATGCCTGTCATGGTGAGAGCCAGCACCTGTGCACAACAAGATCTTATAAAGACGTGTAAAAGAATTTTTATGTTTATATAGACTTGAGCATGAAAATAATAACAATTGAATTTACATGACGATGACCTCACGGAGTGTCATTGCATAGTAGCCAAGTTTGCTTCACCTTAAAGCTGTGCATGATAAGAATTTTCCACATATCAAAAAACATGTCAAACAAGAATTCTAGTCAGAATGTATGTAAACAATCTCTATCTAGTTATGGCATCCTCTGTGTTTATCCACCGACCTCTGTAGACCCCTTACATAAACGTCTGTCATGGTGAGAGCCACCACCTGTGCACAACAAGATCTTAGAAATATTTGTAAAATAATATTTATGTTTATATAGACTTGAGCATGAATCGAATAACAAACAAGAATTCTAATTAGAATGAATGTAAACAATCTCTACCTGGTGAAGGCGTATCTAAAGAATAAGACACTAAGCATGTCCTCTGTGTTTGTCCATCGACCCCTGTAGACCTCTCACATAGATGTCTGTCATGGTGAGAGTCACCACCTGTGCACAACAAGATCTTAGAAATACGTGTAAAACAAGATTTATGTTTATATAGACTTGGGCATGAATTGAATAACAATTCAATTTACCTGACGATGACCTCAGGGAGTGCCGTTGCATAGTAGCCAAGTTTGCGTCACCCTGACGTTGTGAAGCTGTGCATGATAAAAATTTTCCACAGATTAAAAAACATGTCAAACAAGAATTCTAGTTAGAATGTATGTAAACAATTTCTATTTGGTGATGACATATAACACTAATATCTTGATATAGTTTTGCCAAGTTTAGCTAATCAAACAAGAAAATGACCCATGTCTGTATTTAATAGGGTTATACTTCTACTATGACTAAAACACTTTAAATGAAATGCCACTTGCCTTCATGGATGAGTATTGATGAGCTCTTTGAGGAAGAGTCATCATCTGTACCTAAATATACTCTAGCCAATCTTTAGTTCATAATCATAGACAATGACACCTTCAAGATTTTGTGTATATCATCTATTGGCATTGATGCATCCACAATCTGCTAGGTTGGATCATGCAAGGCCTTATACTGGTTAGCTACTTTCTTCTGAAAGTCTAGTTGTTCATATCGCTCTCCTCCATAGTTGTAGTTGAAGCAATTATAAATGCAGAACGGTGTTGGAGGCATCTCTTGACATCCTCCTTTGTAGGCTTGCAACCACAACGGTCTCTTCTTGATGTCAAACCACTGAACTTTGTGTAAGTGTAGTGCAAAACTGCTGCTTCTTCTTCCAATTTGATCTCATTAGGTGTTTTCATGTAATTGTGCCAACGATGTGATCCATTTGGACGAAGATGATCTTGAACTCGTGCAGCAGCTTTTCCATTACCATAAGTTAAAAAGTAATTTTGGATTCCCTTGAGTTACCTCCTTATATAACCAAAAATATGTCTCCTTTGTAACATGGTCATAATTCTTCTTAAACATCATTTACTCTTCCGAGTTCTTGGCCCGATCTTCCGTACGAAAACAAGGCTATGAATTGCACAAAATCCCCATTTCCATTTCTACCTAGATTGATCATTGGTGCATGCAACATAGTTTATCAATGTAGACATTGAAACACCGAAAACGATGCTATTCAGCGAATTGACCTGCTTCTTCCCTTCAACACAGCACCACTTTCATGCCTCTGCTTTGCAATATAATGCCATGCAATTTCAACAAATTTCATGAAAATGCACCAAGAAAGAGCAAGTACAGTGGCAGTAAGACGCCCTGCCATAAGTCCTATGAGTACACTGATCAATAGAACTAAGATCGTAACATAACTAAATTCAGCACATTGAGCACCAATCTTGTATGAACTGCACTCCTCCAAGTATACTCGGCCAGGGAAGGGAAGGGAATGCCCAAATTTCAACCCTTGGTCTTTCTTCCTCCTTGATTCTTTTTCCATATTAGACCTAGAACAGGTTAACTCTCTTCGAAAAATAAGTGATGTAGAAGACTTTGGAGAAGAATAAGCAGGGCTACTCAAGGATTTATCTGTAGGCGTCACTTCGTTTATTATATGGGGACTAGTCGGTGCACTTGCAGATTTTTGGAAAACAATATTTTTAAATAATCTGGATCTGGAAATCTTGCCCCCTTGGGGAGGTCGTTTGGGTATAGTGGTCGATGTGCCGATCTTTTGAGAAGGAGACAAATCAACAAAGCTCTCAGGGGCTACTTTGGTTGTACTTGTGCAAGGTTCCGCGGAATTATTTGGTGAAATGGCTTTACTTGTGACATCATCCATGCAATCCAAAAACTTTAGCTCATCACATTTAAAAGGCTCTCCTTGACCTGTATTACTATATTTTTTACAGCGACGGATAGATAGCAAAATGGATGAAATAAAATTGGTTGAACCCGATTCTCGGCTCTTAAATACAACCCAGTGAACCAAAAACACAATTGAAGTGATTCCCACTGCGGCCGCCTTTGTATCCGTTCCACGATTTCATCCTTAATACATATAACCAATCTAGATGTAGAAAATTGTTCCTCGATAATAGCCTGTATATCATCATGAGGTGCTTGCAACAATTGAGCAAATGCCTGATGCTATGGTTAATTATGATAGCCCCTGTTGTGCCATTGAGCAATAGTCATACCATGAAAGACAACAGCACTGAAGTATGCATCCAACAAAAGTATACAATAAAATTGGTGAAATTGTTTCTATTCAATAGCATGTAGAAATAAGTTGTTTCATTTGGGCTATTATTAAAAACCTATACAAACTGAGAACGTCTAAGATTAAATATGAACTGTGGCAATATTGCAAAACTTGAGTTCAAGCTGAAAGAAGAGACATCATCCTTTTGGCCTTTCGGTAATCACCAAATCTCGAACACACATGAATTAAACACCTAGGTGATCTCTTCCATACCTCTGAATTGAAGTATATTCTTACTGGCAATTTGTCATTTTCACAAATTCTTGGACGGAGCATAAGCATTTGAATTTAATCTGTGGGATCGAGGGCCACCTTAGATGAAACCTTTCTGTGTGATGCCAGAAACTTATAAATTTTGTTGGACCAGATCTGATGACGACATGTCCAATTTCCAATCTATTTGTATCTGTATCTATATTTATATCGATACCTACAGTTGTAAAGAGGCTCCAAGATTGCATTCATAGAAGATATATATTGTTGTATTTAGCATACATTCATATCAAATCTTAATCATAATCGAGCATATCTCAACATACATAGAAGTTTAAGAAAATGAAATATTTCCACATATAAAACACTTTCACTTTACTCATTACTTGATATAGTTACATGGCCATCTCATATAACACTAATATCTTGATATAGTTACATTTGTAAAATAATATTTATGTTTATATAGACTTGAGCATGAATTGAATATCAAACAAGAATTCTAATTAGAATGAATGTAAACAATCTCTACTTGGCGAAGGCGTATCTAAAGAATAAGACACTAAGCATGCCCTTTGTGTTTGTCCATCGACCCCTGTAAACCCCTCAGACAGACGTCTGTCATGGTGAGAGTCACCACCTATGCACAACAAGATCTTAGAAATACGTGTAAAACAAGATTTATGTTTATATAGACTTGGGCATGAATTGAATAACAATTCAATTTACCTAACGATGACCTCAGGGAGTGTCGTTGCATAGTAGCCAAGTTTGCGTCACCTTGACGCTGTGAAGCTGTGCATGATAAAAATTTTCCATAGATTAAAAAACATGTCAAACAAGAATTCTAGTTAGAATGTATGTAAACAATTTCTATCTGGTGATGACATCTTTTGTGTTTGTCCATCGGCCCTTGTAGACCTCTCAGAAAGACGTCTGTTATCACTACTACATTTCGATCCAAAATCCGACGACGCGTGGATTTTTCTTTTTAAACTTACCAAAAATCACAAGGATACATTTTTTTTTTGTAAATGTGGCCACAAGCGTCGGTGAAGCGACGACTATTCTCATAACCGTCGGTTAAGCGACGGCGTGTTAGTAAGCGTTGCTTAAGCGACGACGCCTTTAATTGGTCAATTATTTAACATGGAAAGCGCCGTCGCATATCCGATGCGTTGGCTCATTTCCTACACACACTCATATAAATAGATGTAGGCCTAGGTTCATTATCTCACACACTCACTCTTGCACTTATCTCTTGGACAAGAAATGTGAAATTCCTAAGGGTTTGTTTTTTGGCCTTGTGCTTTTGTGGGGATCTTCCCACTTGGTCTTGGATTTTGGTCTTGCTCTTTGGTGACTTCTCTCTTGAAGTATCTCTTGGTTAATAATTTCTTGGTTTAGGGTTTGATTTTTGGCCTTGTGCCTTTGTGGGGATCTTCCCACTTGGTCTTGGATTTTGGTCTTGCTCTTTAGTGACTTCTCTCTTGAAGTATCTCTTGGTTAATTTCTTGGTTTAGGGTTTGGTTTTTTGCTTTGTGCTTTTGTGGGGATCTTCCCACTTGGTCTTGGATTTTGGTCTTTCTCTTTGGTGACTTCTCTCTTGAAGTATCTCTTGGTTAATTTTTAATTGGTTTATTCTTGTAAAATATTTCTTGGAGAAAATTTGTTCTCTTGTGTTAGGGTTTTATG
>LPNX010370426.1:310488-431474 GCA_001517045.1 Pseudotsuga menziesii | reverse complement strand
ATAATTCCATATAATGTTCAATTTATGTCACCAATAATTTAATCGGGGTATATTGGTATGTACATGATGGGATTTTAAGATGACTATAACCCATAGTCCCTGCATAATAACCAAAAAATATTTGATTCTTCTAACTTCTTGACTCTTTGCCGAGGTGGAAATCTCTTAGACTATGGCTTGTTTTATGTTAGAATTTAAATAATTTTGCTATAGTATTTAGTTAGCTAATTACAACGAGAATAAGAATCTCTAAAGGATTCCATGGTTAAGATGATGCTAAGATTACGACATCAAAATCCACACTTCCTAACCATTCTCTTTTCTCCCTTAGGGTTCAGTTGACCATCGTTAGGTCGTGTCCTTGTCTTAAGTCTACTTAGATCATATTAGTTACCAGGTTTTACTGGTGGGGCCTTGGCTTTAAGCTCCTCACCAGAAAACGAATACAATGTACAATCATAGTTTACCAAATAATTATGGTATTCAAAGGGGGATATTACAGAAATTTTTGAGGATTTCTTGTCCCATGACTACTTTGCAAAAGAAAGAAAACAATTTTTTATGGAAGACCAAGTGCGAGGAAATTTTTCAGAAGCTTAAACAACTTTTGGTCATTGCACCAATAATACGAATTATGGATCGCAATGGGTTTTTTTTTGTCTGCATGGATCCGAGCAAGGAAGGACTCATAGGAGTCCTCTTGTAGAACAATTACACGATCTGTTAGAAGTCATGAAATTTAAAAGAACATGAACAGAACTATCTTACCCATGATCTTGAGTTAGTAGCCATTATCCATGCCTTGAATATGTGGAAGCACTACCTCACAGGGAATAAATTTATTCTAAATATAGGCAATAGAATTCTGAAGTATTTATTTGATGATCCAGATCTAAATTCTAGGTAGGCTAGATGGTTGGCTTTCCTTAGCGAGTACCATTTCTAGTTAAAGCATAAAAAAGGAAAGGACTTTAAAATTGTTGATGCTTTAATTCGACGAGTTCATATGATATATGAGGTCACTTTAAGTCAAACTGGTTTGCATTTGCATGAGAGGATTAGAACAACTGGATTTGCAGTAGTAGATCATAATGACCAATGGAGTTGACTATTTTTATGTTGAAATCCTAAACAAGGTCCAAGAGTATAGGTTGTTTCAACAACAAAATGAGTATAAGGCAGATGAAACTCGAATGTTTTGGTCCAAAGAAAGATTGTATGTTCCAGACGGAGGGGACATCAGGTCCTGTATCCTCATGGAATTTCATCAGAAACCCTACTCAGGGCATCCGAGATATCAAAAGATGATATCCGCAGTAAAGAAACAATTATTCTAGCCTAATTTAAAATCCAACATAGCATTGTTTATCGCAAAATTTCAAGAGTGTCAGCTAATAAAAGCTAAGCACCAACATCCTTTAGGTTTGTTGCAGCCATTAACCATTCTGGAATGGAAACGGGAGGTCATTAGTATTTATTTTATTATAGGTCTACCAAAGAGAAAGAAGCAAAATGATTCTATATTTGTAGTGGTTGAAAATTTATTGAAATCAAAACACTTCATCCTAGTAAAGTCAACTTGCAAAGTAGTTCACATTGCCAACATTTTCTTAAAAGAGAAATTCAGATTGCATTGGATACCCAAGGAAATCATATAGGATCGAGACACGAATTTGACTAGAAACTTTTGGATATATTTATTCTTCGAATTAGAGATGTAGTTAAATATTACTATTGCTTACCACCCATAGATAGAAGGGAAAACAGAATGGGTAAACCAAATTTTGGAAGACATGCTTAGGATGTATGTTATGAACAACCCCACTAAGTGGGGGGATTATCTACATCTCATAGAATTTGTGCATAAAAATGGATACCATACCTCCACCAATATTAGTCCCTTTGAGGTATTCTATGGTCGAAAGTGTAGAACACCGGTTACTCGGGATAGCCCATTGGACCAACTCATGTTAGGGCACAATTTACTAAATGATTTGGAAAAATTGGTCACCAAAGTCCAACAATACATTAAATAGTTGTAATATCTCTAGAACCAATATGTGAACCATAAAATGAAAGATAAATATTATCAAATCAAAAAAAATATTTACTTAAAAGTAAAATAAAAAAGAAGCTCATTGAGATTGGGGAGATGCGGAATGTTGGCACCAAGATTTTGTGAACCCTTTGAGATACTTGACAAGAGAGGAAAAGTGGCGTATGAACTAGATTTACCTACTCACATAAAAATTCATAATGTTTTCCACACATCCTTACTAAAGAAATATGTATATGATACTAAACATGTTATTGATTGGTCCTTGTTACATGTGGAACTAAAAGGGGATTTTGTACCTAAACCCCTTTATATTCTAGACAAGAGAGAAGTGCATCTCACGAGGCACACCATTGTCCAATTGAAAGTGCAATGGAAGAACTTTGAAGCCGAAGAGGCTACTTGGGAGAATGAAGCTACCATGAGAGAGGCTCACCCTGCCTTATTTCATGACTTCATTTCTAGTCCCTAGAACACCACGGATGGTGTTGTTATAAGCGGGAAGGGATGCAATATCCCAAATTTCAACCTAACATTAATGGGAATAAGTCCCATTGCATATGATGTTGCTTTGATGTTTATATTTTGTATATTGGGCATAATACCCCATTGCACATGAGAATGATGATTTATTATATATAATGGGCATAAGCCAATGCATATGTTTTATTTAGAATATATGTGATTGAATGTGTTGGGTGTGGACCCTGAAGCACATGATTGATGAGTCTTCATGTTGAGAATGATATTTGGAGCACATTAAGGATTTGATGTTTGTGTTGAGTGCGAGCTCTCGAGAACATGATTGTTTTTATGTTTGTGTTGAGCGCCAGCTTTGGAGCACATGAGTTATGAAATATTTGTGTTGAGCACGAGCTTTGAAGCACATGGAAAAATAATAATTGGAAGTGTTGGACATAATCCTTGGAGCATTCCAAGTTGATGTTGAGGATAAGCTCTAGAACAGTGGATCCTTGGCCATAGTATCCCTATGTGTATTATACAAGTTCATCCTAGCATTAAGTGTAACTCCCTATTTTTAACGTTGAGTGTGGGCTCTGCAAAAATGCTAAGAGTTACTGAAAATTAATTTTGTTGATTGAAAAAGTCTCTAAGAAAACACCAATCTCATATTACATATTTTTAAGTTAATTAAATTAAATTTCAAATTTATGTGTCTCATGAAGAACTCAAGAACTACCACAATATACAAGGTAATCCAACATGCAAGGAGGTTTAGAGCTGCCTAACCTAGTTGACCTAAACTTACCTCAATGCTTTAACAAAATAAATGATTTTTAAGGTGATGAAATTACCATGTGGTTGGGATCATGCTATATGATACCTAAAGTAAACTCTTAAGAAAGATATATGTATAGATATGTAGTTTATAAATGGTATGAATAAAAGAGTAAGCATATGTATTAGTTATAAAAAAATAATAAGTAACTATAAATAATAAATAAAGGACCTATGTATTATTATTTGAATAGTTATATTAATATTTACACACCTGAAGAATCAAAATAGGAACTAGTCAAAGAGTTCCTAAGTTAAGATTAATAAATATTAATTTCAAATAAATGAAGTAAAAGACTATTTTAAGAATATAAATGATTCTTGATCTAACTGAAATTTAACTTCCCTTTTTCCTAAGGATTGTCAATAAATACCCCATCCGAAGAGAGTCTTGGGGATCCATTCTATTCTATATCCCATTATTCTTGTAAGTGTTCTTGGAGAGCATTTTTCCAAAAAGAAAAAGCAATCTGGTACAAAACGTGTTATCCCAAATAGGTGAAGCCTTACCTTTAGGAGTTGTAGACTACTTTCATGTTGGAATCAGCTCAGGGGATCATGATTGAAACCAAGAATGGTTTAGGATCATGGTTGGGTAGTTCCCAAGTTATTCGGTTAACACATCTAAGGTCATAATTGTCTATGTTATAGTTAATTCTGTGTGCTTGAGTGTGCATAGTTTTGGCCATTAGGATAGCTACGAATTGCATGCATGAGATTTTTACCTTCCTTACAGTTCATACACATATTTATTAAAGTAGGGTTTATAATCTTGAATCAAAATCTGTATATTATGTGTTTGATCGGCTATGTTTTCCTTTTGTTTACAGAACCTTGAAGCATAATTGTTTGCATCTAAACCCTAGGAAAATAGAGTTTATATTATTTCATTATTATTCTTTTTATGGTCATTCATGCATATCTCAAATTAGTTCTTCGTTGTATTCATTTTATTATCTAACATTGTTCATATTAGAATTAAAATCTAGATTATTTGAGATAACTAGCTTCTTATATTGTTCAAACTTAGATGAAAAGTTGAAGAGATATTTCATAAACATATACAATATTGTAAAAATTGTGAACCTACAAACTAGAGATCAGATCTCTGAGCTATAGAACTTTAAACTATGCTCAAAACGTTTTAAAATAATTAATAAACTACCAAGTAAAATAAATAAATTAAACCATAGTTCAAATCTCTCACGCCATTAAAATCCAACTCTAGAAATATATTCCCAATGCTGGAACATTTCATATTTCCAGCGCATATGCTTCCATTTCCACTCTAAAATCAAGTATAAACAACATATCGTAAACACTATTCAAAGATTTTATAATAAACATTAAATCCATGCTAAGATAAACATACTGTTGATAAGTCTTATCAAAACCCAACCCAACCATCGAATCCTATTCATTATTGGCTACGGAATAAATCCACATATTACATTACAAAAAGTTTTAACAAAGCCTAGCCATCGAAACGTGTGAAGGTTTAGGTGTAGGAAAAATTACACACAAAAGTTATCAAACAACTAAACAAAGAACCAAAATCACCATTGATATAAATGAAATTATTAACAAGAGAGTCATATTTAAACTTAGTGCATCCACGATCGAATCCTGTGGAATTCCCAACCCAAACCACAAACATATTTCAGGAAAACAACTGAGGATCGAATCCTATAGGCACTAGTAATAAAAATGAAAACAAAACTAAAAAGGATGAAAAATACATAGCAAGGGTTTCGCCACTCAGGCTTCCCAAAATAACTTCATTATAAACCCACAGTTTAACCAAATCATAGCTACGCTCGTATATCCATTTACACAATGACATTATTAATAAACATAAACCCATAATTACATGTTGTGTATTCACCTAAGGGCCGAGCCAAGCTTCCAAGCTCACGACCGTAAGGTGAAACCCCAACAACGATATTATTAAATCCCTACATCAACTATTTTACCATGATAAACATTCAATGCATGAAATTTATAAAATACAAAGTTGTGTTGTCCACGGTGCCATCATAAGCAATGGCACTGTAAGTCAAACAAACGCACAATCATTTTAAAAAGTATATTTTTCCATTAAACATAATTAGCACCCATTACAAAAACATTGCAACACGACAATTTAATACATGGATCCGAACCAGCTTTGGACAATCAAGTTATTTTCCAACCCTTTTACATATGAGAGTGCCATGAAAAAGACAAACACAATCGCAATCTATTGGATTCCTAGACCAACTATCAAACCCAACCAAACTAAAATACACAACAATACTTCTCCCAACCCAAACTTTTAATCTCTAAAAAAATAAATGCATAGTGATCAGAGCCTTTCATTTTCAGGGATTACCCGTAGTATGGATGCACAGAAAAACTAGGAATCCACCTTAGAGCCACACTCTGTACCTACAAAATCCACACAAACTCCATGATAAGTATGCAATCTACAAACAAAATCAAACCAAACCATTACATTATGGAGACCACGATATAGCTTAACCTTACATAAGAGTGAGAAGGCTGTTTTATTGTGCAACATAGCTTCCGATAGGTTGATACCACCTAGACAAACCAACAAGAGACCAAATGAATCGTTTTCCCACCCTAACCAATGCTTGAAGCTTCCTTCCAATGCTTCCCTAGAAGCATTGAATTCGCCACCCTGTCTTCCACTATCTGTTAAATCTAAAACCATAGTTCCATAGTTTCGCTCACGGTGAAACCACATAGTTCACCAACCCAACGTTAGAAACACAACCAAACCCTCAAATGTTGCACTAAATACAAAGTTGTATGGCGTATGAAATATTCCATAAACCAAATCATTTTGACCCTATAGTTTTCCAAAGAACATATTACAAGTTAGTTAAGGTATAAACCTTAGCATATTAAATACATACCCCAAAGTTTATAAACATGCAAATAATTAACCTCTTAAGAAACTTATGAACATAGGATTTAGGTACAGTTAGGACTAGGAATTTAGTCCTCCTTTCACCAGCCATGGACATGATAGTGTAGTATAGATGCAGTGGTGAAAGATGTTTTTATTTTCCGCGATCATAGAAATAGTTCACTATTGGAATCAAGAGTAGGAGCATGCATTACTTCACAATGAACTAAGTAAGCCCCTTAAGGTAGTAGGAATACTTCACTTTCTGAGTGAACCCTCAAGGGATGAACCGTGCCACTCCACCCCTTGGCATATGAAGACAAGTTAACCTTCTTAATGAATAAAATGGTTAAACCATAAACGCAAATTAAGACATATAAGTAAGAAGTAAAGTGTAACCTATCAAGGATCGACAACTGACCGTATTTAGTGGACATGGAGAGTAACCAAATAAACTAGTATAAGTAATATGTTCAGCATCACAAAAACACATTATCATCCGAGAGGAATTCTAGTTGAGGAAAAACAACTTAACACTTAGGTTTATTTTGCAGAAGTTTAAACAATGTC
Organism: Pseudotsuga menziesii; assembly: GCA_001517045.1. Lineage (NCBI taxonomy): Eukaryota > Viridiplantae > Streptophyta > Pinopsida > Pinales > Pinaceae > Pseudotsuga > Pseudotsuga menziesii. The sequence goes on along the minus strand of LPNX010370426.1, from coordinate 424,635 downwards.
CTTCGTACTAGGATTGGGAGTAGGATTGGCAAGGTCAAAATATCTAGGGATGATTTTTGTTATATGGATCTTGGATCACTAGATTCAATCTACCATTGCATCTAAAAGGTACTTCAATTTTGTTCACTCAACCACATATATTTCTCTAGTCAATTGAAATAAAGACTGAACTAAGTCTCAGATTCTTAAAGTAAAAAATAATAATAATAAAGAGGTCATCTTAGCCTCTCTCTTGAGAACAAAATCTAGATGATGAATCCTTAGAAAAGATAATCAATCAGCCTAGTGGTTTTTGGTCCAATTCGAGGGTGGTCTCTCAATAAATGGAATGCACACCAAATAAAGAGCCAAACAGTTGGTTGGAATGTCTAAGTAAGTCTTGAATTAGTTCAATTACACTTTTTCACATAACCAAATATAACGAGTTTAAGCTTGAAATGATTATCCTGTGGCTATGTGAATATATTTATCTTTCCATCTTTGCATGTTTTATTGTTAGTATATTATGTAGTGTCTATGTGAATGTATTTATCTTTTCATATTTGCATGTCCTATTGTTAGTATTGGTTTGTAAGTTCTATTAAGACATAATCTTCATGGATCAAATATGACATAAGTTCAACTTACATTGACTTATTACATTTACAATGACTTATTTAAGATTATTCATGATCAAGTTATATGTTGCTTTCATCTATAAGGTGATATTATTGTATCCTTGCATGTATGTAATTACTTTATTATGTCATAGGTATGGTTTCGATTATTATGTTTTCAAGGTGCAAGTAATGAAATAGTAAAATCTGGCAATAGTTGGGCTTGGTCTCCATAAGGAGCATAGAATGATTCTTTATTTATTCAAAAGTGGAACATAAAGTGAAGTGACTAAGTCTTGTTTTATGGCATAACATGTTTATTTTATCATATCAATGTATACTTTTATGATAAATGATGAATTAATTATGATAAATAAAATGTTACTTGATTGACAATCAATTATAATTATAAATTAAGCTTAAAAAAATTATAGTTATTAATTAAGGTTAAAAGTAAGTCCCGAGTAATTCCGAGTGATATATTTACATTTAAGCAAAATAAAAATGTAAGAGTTCAGATTTTATATGATTCTACAATTAAAATGATATATTATTATAAATTTTGTTTTGTACTTTTATTAGTTACTGAATAAATCTGTGCTTTAACAAATCTCTATTGTGCTCACTATTTTACTTATCGGTTGAGGCTGTTGAGGCTATTGTCTAACTATTTATCTAGCTCCAAAACACAACAGAAATTGGATATAGATCACTGTGGTAAATGAGTTTGAACTTGCTCTCTAATAAAAGGGGAAAACTAGTTATCAGCTATCACCGAGAGCTGCTGTAGCTTAGTTAGACCACCACATATTGAAAAAAGGAAATAAAAAAAATAAGAAAATGAGAATAAGTAAGTAAATATTCATCTATATATAGTACTTAAAAAATATCAACCTTTGTGGCAAAACAGTTATCAGCTATCACCGAGAGCTGCTGTAGCTTAGTTAGACCACCACATATTGAAAAAAGGAAATAAAAAAAATAAGAAAATGAGAATAAGTAAGTAAATATTCATCTATATATAGTACTTAAAAAATATCAACCTTTGTGGCAAAACAGTTATTTATTTAATGTTAATATTATTTTTATTTATATTTACATTAGCATTAAGTGTTTGCAGCTTGACGCTTCTTGTCCTTTAGAATCCCAACTATAATAAATTCTATAATAATTTTCCATTGCCTCTAGGAAAAGCCAAATAAGAAGTGAAAATTACTTATGTATGTATTATAACACATAATCGTTAATAATCTTGATCCAAAACTTAGGCTATCATTGCCTCCAGAAAAGGATAAATAAAAAATGAAAATTTCTAATCAATTATAACAGCCAATTGTTTATCCAAAATGGCCAAATAAAAAGTGAAAATTTCTAAATAAAAAATGAAAATTTCTAATGAATTATAACACATGATTGTTTATCCAAAGCGGCCAAATAAAAAGTGAAAATTTGTAACGAATTACAACACATGATCGTTCATAATCTTGATTCAAAAATTAGGCTATAAGTGTTGAATCAAGTGCAAAAATAATATTAAGAAGGATGATTCACAATTTCTTAGTAATAAGACAAGTAATAACAACAGAGAAACTGGACAACTAATATTTTCAAATCTCGAAGGTTGTTGTAGATACAACCATGCCCACAAAGACTTCCTCATCACAGTTAACTTCAATCCACCCACCAGTTGACGGGTTAAACAGATAAGGGATGTGCTTCTTGGAAGCGAAATCATATGTGCTTACAAAAATGCAGTCCTACCACTCTGTAACAGAATTTATGAAGTAATTCTGCAGGGGAAGAGAAGCAACACGAGTCCAAACATTGTTCTCATGATCACACTTCATCACATGGCATTCAGTGAAGGCATACAAGTTTCCAGAAGAAGAAGCCACCCCCCTACTATTCCATACATCGTAGTTGAAATTCGGCATATATTCCCACATTCCCGCACTAGGATTGAAAACTTCTACCCTTCTGTTCATTCTGTGTCCATTTCTAGTAGTTAACACCATGAATTTACCTTCCATGAAAACACTGTGGCATGATGGGCCGTGCGGTTGGATCATAAGAGGTGGAATATCCCACTTGTCTTCCTCCACGTTATATGTTTCTGCAGCCGACAGAGGGTTGAGACTTCGATCGATCTCGGCAGCCACGTATACAAGTCCATTGGAAGAAGAGACAGAGCAGAGAAAGAAGGATCGAGGTGTAGGCCTATCAGCTCCGCGGATCCATCTCGCTGATTCAAAGTCATAAATGTATACACTCTTCATTGTATACCCTCCAGAAATGAGAACTAGTTTTCAATTCACAGCAACACACTGAGACATTGTGGATAATCCAATAAAGAGGGGATCATCAATGGGAGGGAGCCTCTTCAAGGTACCATTCAAAGGGTCATAGATGGTTATTACCAATTTATCACCAACGGCCTTTGGATCTTTGTGAAGCAAGCATATGAGCTGCTGGCTCTTTCGAGATATGTTTCTATCTGGTTAGAATCAAGGACTATTCACCATACCCTCCCAGCTTCTACACACACCTTTCAAGTCATCGTGTGATGTGTAGGGCACTCCCAGCAAGCACTTTCTAACGATATCTTTAGGAAGTACCTCCATTGATGGACTTGAAACACACCTATTTCCTGACCAAGTTTTACAGAAATATTTCCATGGATCTTAGCCTAAAGCTGCAGAGATCGAGACCGAACAAGCTCATGCTTTCCACGATATTAACCTAAACCTCAAACTTTCCATGGATCTTAACCTAAACATGCTTTCCTCAGATCTTAACCTAAAGTTGCAGAGACCATGAAGGATTTCCATGGATATCCTAAACCTCAATATTTCCCCTGCTTTCTGCTTTCCCCGGATCTTAACCTAAAGTTGTAGAGACCAAGCAAGCTTTCCACATATTTTAACCCAAAGCTCCAGAGACCAAACAAGAAACTCATTGAAAACATATAATGTGTAGAGTCTAGACATCTAGACATCATCCATGGATACCTAAGTTTAAGCCAAAAAAAAAGGAAAAAGGAAATTCAAACTTAATTCATAATATTAAATATTAAATGTTATTGGGTGAGAATTTGAAAATATATTAGTTTTTTAGGCTTTATTTTTCTAAATTTTTATTTTATAAACCTACTTGTATTTTTGTAAGTTTTATGAGTCCACATGTCTTCTTATGATTACTTTTTATTTTTATTTTGGGTATCCATAAGTTAAGTTACATCTCTCCCATACTCTTTCTTATCTCTTTCTTATCTTTGAAGAAGTAATGTCTCATCCATTTCTCAAGTTTTTTTTTTTCAAAACCCGATGATCTTCTCTTAAAATGGGTCAAAACCCTTAAACTTAATGTTCTATGGTAAAGTTCACATTACTTAACTTACTCCCATAGAAGCTGGAATCATTGGATATTGGATTAATCGACCTAAGGAAATTCAATAATACATAATTACTTTTTACAATCCTTTATTAGGTGGAAAGACCTCCCAAGATTTATATTTATTTTTTCACTCAAGAAGGGTTAAGTAACTAATTGTAAGCTCAAAGTGGGTTCACTAAGTAGGCAATGTCGATTTCATTCTAAACATATTTGGTGAATACATATCCTTGAAGATAATCTTGCTATAAAGTTTGTAAATAATAAGTGACTAAAAAAGTTAGTCACAAGAGTGTTGGGCTGATGCACAGTCATGGACTCCTTTAAAGACACTTTAGATGCCACATGAAACTAGAATAAATCAGAAACTATGACTTTAGGTGACAATTACGGTACTTCCCTAACTTATTTGAAGATGAATTAAAAAGAGAAAAGATAGGTAATTGAATCAGTTTTCATAATATATAGCATTTATGCAAAGAAAATGTGTGTAAATGATTATAAAATTAGTTTCTGTGAAAGTGGGTTTTTAAATTTTCAGCACATCTTAACATATATGTTTGTGTGGGTGCAACAATATATGAGGTAAATGATGTCCATTTGGGATAAAATCTTGCAGACATATAAAGGACATATGGACCTAGTGCAACACTATTTATTAAGAATTTTTAATGAATTATTTTTTTATAATTAATTATTGAACTAAAAAAAGATTGAAATTAAAACCTTATGTGTGGGTGCAACACTTTAGGGGAAAAAATCAGTGAAATCCTTGATTTCTTGATATAATATCATAGAGCTTGATCTCATCTAGTGCACAATATGGTTTTTTTGGGAAATGGTGATGGAAATCAAAAGTTATATAACAAACAATCGATGTATGTATTTTCGAAAACTAACGTGTGTCATTTAGAAAAATAATTATAAATAAATAAAACATAGTTTTGAGGGAAAAAATTACATATTGAGAATTGTCATTTCATACTCTACAATATCCTACATTTTCATAAAAAAAATATTGTGTATGTCATATCAAAACACACCATCTAAACTGAGCGTATTGATAGAGTTCTAAAAGACAAACAATAGCCTTGGTTGATTTGTCCTAGCCAATAGGTTCGGTATTCCGAAGATGCTTTCAAACCTAATGCCAAACCTTAATCCCGATAATTATTTAAATTTGAAAATAATGCATATGCGATATAACACATATGCGATATAGTTTATTGATATCGCATATGCGATATGAATAAGCTATATCGCATATGCATTATATCGCATATGTGTTATAGCTTATTCATATCACACATGCGATATAATGCATACGTGATATGAATAAGCTATAACGCATATGCGATACAGCTTATTCATATCGCATATGCGTTGTATCATATATGCGATATTAATATGCTATAACAAATATGCGATATATGGAATTATGTTTAGAGCTAATTTATGTGGAATGGCTTCTAGATTCACAATGTCACTAGCTACTTCAAAGTTGTATGGGTGGTGGGTTCCCACTATAGATTACTTCATGGAAGTTCCCTGATGTTGCGAGCATAATTGAACTAGGTAAATTCTAATCGTGCTATAGGTATATTTTAACTAATTTTCCGTTTTCCTAACACATCATTGTTCATCACCCTCATCCTCATCATCATCACCACCCTCATCCTCATCATCATCATCATCACCCTCATCCTCATTCTCATCCTCATCATCATCATCATATAGTCATCCTCCTCCTCCTGCTCCTCATCATCATCATTGTTCATCATCATCGTCATCACCATCACCCTCATCAGCTTCATCATCATCATCATCACCCTCATTAGCTTCATCATCATCATCATCACCCTCATCCTCATCATCATCATCATCATCGTCACCCTCATCCTCATCATCATCATCACCCGCATCCTCCTCCTCCTCATCATTATCATCACCCTTTGCCTCATTAGCATCGTCATGGTCATCATCATCATCATCATCATCATCATCATCATCACTATCATCCTCATTAGCATCATCATGGTCATCATCATCATCATCATCATCCTCATCCTCATACTCATCCTCATCATCTTCATCATCACCCTCATCCTCATCAGCATCGTCATGGTCATCATCGTGATCATCATCATTATCATCACCCTCATCCTCATCCTCATCCTCATCATCATCATCCTCATCCTCCTCCTCCTCCTCCTCATCATCACCTTCATCCTGATCAGCTTCAGAATGGTCATCATCATCATCATCATCATAATCACCATCATCATCCTCATCCTCATCATCATCATCGTCAACCTCATCATCCTCGTCACCCTCATCCTCATCATCATCATCATCACACTCATCCTAATCATCATCAGCATGGTCATTATCATCATCGTCATCATCACCATCATCATCATCACCCTCATCCTCATCACCATCATCATCATCACCCTCATCCTCATCACCATCATCATCATCCTCATTTTCATCATCATCATCATCATCATCACCCTCATTCTCATCAGCTTCATCATGGTCATCCTCATCATCATCATCATCATCGCCCTCATCATCCTCATCCTCATCAACCTCATCATCATTGTCAACCTCATCATCATCATCACCCTCATCCTCATCATCATCATCATCATGGTCATCATCATCATCATCATCATCATCATCACCACCCTCATCTTCCTCCTCCTCCTCATCATCCTCGTCCTCATCATCACCATCATCATCATCAACCTCATCCTCATCAGCTTAATCATGGTCATCATCATCATTGTCAACCTCATCACCATCATCGCCCTCATCCTCCTCCTCCTGATCATCATCACCCTCATCCTCATCCTCATCATCATCATGGTCATCATTGTCACCATCATCATCATCATCATCATCATCATCATCATCATCATTCTCATCACCATCATCCTCATCCTCATCCTCATCTTTATCATCATCACCCTCATTTGTGTTGATGTATATGTAACTTCGGAATGTATTCTTCCATGTATCTTATGTATTGTAACCCGATGTTTATTCCGGAATGTCTCTATTATGTATTTGAGTCATGTGGTCATGCCCCGATGTTCCGATCGGGAGGATTAATAATGTAAACAAGTCATATCAAGTCATTAGGTAAGTCCCCATAGTTTCAGGGCACTTGAGTTATTATACACTAATTAAGGTGTAGGATCGAGTAGTAATTATTAGGTCGAGCCTACGTGTGAAATGGCAATTCAAGTGAACGGACTAATATAAATAGAGAGTGTGATTCTCTCTATTTATCATTTGTGAATTACGTCACTTGCTCTCTCAAGTGTGGCACACCTTTGGAGAAGGAAATACTTTGGCTTGTTAGAAGACAGAGGGCTATTGCTGTGTGGAGAGTGCATCTTACTATTTTGGGTTTCACATCTTGTGGTGATACTATCTTAGAGGAAGTTGTGGGGTTTTATCCTTTATGGTTTCCCCGAGGAAAACTCTTTGTGTCTCTTGTCTCTTGTGATGTGCTTATGTTATTGCTGTGCTTGTTATTCTCTCAGTGAAGAGATCCTAACATAATGCTAGCTTAAATGTTGAAAAAATAACATGGTATCAGAGCTAACCTGAGAAGAATACATTGTTCAGCTACAGGAACTAGGGCTTCCTATTTTGTGGATCTTCCTCCACATATTTTCAGCAAAAGTATGCTAAGATGACTCTCCATTGAAGGGTGCATCTTTCTGTCGATGCGGAATTCAATTTCAAGCATTTTCAGTTTCGATGTGGAAATTAGGGCTTTCTACAAAAGAATAATTTTTGAGTGAGTCCAGCATATTATTATTCTCCTCATCAAAACCAAATTTTAGAGACCTGGATCAAGAAATTTGGTTGGGTGAAACTCCGGGAAAGTCAAACCCTAGTTTGACCCTGAGCTAGGAGAAACCCTAAATACTAAAACTGCTAGGTTTTGGTACAGTCGCTATATTCTGATATTGGAGATGTCTTATATTCTAACAATTTTAGGGGCTGAATATACAATCCTAATGAACACTGTGTCCAAAAATCAGCCACAGATTCGCTATATTCTGGGAGATATGATCTCTCCAAGTTAGGGCTCCATCCTCTTCTAGAAATCATCCATAAACAGGACACCTGGGGAGATATGCAATATCTTGGGATATAGACGTCCAAATGGAATTCCTGAAGATGTTCCAAAAATTTCACGGACTTTAATTTCTGTGGTCCAAATATCAGACTCAGAATATGAATCAGTGACACGTGGCATGCCGTACAACATCGCTGTTTTGAACAGTCCTGTAACAGGTCATCTTGGGAAAAAGATCATAAATCCAAAATGGTGAAACAAATTCTGATGAAACCTATGGTGTTGGATCAGGAACATGTGAGGGTACCTTAGTGAGACATTTCAGACATAGAGGAACATTAATTTCAGAGATATCATAGAAACAGTAACAGGCATTTCTATAGAAGAAATTGGAAAATTAGGGCTTCCTGTTCCGGGAGCTTCCCTCCACTGTTTTCAGAAAAGGAGTACATTGGACAGCTCCATTTGAAGATATCTGTCTGTTCATCCAATCAGATCTGAAAGATTCCAAGTTTTGAAACTTAGGGTTTCTGTGACAAACCCTAGATCACCGAACACTCGGACAAGGACGGACACCTCAAATCGGATTGAAGAAGAACGTTCTATCCATTTCAGCATTGGATGTAAAAGGAATGCGGATTGCATTCATAGATGGTCAAGTCATCATATGGATAAAAGGAAAGACTATCAATGATGCGGTAGTGATTAGAGAACAAGAAGGAGGCTTGTACAAATTGAAGGGCTATCCAGAACAAGCCTTGATCCATGATACGGTAAAGCCAAATGAGCTTTGGCATAGAATGCTTGCACATCTGCACTACAGAGCACTACCTATTGCAAGCAAATCTATTCCAGAATTTCAAGCTATTTGAAGGGAAGAACAAAAATCAGAATATGACCTAAAGAAGAAGTGAAGAATGCAGAAGTGGTGATGGCCACCTTGAATGGCCTCCCAGGATCGTGGAATTCATTCATTCAAGGAATGTGTTCCAGAAGGAAGTGATTACTTTCAGCAAACTTTGGGAAGAAGAAGAAGCTCTACCCATAAGAAGAGAATATAAGATGGGAGCATTTGAAGATCTGACTCTCACCATCCAAAGAAGATCCCTCAAGCAATGAAGAATATGAAGAAATCAAATCTTGAAGAACCTCTTATCCAACTCAGCATTTTGATAAGAAACGATGCGAGTATGAATGAAGAAGACGATGAAGCTAAAGGATCAAGAAGGAGTCTACCCTCGAAACAAATAAAGATAAGTATTCAATTGTCATTTCATGATATTCTTTTGTTATGCATTTGTTTATATTCCGTTATTGTATTATGCATGATAGGATGTTTGCATTAATGATAGTATACTACTAATATGCATGTGATGGGTAAGTAGCTCATGGGGCTATACAAATTCTCCATTGCTACTTATCTAGAATGAAACCTCTTTGCTGACATATTGGATTAGTGCACAATCTCAATGTTGTCCTGGTAGAGATGGAAGGCATCTAGAAAGTTTCAATGAGATATGGATGAATGTTGTATTGGCTAAAGTAGTTGCATGATCATATATTTATGCATAAGTATTTGCCAGTATAAATATTCCTTACGAAATGTTTCTAACCATACAATTGCATTTGACTTGTAGGAAATACTGCATACATAACAACCTACAAGCAAGGAAGAATGAAGACTTGTTCCAAAGAAAAAGTGACAAAGAATAATATGATGAATGCAGTGACATCATTGATGTAGAACCTTCCAGACAAGAAGAAGTAACTAAGAAGAAATGGAAGACCAGTTCAAGAAGAATGATGTCAGGGCGTAGTATCGAGACCTGAAGAGAAGTTCATAGTTCCATCATGCAGTAGATGGAAACATCATGGGATACAAAGCAATATTCATAGCATGAGGCTTCTCATGAAGAGAAGGCATAGTCTACGAAGAAACATTTATAGCTAATAGAAGTGAAGTCACATGACATGCATAATCATGTGTGCAAATGAAAGAAGGCCTTGTACGAGTTTAGAAGATACCCATGGGATATCACATACATGATGATCTTGATGAATATCTTAACCTTTGCTACAAGGTTGATAGAGGATGACAAGCTCACAGATGGGTGCAAGATGAACTTTTGAAGAAGTTCAAGATAGAGGATCTTAGTATCCAGTGATCCTAGATGGATACTACTTGTCACTCCAGTACAGAATGTTTCAGTGCATAGAGTATGGAAGACAGAGGGAGTATGATGCTCCACTTCAGAGGGAGTGATTGCAGAAGATTCTGAGGTTCGACATGGTACGACAGGATGGGAAGATTACTGATGATTCTAGGATTTACTGAGAGTAAAGTGGATTCCAACCTTTGATCCAAGGTTGAAGGTGGAAGACCAGTGATGCTCCTGTTATGTGTTGATGCACTACTGTTCTAGGTATGGAGGTGTGGCAGAGTACAGATGGGATCTTCCTTGGACAAGGGAAGTATGCAATAGAGATCCCGAAGAGGTTTGGGATGATGGAATGCAAGGCTATGGCCACACCTATGGCATAGAACCTGAAGCTATTGAGTGATGCTTCATCAGATTGGGTTGATGCTATGATGTATCGTCATATGATTGAGTCATTGATGTACCTGACGAACACGAGACCAGACATTTGCTTTGTTGTGAACACCTTGAGCCAGTACCTGACGGATCTGAGAAGTGTTCACTTGACTGCTGCAAAGCATATTCTGAGGTACCTGAAGGGTACAATTGATTATGGGCTCAAGTATGATGCGAATCAGAAGATTAACCTAGAGGGTTATGTTGATTCAGATTGGGCAGGCAGTGCCATCGATAGGAAGAGTACTTCGGGATGTTTATTCAGTTTGGGATTAGGTGTGATCTCTTGGTTTAGAAGGAAGCAATCCTGTGTGGCACTAAGTACAGCTGAAGCAGAGTATGTCGCAGCTTGTTCAGCTAGTTGTGAGGCAGTATGGCTGCGAAAGCTACTGTCTGATATATTTGATCTCCAGTTGGATGCTACTTGTACACATTGTGACAACCAGAGTTGCGTGAAGTTGTCAGAGAATCCTGTGTTCCATGACAGGTCGAAGAATATCGAGATCAAATATCACTATATCAGGGATATGGTGCAGAGAGGAGCAGTGAAGCTCTTATATGTTGCGACGGAGGAACAGATAGCTGTTGTTTTGACGAAGCCATTAGCCAGAGTGAAGTTTGAGTACTTCAGAGAGAGACTTGGTGTTCTCCAGATCGAGGTTTCCTCCCAGGAAAAGTGATGAGTCCCAAAGCCATTCTGATGAGGAGGTCAGATGTAAGGGATGATCCATTCTGTCATGGTGAGAGGATTCAGTTCCTTCCATGTCAGATATGAGTGCTATAGATCCATAGCCATTCTGACAAGCAGGTTATATGTAAGGGCTGATCCATTCTGTCATGGTGAGAGGATTCAGTTCCTTGCATGTCAGATATGAGTGCTAACTGCCATTCTGGGAATGGAGGCACCTGGTCAGTTACCAGGAACACTCAGTTAGGGATTGAGAGAGCCATTTTGACGAGCAGGTCAGATGTAAGGGCTTAGCCATTCTGGTCATGGCTAAAGGATTAATTTCCTCCGATGACAGATGTGAGTGCTGGCCATTCTATCGAGTAGGACAGATGTAAGGGTAACTGCCACTCTCCGGGAGAGTTGAGGTTCCTGGTCCATTACTAGGTAGCTCAGTCAGGGACTGGGGGCCATTCTGATGAGGGTGTAGGATTCAATTCCTACCAAGTCAGATGTGAGTGCACAAATATTTCTTCATTGTGGCGGAAGTGGTTCCATCCTGGTTGAAAGTCTTTCATCATTGTGGCGGATGTGGATCCCGCCTGGGTAAAAGTGCAGAAATCTTTCTTCATTGTGGCAGATGTGGTTCCAACCTGGGTGAAAAGAACAGAGTTCTTTCATCATTGTGGCAGATGTGGTTCCAACCTAGTTGAAAGTCTTCCATCATTGTGGCGGATGTGGCTCCAGCCTGGGTGAAGAGAATAGAGTTATTTCATCATTGTGGCGGAGGTGGTTCCAGCCTAGGTGGATGTGATGCCATTCTGATGAGTAGGTCAGATATAAGTGCTGGGCCTTTCTGATGTGATTGTAGTTTACTACATGATCAGATGTAAGTGCTGGGAGTGCCTTTCTGACGAGCAGGTCAAATGTAAGTGCTGGACGAAGACCTACATGAGAGTAGGCCTACAACCAGCATGAAAAAGGGTTAGCTCTGTAGAACTTTTGATGATGAGATAGTACACACTTGATGATGACCAGAGGAGATCCAGATCGAGTTATGATCCAGATCCAGTTATGATGACTCCTAGAGATCCAGATCGAGTGATGATCCAGATCCAGCAGTGATGATGATCCAGATCGAGTGATGATCCAGATCCAGTCTAGTGATGAGATCCAGATCGAGTGATGATATAGATCCAGCAATGATGATGATCGAGATCGAGTGATGATCTAGATGTAGTGATGATGTTCGATGATGATCCAGATCGAGAGATGATCCAGATCTAGATGACTTGAAGACGAAGATGAATTGAAGATGAAGATGACTTAAAGACGAGATGATCCAGTTGATGCAGAGAATAAGACCAGTGCTGAAAATTGTGTTGAAAGAATACCTTCCTAGTTAAGAGGGAGTGTTGATGTATATGTAACTTCAGAATGTATTCTTCTATGTCTGTTATGTATTGTAACCCGATGTTTATTCCGGGATGTCTCTATTATGTATTTGAGTCATGTGGTCATTCCTCGATGTTCCGATCGGGAGGATTAATAACGTAAACAAGTCATATCAAGTCATTAGGTAAGTCCCCATAGTTTCAGAGCACTTGAGTTATTATACACTAATTAAGGTGTAGGCTCGAGTAGTAATTATTAGGTCGAGCCTACGTGTGAAATGGAAATTCAAGTGAATGGACTAATATAAATAGAGAGTGTGAGTCTCTCTATTTATCATTTGTGAATTACGTCACTTTCTCTCTCAAGTGTGGCGCACCTTTGGAGAAGGAAATGCTTTGGCTTGTCAGAAGACAGAAGGCTATTGCTGTGTGGAGAGTGCATCTTACTGTTTTGGGTTTCACATCTTGTGGTGATACTATCTTAGAGGAAGTTGCAGGGTTTTCTCCTTTATGGTTTCCCCAAGGAAAACTCTTTGTGTCTCTTGTCTCTTGTGATGTGCTTATGTTATTGCTGTGCTTGTTATTATCTCAGTGAAAATATCCTAACATAATGCTATCTTAAATGTTGAAAAGCTAACAATTTGCATCAACTTCATCATGGTCATCATCCTCATCCTCCTCCTCATCATCATCATCACCCTCATCCTCTTCCTCATAGTCATCAGCCTCATCCTCATCCTCCTCCTCCTCCTCCTCATCATCATGGCCATCATCATCATCACCCTCATCCTCATGGTCATCATCATCATCATCATGGTCATCATTACCATCCTCCTCCTCCTCATCATACCCATCATTCTCCTCATCATCACCATCATCCTCATCATCATCTTCATCGTCATCTTCATCATCACCCTCATCCTCATTATCATCTTCATCGTCACACTCATCCTCATCATCATCTTCACCCTCAACAGCATCGTTCATCACCATCATCCTCACTGTCATCATCATCTTCATCTACAGCCTCATCCTCATCATCACCATCATATTCATCATCCTCCTCATCATCAACATCATCCTCATCATCATCTTCATCGTCACCCTCATCCTCATCATCATCATCACCCTCATCCTCCTCATCATCAACCTCGATCCTCATCATCATCGTTCATCACCCTCATCCTCATCCTCATCGTCATGGTCATCATCATCATCATCATCATCATCATTATCGTCATCATCATCATGGTCATCACCATCATCATCATGTCATCATCTTCATCGACACCCTCATCCTCAACATAATCAGTGTCCTCATCATCATCATCATCATAATACTCATCCTCATCCTCATCATCATCATCATCATCACCCTCATCCTCATCATCATCATCATGGTCATCATCATCATCATCATCATCATCATCACCCTCATCCTCATCATCATCATCATGGTCATCATCATCATCATCATCATCATCATCACCCTCATCCTCATCATCATCATCATAGTCATCATCCTCCTCATCATCACCATCATCTTCATCGTCACCCTCATCCTCATCATCATCACCATCCTTGTCATCATCATCATCATCATCACCATCCTTGTCATCATTATCGTCATCATCATCATCACCCTGATCCTCCTCCTCATCATCACCCTCATCCTCCTCCTCCTCCTCCTCCTCATCATCATCATCCTCATTGTCTTCATCGACACCCTCATCCTCATCATCATCAGCATCCTCATCATCATCATAATCCTCATCTTCATCGTCATCATCATCGTCATCACCCTCATCCTCATCATCATCATCATGGTCATCATCATCATCATCACCCTCATCTTCATCACCATCATCATAGTCACCATCCTCCTCATCATCACCATCATTGTTAACCTTCATCTTCATCGTCACCCTCATCCTCATCATCATCACCATCCTCGTCGTCATCATCATCATCATCACCCTCATCCTCATCATCATCATCAGCCTCCTCCTCCTCCTCCTCCTCCTCCTCCTCATCATCATCATCCTCATCCTCTTCATCGACACCCTCATCTTCAATATCATCAACATCCTCATCATAATCGTCATCATCATCATAATCCTCATCTTCATCCTCATCATCATCGTCATCACCCTCATCCTCATCATCATCATCATGGTCATCATCGTCATCATCGCGCTCATCCTCATCATCATTATCATTGTCATCATCCTCCTCATCATCACCATCATCTTCATCGTCACCATCATTTGCATCATCATCACCATCCTTGTCCTCATCATCATCATCATCACCATCCTCGTCATCATCATCATCATCATCATCATCATCATCATCCCTCATCCTCATCATCACCATCACCCTCATCCTCATCATCATCATCATAGTCATCATCCTCCTTATCATCACCATCATTGTTCGCCATCATCTTCATCATCACCTTCATCCTCATCCTCATCATCACCATCACCCTCATCCTCATCCTCATCATCATAGTCATCACCCTCCTCATCA
Organism: Pseudotsuga menziesii; assembly: GCA_001517045.1. NCBI lineage: Eukaryota > Viridiplantae > Streptophyta > Pinopsida > Pinales > Pinaceae > Pseudotsuga > Pseudotsuga menziesii. Next base: position 409,363 of record LPNX010370426.1, on the reverse strand, counting down.
TCACCATCACCCTCATCCTCATCATGGTCATCATCATCATCGTCATCATCATCATCATCCTCGTCCTTATCATCATCCTCATCGTCATCCTCACCCTCATCCTCATCATCATTGTTCATCAGGCTCATCCTCACCATCATCAACACCCTCATCCTCATCATCATCGACACCCTCATCCTCATCATCATCGAGACCCTCACCCTCATCCTCATCGACACCCTCACCCTCATACTCATCATCATCATGCTCAGGGACACCCTCAATGTTCATCACCCTCAGCTTCATCATATATAGATAAATGTGAATTACACATTTTCATTGAGCACTAAATCGCATATGCGATATATCTTATATGCAATAAATGGCATATCCGATATATTGGGAATGCGTTATGGAAAACATGTAAAACCCTGTCCGTTCATTAAAAAGATGGAATTCAATATCACATATGTGATATATCAGAGGTGCGTTATATCGCATACGCGATATGTGTTTTATAGAAAATGTAGGGTGGCATCGTGTTGGCCACCTTTAACGTATCAAAAGACATAATTCGTCTGAAACTGCGCACAGAGAACTGTTGGACATGCAATTTTTTATCATTACTTACATAATTGCATAGTTTTGTATAGGTTTGGGTGGATTTCAATGGGGAATGTACGTAATAGAAGAAGAAAGTCAGCAAGGAAGGTGCTTACACCGGAAGAAGTAGAAAATAAAAAAACAAAAAAGAAGGGAAGATTCAAGAAATCGTCGGCATTCATTACATGAGCAAATAGTTCCCATTGCCCCTTAAGAGATACCTGACATAGAGGCTAAGGAAGATAATGTAGCATTAAAAGAAGTCGGTTATACAGAAGTTGATATTATTCATTCATTAGTAGATGGACAATCTTGTGAAGAGTTTAATAATTATGTTACTCCCGATGTAAATGTGACTCAACAACAACCATGTTCGGTGGTTCAATCTCCTAATCGAAGTTGTGAGTCGGTAGTGGATGTAAATGTCACTCCAGCATTTCAAACGACAAGAAATTTTGCATCAAAATGAAAGAGAACTCCTAAACGAATACAAGTGGATGAGAGCAGATTGAATTCCATGGAAGGTAAGGTGGCTAAACGCACTATCCTTCATCATTCTTCTCAAATAATGAAACAATATTTTGATAACATATCTGAAGCCGTTAAATGCCAATTGTTTTTAGCTTTGCTTAAATCTATAAATATGGCAACTGTTAGAAGAAATTTAGGCATAACAACAATGAAGAATATGGAATCAAGTATTCAAATTGTTAAATCTCTTGCTGCTGCATTCACATCGATTGGTAAAAAAAATCATTCAAAAGACTGTAATGTGGCTCATCATGTATTGGCTGAATCAATTGTATGTAGATCCACAAGACAACATCGTTTACTTAAATGCACATCAGAAATTGTTCCTTTACATCCAAAGACACTTAAAAAATATTTAGTAAGAAGAGACAACCTTGATGTAGAGGGACAAATGGAAACATTATGGGCATTTAGCGATAGGTTGCCCCGCAAAGACATGAAGTTAGTTGAAGAAGTGAAGGGCCTAGTGCAAACGTTTTGGAATGATAACACTAGGCCTTATTCTAACATGAAGGATGTGTTAAAACATTGTAGGGGTTCTCATCACACTGAACCTCATGTTAATCATTATCTTGACATGACACAAACTCAACTATTCGAGATGTTTAAAGTTGCCCACGTAGAGCTAAGGATTGGGCAAAGATCTTTTGAAAAATGAAATCATTGGTATGTTAGAATCAATACCATCCAGAACACTTGTTGTAGATACCACATAGAGTTTGACCTGTATTACCATACATTTGCACATATACGTCGTTTTTTGCATCCTAACCATGTGTAGGAATGCTCAAGTACAGTACTGCCAATGTCATCTAGAGATTTCATCCATAGCATCATGTGTCTGAAAAAAGATGGGAAGACACAATACTATAACAATGTGTAGACGGTTCTTGCAACAATTGTGGTGGGCTATCCTTATGGTCTGATTGCATCCATGAAAGTGAAGATCAAGCATTTAGGAATGCAATTGTTGAGAAGCAGAACTATCAGTATGAGACATATCAGCTAAATGTTGGGAAAGAAAGCAGGAAGATTAAATTGGTGACTTCACAGGTAAATTCTTGAATATTGACAAATTAATATTCATGTACACACATTCTTTTATGTGGTTTATTGACATATTAATATTCATGTATGAGGTGCGAGTATGTGATTTTGTTCCAGAGTTTCGTGGAAAGATCCAATAGTACATTCAACATTTAGATATGGCACAATGCCAAGATGAGAAATTCAGAATATGCTGGGACACCTTCCCTCTCAGAACAATACTATTAGTGGTTGACTTTGCTGAAAATTACACCCTACAACCACAAAATGAAATTCAAAGTCAATACTATCACTCAGAGTAGGTAACCATAATGGTGCATATCACATATCAACATGGGCAAGATAGCAGTGAAGAGAAATGTGTGATACTAGAAGAAAATCACTTCTACATAAGTGACGACCAGACCCATGACATCCATTACATGCAACATTGCTTTAAATTATTCTATGACCACGTGATAGCTATGGATATACCATTTTATCGTCATTTCATTTGTTCATATGGTTGTGCTGGACCGTTCAAGAATGCACGTGTATTTGAATGGTTGTTTTTGTTGCACCTAAAATACAAGGTGTCACATGCATGGAACTACTTTGAAACTGATCATGGAAAAAGAGAGCATGATGGTCCTGGTGCATGCATTAAAACTGCCCTTCAAAGGGAAGAAATGAAGTTTATAGGTGCTCGCCTTCAAGACCCTACATCTATAGTCCAATGGTGTGCATCTGTCATGGGAGAACAAGCAACAAGGAAACACTTAGTGCAAAGAATATTATGGGAGGTTACAAATGTGGACCAATCACAAACACCTCGGGTGAACACAGTGCATGGAACTCGACAGTTTCATTCAATTAGAAGCTCAGCCAACTCTGCCCTACAAATTTGGACAAGATTGAAGGCTTTCTTTTGCAGTTCCTATAGCATCGGTTAATGGGGTGATTATGAGCATACTGATATCATTGATACATGGGATCTAGTGACACTTGGCACCACTTTCAATGGGGGTAATGAAATATATCATTTGGGAGATAAATAGACACACATTTTTAGAGACAATGATCACATATCGGATCTCATACAAGCAGGTACATGAGTAGTACCTAAATAAGAAAATGTATTTATGTATTGTTTACTTGACCTTTGTAGAATTTAATTTATGTAGAAATTAGAAATGCAAGACCTTATTTACAAAATGTATTGTTAACTCGACCTATTTCCTTTCACAGGTCAGATTTATGCAGTGGTTGCCCCAAAAAATAATGAATGGGGTTTTGACTATTGGTTGGCACGTTGCTTAGAGGGGAAACAAACCCTTCTAGAACCTATTACAAATGATGAAAATATTGAATTCCAAACTAGCTCAATGGTTATAAAAGTGGAGTACTTGACACTTGCATCACAACAGAAAAGGAAGGGTGGGTATGTATATTAGGATTATAGACCAGGAGCTATTGTATACCACTTCACCAACCTAGTAGTTGGTACAAACATCAAGCTCCGCACACTTGCTCACAAAAATAGGTCACATGTACGATACTTGCTACCTCATATAGAGCATGAAATATTGATAGACACCATCGACACCAAAGATGATCCAGATGGCCTACTTGTATGAGTGCATTGTCAGGTGCATTATTTAAACCATGTTTGCACATTTTCATTGGGTTCTCTTTTCTTTCTTATGATGTTACTAATTTATAGCCTTTCGTGTGCCTAGGATACAAACACCATCTACGACACATTGGAGGCGCCAAGAATGGTGTCTTTAGACACCACCAAATATAGTTCAGAAAATAACAAGCTCTCGAGTTGTTGAAATTTACATTTCTTGATGTTTTTAGTTTCATATATACATTTAATTACATTTCCATGTACAAATCAGAATCCAACTAGAGGCTTTCATACTTGCATGCACCAATTAGGTCAAGAAAAGGTATGAGATGGAACTAGAAACACATGAGATCACTAATACTAGGCTTTCATGAGTCACCAAGTTGCATTCTCCAACTAGGTTCAATACAAGGTATGAGATGTCCAACTAGGGTTTGGTGAGAAATCATGCAAGTTAGAAGAGGGAACTAGAAACACATGATCACCAATACTTGCATGCACCAACTAGGCTTTCATGAGTCACCAATTAGGTTCAAGACAAGGTATGCTCGATGTCCAACTAGGGTTTGGTGAGCAATCATGCAATTTAGGAGAGGTAACTACAAACACATGATCACCAATATTTGCATGCACCAACTAGGCTTTCATGAGTCACCAATTTGCATGCTTCAATTAGGTTCAAGACAAGGTATGAGATGTCCAACTAGGGTTTGGTGAGCAATCATGCAAGTTAGGATAGTGAACTACAAACACATGATCACCTTGATACTTGCATGCACCAACTAGGATTTCATGAGTCACCAAGTTGCATGCTCCAACTAGGGTCAAGACAAGTCATGAGATGTCCAACTAGGGTTTGGTGCGCAATCATGGAAGTTGGGAGAGTGAACTAAAAGCACATGATCACCAATACTTTCATGCACACCAACTAGGATTTCATGAGTCACCAAGTTGCATGCTCCAATCAAGGTCTTGAGACAAGGTATGAGATGTCCAACTAGGGTTTGGTGCGTAATCATGCAAGTTATGAGATGTGCTTTTTGAAACGGAACAAGGTATGAGATGTGCTTTTATTATTATTGTTAGTGGCATTGGTATGGAAAAGAGAACTCAAAATCATCATAAAGTAATTATTTGTACATGGTCATATGGGGCATTTGGCTAGGGATGAACTTATTTCTTAATTCTACTTGCGGAAAAAACCATTCTTTTGTTCAAGAATTAATCCCTTATTCAAGCATTGTCTCAAAAAGTACACTAAACACATGTACATCTAATTTTTTTCCCATGGTAGCAATGCATATCAAAGTCATGGGTTTCCTTGATGGTGCATATCAAAGTGATCTGAATTTTAGTATCATAGGGCATCTTAATTTTCTTTGATATGCATGTTAGTAAGTATAAAGTTGGAACTGGCATTGGAACTACCAAGGTATGAGATTTCCAACTAGGGTTTGGTGAGCAATCATGCGAGTTAGGAGACTGAACTACAAACACATGATCACCAATACTTGCATGCACCAACTAGGTTTTCATGAGTCACCAAGTTGCATGCTCCAACTAGGGTCAAGACAAGGTATGATATGTCCAACTAGGGTCTGTTGAGCAATCATGCAAGTTAGGAGAGTCGACTACAAACACATGAGATCACCAATACTTGCATGCACCAACTAGGGTTTCATGAGTCACCAAGTTGTGCATGCTCCAATTAGGGTCAAGACAAGATATGAGATGTCCAACTAGAGTTTGGTGAGAAATCATGCAAGTTAGGATAGTGAACTACAAACACATGATCACCTTGATACTTGCATGCACCAACTAGGTTTTCATGATTCACCAAGTTGCATGCTCCAACTAGGGTCAAGACAAGGTACGAGATGTCCAACTAGAGTTTGGTGCGCAATCCTGCAAGTTAGGAGAGTGAACTAGAAATACATGATCACCAATACTTGCATGCACCAACTAGGATTTCATGAGTCACCGTTTTGCATGCTCCAACTAGGGTCAAGACAAGGTATGATATTTCCAACTAGGGTTTGGTGAGCAATCATGCAAGTTAGGAGAGTGAACTACAAACACATGATCACCAATACTTGCATGCACACCAACTAGGATTTCATGAGTCACCAAGTTGCATGCTCCAATTAGTGTCTTGAGACAAGGTATGAGATGTCCAACTAGGGTTTGGTGCGTAATCATGCAAGTTATGAGGTGTTATTTATGAGATGGAACAAGGTATGAGATGTGCTTTTATTATGATTGTTAGTGGCATTGGTATGGAAAAATAGAACTCAAAATCATCATATTGTAATTATTTGTACATGGTCATATGGGGGATCTGGCCAGGGATGAACTTACTTCTTAATTCTACTTGCGGAAAAAACCATTCTTTTGTTCAAGAATTAATCTCTTATTCAAGCATTGTCTCAAAAATTACACTAGACACATGTACATCTAATTATTTTCCCATGGGAGCATACATATCAAAGTCATGGGTTTTCTTTGATGGTGCATATCAAAGTGATCCGAATTTTAGTATCACACGGAATCTTATTTTTCTTTGATATATGCATGTCAGTAAGTATAAAGTTGGAATTGGCATTGGAACAAACAACTTTGTATACTTAATGTCCTCAATGCTATTGATAAAATGTGCTTTCAATGGTGGTGTTAAAACTCTCTAGGTTTTTGTTGACTAGGATCTCACTATAAATTGGATGTTAAACAAGACCTAATTTTCAAATACTGCTACTCTTTAGTACATATATTTTCAGCATGTTTTTGGGAACTAAACATTATTGTTGATTCTCTTCCTTAAGCAAGTCAAATTCTGGAAGATATGGAGTTCGAAGAGATAATTGAAGGGCCCTATTTGGTTTCTTCCTTGTGATTCAAATAAAGGTGACATGTAATATCAATGTATATATTTCACTATTTTGGTTGAGTTAGATAATATTTTGGTTCATACAGTTTTTTGGATGTATAAGACTATGTGTGTTTTTGGATATTTTCTATAATAATATTATTATTATTTTTGGAAAATTTTTGAAATTGGGATTTTTCTCCCATATAGGACCAACACGGGAGAAATTTTTGGACAATTTCTGAAATTGGCACATTTGCAAAGAACATGTAGTATTTTGTCTATTGTTATCTATTGGGGTGTTTTGATGAGATGGAATTAAAGGCCCATGGTGGAACTAGGGTTACCACGGTATGAGATGGAACTAGGGTTTGGTGGGCAATTTGCAAGTTAAGAGAGGAAACTGGAAACACATGATCACAAATACTTGCATGCACCAACTAGGCTTTCATGAACAACAATTTGTATGATCCAACTAGGTTTACCAAGGTATGAGATAGAACTAGGGTTTAGTGAGCAATCATGCAGGTTAGAAGAGGGAACTAGAAACACATGAGATCACCAATACTTGCATGCACCAACTAGGGTTTACTTCAACCAATTTAGAGTTTGTAGGGTACATGATGTATGTTAGTATGGTATTCAATGAACTCTAGTATCATAGGGTATTGTAGGGTATGATATGTTATATATTACACATGCATGCATGACTTATTGTTAAATGGTACATATTGTTAGTATGTTATGTTATGGTACATGTTATTGTATCATAATATGGTATGATGTTAGTGTTGTAGGGTAATGTAGGGTATGTTATTGTGTATATGTTAGAATTGTAGAGTATGTTAGTGTGTGTTACTGTGTGTAAATTAGGGTATGTTATTGTATGTTAGAATTGTATGATGTTAAAAAGTTGATGAGTCGTTTAAATTCTTTCTTTAAGTATTGGAAATTCATTTAAGTTAGCACACATGCACGAACCACGCATACCATTATATCACATAGGTGAGCCACACATATCATGTTCCAAGACCAAGTCAACAATGATATCATGTTCCAATATCAAGTCAACCATATATATGTATAAATTTGAACCTTGCTTTATATTATATATGTATAGCAATAATGTTGTTCAAAAATTGCCATGCCACATGGCCATAATACAAAATAGTGGATCAAAAAGTACATCTGTGTGTACATATGAACAAAAAGATACATCTATGTATGCCCCCTATACATTTTTTCTAGTTATCCCCCATTTTACTGCCACTTCTAGAGTCTTTGGAAAAGTGTAGCTTTCTTTTGCGACTGCTCACTGGTGATCCCAATCGCTGAACAAGAGGGATAGGTCTCATCAGTGGAGACTGCAGAAAAACCAATGTTTGTAAGTTAATTTACCAACCTTTAAAAATTCTATGTACATTTGTTCAAATTCCAAAACCCAAATAACATTTATACTTACTGTACGTGAGTAAGTAATCATGGGTCCTGGTGCCTCACTAACAACGACCCTGATTGGGTGCTTTTCTTGCACCACTATCACAATAGGTTCCTACGTAAAGTAACATATGTCAAAGTGATATGTAAGTTACAAAAATATTTTTCCAAACAAATCGAAACATAATTAAAAGCATATAATTAAAATCATATTTCAAATAATACCTGTGTCTGCGAATCTACCTCTGCATGAGAGGGAATAGGCTGCGAGACAATATACTTATCCTGGGAAACCTGCATAAAACATGTTACATATCAAAATTAGGATACATATTGAATGTTACAATAAATATATGTACACAAATGTACAAATAAAGTGATCTACATAAACATACCTACTGGCTCATCAAAGGTGGGCCACCGGTTTGGTGCTCTTCACGCACCGGTGCCTCACTAGGGGCCTGCATATAAAGTAGAATATATATGTCAATTTCATATAAAATAGTGAATAATAGACATATATACTACCTGCAAGGAAAATTATGAACTAACAAAGAAAGCTAAACATACATACATGTTTGGGGGGAAGAGGTGGGTTGACAACAACCTCCCTTTGGTGCTCTTCAAGCACCACTGTCACAATAGGTTCTTGCATAAAATAGTATATGTCAAAGCGATTCATGTTAAAAAATTACTTTTCCAAAGAAAGTGAAACATAATTAAAAGCATATAATTAAAAGCATATTTCAAATAATACCTGTGTCTGCGAATCTACCTCTGCATGAGAGGGAATAGGCTGCGAGACAATATACTCATCCAGGGAAACCTGCATAAAACATGTCAAGTATCAAAATTAGGATACACATTGAATGTTACAATATATACTATAAATATGTAAATAAAGTTGACAAATTAACAAGTATAGTTCTTACCCCTATTGGTGAAGAACCAAACCCATAGCAATATTGACAGATGCATCAATGTTCTCAACGTTGATCAACAGACTATGCGACTGTGGTGTGCCATGGGACACCAGCTATATATTTGTTCACATAAATTGTTAGATAATTAAATAGAAATAATGAAAATAACCAATCCAGGGAACCAATCGAGTGCTAGGGTCCCGGAATAATGAAAATTACTAGTCTATTGTAATTTTAAGGGCTTTGATGTCTTTATGAGTCAATCCATCGGAGTAGTATTGCCTCCTAGATTCTCTATACGAGGTAATGTTGTACAGAGCTCCTTGGGAATTGGAAATTGTTTTTCTTATTGTGTCCAAGGCATTAGCTAAAGAATCTCTCAAATGACCCCCCCCTCTAATAGATGAGCTAAGGCACCTCAATGATGCCAAGCGTGCAATAATCTGTGCATTTCTATCTTGTTCCCCCTTCGGGTTTGTGTTTGGCTGTGGGTTAGGTTGTTGTGGGTTATTAGAGGGTGGTTTTTCCACATTGTGTTATTCATTTGTGTTTTCTGTTAAGATTTAAACAAAAAACAAGTAGTTATTTTAATTATAATCATTATTTGATTGTTCACATTCAATTATTTTTTTCAATTTGTTCAAAATAATTATAAAAACAACGAAATTATGAAAAAAAATAAAGAATGGAAGACTAAATGAAAAGAATTGAACTAGCATTTACCTTCCATTGGAGCAATCCACCTCAAACTTGACCTCGAAAAGCTAAAACGCAAATCGCACTTGCGCTATTTCGCTCCTGTGGTTTTTTGCTCTCCTGATACTGTGAAAATGAAATTTGAGGGGTTTGTGGCCTCTGTTTTATTTTTATTTTTGGCTTTTCAATATCACATATGCGATATATCCCATATGCGATATATCGCACTTGCGATATATATCGCATATGCGATACTGAAAAGTAAGGAACTAAGGTTTTTTCTTAACTAAGTGTATGTTGTCTCATGGGAAGTGCATCCCTCTTGTGCTTGCTTCTATCATAACTTGGATGATTATGCTTCCATTCAATGATGTTGTATTCATTTCAATTAGGGATTTTAAAGGAATTTGTGTTGATTTTAGTATTCTCCTCAATTGACTTGAATATTTCTTCAACGGTGTTATGATTGTTGTCTAAACAAAGACTGCGCTTTTCATGTGGAGATAATTAACAACTGAATATTTTATCTCAAATCATGGTTCTCTTCTCACATTTTCAATTTGTCTCCAATTGGGAAACTATCTTATCCAAATCTTCTTCTATATAGAAAGGATCTCAAACTCTTTCATTTGAAAAATTTATTTATTATCTTGAAGTTGACTTGTTAGGTCTTCATCAATTTTCTTAGCAGATCTACTATTTGACTTTTCTTACACCAACAATGGTATTTTAAAATTATTCATGGTTCTTATGTATTTGTTTCAGTTCCTTTATTAGGGATATAATTTCATCTTCTTGCTTGCAATTTTTTTCCTTCTCCTCTAGTTTATTTGTCAGGGTTTGTTGTGTCTTTTCAATTTTTTCTTTCAATCCAATGTTAAGACCTAAATGTTGGGAACATTTCCCCTTACTAAGCATAGTTCCCCCTATAGTTTGGCAGAGTTTACCTCCTATATGGCAGTGTATTACATATTATTGATGCATGCTTGGGTCTATTAGTTGTTATTGTACACATATGTCTCCTATATATAGTAAGGGAATATTCTCACATTAGTAAGCATTGCATATTGTCTTGTCTTGGGTACATAATTACATTGTGTAAGGAGGTTCCTTTCTCAAAGAGGATTGTTATTTATATATGTTCTTCATTATTCATGCATGGATTACTCTCTTTTATCATGTTTCTACTATTTGTCTGTTATTTATGGGACTTGGTTGCATAACATCCAAAACTAATCTTTTAGTCCCTTCTTTTGAAATATAATATTCATCTTGATGATTTTGCAATTGCTCCATTAATGATTAGTTTTCTCTTTCATATTTTCTTAGTTCACATAGAGAACTAATAAGTTCTTCCTCTAGATATACTTATTCTTTGGTTTCAAAGTCTTCTTTATCTTTGGAGACTTTGCTTTTTCTCTCAATGGCTTCATCATTTGTTTTGGGTTGTACCTCATTTTATTGAGAGAGTTTCTTTTGAATAAAGATAGTATATATTCTCGCAGAGCTATGTAGTTTAATTCCATTGTCCCATTTTGTTCTTCTCACAATATGATAGGCCATTCAAAATTCCATTCATTTTCTTTGGATTGTTTTTGTGTAGATTATTTGTTATTGAACCTTTTGGTTGATTCTTTGGATTTGTGTATCCATTATGAACTAAACTCCAAATGTCAAGCTCAACAACTTGCATATATGCCTCTATTCTTATGCTCCATGGTACATAATCTATTCCATTTAAAAAGGGAAATTTTTAGGATATACTAATTGAAAATCCATGAGTAATCTATGGGATATGTCTTCTAGTTGTCAAACTATGTGAATAAAAAATGCTTTGACACCAATTGTTTGAATATTTATAGATGTTGAGATGGGGGGGGGTGAATCGGTATTAGACACTTATACTAATTTTAACTTCATCACTTCAAGTAATAATCACACATTAATAAAACATTCAACAACCATTCAATACTAATGCACAATACATAATGATTTTAAATGGAAATCCAAAGAGGGAGAAAACCACCAAAGTTGTATGCTTTATTAATAAATTGTTTTTTTGGTTCCTCATACCACCATATGCAATATGCAACATTTACAAAATGCATATGCGAGTTATCGCATATGCATTTTGTAAATGCTGCATATCGCATATGTGATATGGAGCATTTACAAAAAGCATATGCAATATATTGCACTTGCAATATATCACATATGCGTTTTGTAAATTTTGCATATCGCATATGTGATATTTAACATTGCAAAACGCATATGCAATATATCGCATAAATGATACATTTTCACGAACCTTAGCCTTGTGTTTGGGCTCAGGTTATTCCAAACGTACCTTCAAAAATGCATATGCGTTCTTGATTTGCACTTCGGAAGTGCGTTTCTGATTTCCTAAGTGGCACCAAAAGTGGAACCAACTTCGTGCAACCACCCTATTTTTAAGTTAAAAATGACTAAATTAGAGAAACACAACTAGACATGACTAATTTAGTCATCTAATGAAGACTACAACTAAATATTTAGTCACACAATTACAAATTACTAAAAAACCCATTTAGGTAGTTTACTAGAAATGTGTTGAAATTTACTTAATTTTTTACATTATATAATGCCTCTTTGAAATTTTCAACTTTTACTCATCCTAATTACAAACATGAATCTATACATTTCCTTATTTTCCTCATTTCTTATACATGAGGCTTCAAGAGGAATTGGAGGGACGAGGGTTCAACAATGGGTCATAGGGTATCTAATAAGAGAGAGGCCCGTGGATGAACACACGTGCCAAGGGATTAACAATGGTTCTAGATGATGTTTTTCCACTCTAGGCATGGAGTTTCTACTCGTGAGGGTTTTCTTTGAGAGACAATATATCTCCCCATAGCATTAAAACTTATTAGACCTTTGCGAGGAAAATTATCAAGAAATCTTCCTCTACATTTTACTCACATGAACAAACTTGTAGCTCAATGTTGGAACATATTATAAAATGATAAGTATTTTTATTTTATTCCCAGGTTTATTATCTATTCTATTTCTATAGTCTTGACTAGGATGTAGCAGTTATTTCTTCTCCTTTCAAATCATATATGTCAAAGGAGGATGACCTAAATCTTATGAATGACTACCAACAAGATCTATTCTTAGGTAAGTTAATAGCAAAAAATGTATGACTTTATTTGTGATGATAATATCTTAAGGGTCCATAGATGAATTTATAATGCTTATTTTGTATATGAATGTGTTTTTCATCCTCCAATTAAATTGATTTTTCATATACTAACAATTTTCCCTATTCTATCGTGTTCTTTGGAAGGAACTCACAAATGATAGTTTCATTAAAATCTACAAAATTGCTCCAAATCATTTTTAACAACTGTGCAGTATTGTGTGATCTATGAGATATAGAATAGTTGGTGGCAAGGTATGGTTAAGATTCCCCCTAAGATGGAAAGTCACCGGTTCTAATCCCTTCGGATACAAAAAATCCAACCATGTTAAGGGTTGGTACGGTCCAGGACGAGTGTGATCCCCAGGTGATTTTGATGGATTAGATGCCCCTGGTTCATGGCTACTTAGCCAATGGAAACCCTGCTAGTCAGGGGGGTTCCACCACTTTGCCAACAAAAAAACCGTACAGTATTGTGTGCCCCAATTAGCAAGGAAAAAAGAGAAAGAAAGAAGAGGAGGATAATGGTTCCAAATTACTAAAGAATGCTGAAAAATTATTGAATTTATATATCTTTGAAGAGGATATGGGTTTGTCCATTGAATCTGTCAAATATAGTTCCCAATTTGTTTGTCTATGTTGTTATCTTGCATCTTTGGTCAACACCTTAAGATCCATTGCAATTTTTGATGTTCCAATCAACCATGAACTTGATATTCTTGATATGTGTAATTTTGTTAGTTCATGAACATAACAATATGTGCATGCATTGTTGTACTCCTTAGAAGAAAATGAAATGACATGCACTTGCATTTTTTTAGTTGATATGGAAAACTCCTACATGGTTTCTAAAGCATTCACTCAGTTTTGCAAGAAATCTTAAAATGTAGTAAAGTAGAATCCTACCAAGGGAGTTTATAGAGATTCATCAAAGGACTTATTTATAGGATTCTCTATTATACAATATTAGATAACTAGATTGGATGAGGGTAATTTGTGTACTTTTTAAATGGATATGGATTGTAGGGATAAGAACCTACCAATGATCTATTTACCTTTGTCCAAGGTTTTGAGTTATATTTCAAGAAGTCATGTTTTTTCAAAGGAAAGGAAATAGGATTTAAAAGATAACATGGTTTCTAGATTGGTATCTTCTCGAGAAACATTTCATTTTTTATATGCAATAGGCATAGTAAGTTAGTTTGTCTATTAGCTCGCATGATAGAATAATTATTTCAATTATGGTGACAATACAACAAGATATATTTATGAACAATTTATATCATGAATTGGTCAATATAGAGAAAGGTATTTGTATTAACATTTTTATATGTTATCTAATTTTATTTTACTTTTTTCGATAGCTTATGCTCAATAACTTATTTAAATTCATTTTCTACTAAAGAATTAAATAAAGAGGACACTTAGATATCATCAAATAATATAATAATATCCAATGAAAATATTGAATGTGATGGATAATTCACAAATAACTGACATATTGGTTCAAATCCCAAGTCTCCAGACCTTCCAAGCTCGCTCAATTGCAATTGTGATCTAGTTGCTCACTCTTATCTTCCTATAGATCCATTCGCTCATCGAGATACCATACCTCTGATATTTTATATTGTGTATGATATGTATTATGATATTTCATAGTCTCATAAGTTTTGTTACAGATTTATGAAGTTGCTTCATAAAATTAGGAGATATATTCATGGTTTTATTCATGATATGGAAGCTACACATAATGTAGATTTTGTTGAACCTTTTGATGTTATTTGGGAAAAAGTTTGTAGAGATATATTTTCCATGGTTGATTATGCTATTATATCAGAGTATGCTTGCAAAAGAATAAATTCTTATGATGCCCCTCCATCATCAAATGATGACCATCAAAGCTACTCTCTACATGATCATTGTTTGGAGCACTTTGAAGTATTGATGCATGATCCTAGTATCCACAACATATTCACCAAGTCCATCACATAGAAGTTGTTCTTTCAGCTCATTCAATTGAAGAAGAGGACCTATTTAATACCTTTTGATATCTTTCATATCCATTTTTGAGGGGAAGATTTGTCCCATGAGATTTTCCTCCTTACCTCGGTTACATTGATCAATAAACATTGTTGTAAAAGGTGACTTGTGCCTTAGTTGCCAAAGACTTACTAAATATTTTTGATTAAACTATACTAATTCTAGATTAAGGGGGGGTTTTAGGAGATGTAATAAATCCTTAGTACATACTTTTTACCTTAGCCTTACTTTATTTCCCTTCATGCAATGATATCCTATGGTTTATACTTAGGAGAGTTGATTCAATAAGATATCTGGTTATTTTGCCCTATTTACACCTACAACAACACTCTAGTTTGGTCAAACCAGCCCATGTGTGCCCTAAATAATTCCTTGGGGTGCTATCTCCTTGATTTGGGGTTTCGAGGTTTGACTAAGGGTGCTAGTGCTGTATTTTTCCTATTTTGGCTCTCCTAGAAGCATTTATTTCCACCTTGAGACTTCCACTCACCTCTATATTCTCACCCACCCATGCATTGGAGTATTTAATTATGCAACACACTTCATCAACATTCACACCTTGGTTCGTGACTATTTGGGCTGTGTTGGATCTCGATTCGTCCACCTAGGGGGAATAGAGGTCAAATCTTACCATTACACATGTCCAACTCCAATTGGCTTCAAGAGCCTCATGAATTTTGTCCAATGTATTATAAATATATCCTATAACATCTACAAGATGTATGATAATAATATGATCAGTAATTAGGACCGTTCACAAGTACTATTCCAATTATTTTCTGTCCCTTTGTTCATTATCTTCCACATTTTTCCAAACACTTTGAGTGTGCATATTGTTCTAGCTCCTAGATATGATTGAGAAGAAAATTCTCACAAACTTGGAAGTCAGAAACTTCATTAAATGATCAGTTAAACTTTCTTCTTTCCTGCCTTCCGATGCGAAAATCGTAAATCAAAAACTTCATAAGATGATCACTTGAGAATTTTGTTTTCCATCTTCCTCTTTTTGCCTTTCTCTATGGAACTAAAAAGTCACAAAGTTCATTAAAACAATCACTTGGAATTTTCTACTTACTGCACAATTTATCCTTGCGAAAACAACCTTAACTATCGATCTCTTTACGACTTTAACCCCCACTGTTGATCTGAATTCATGTAAGGATTCCCAAGGAAACTTTGCGACTAAAATCAACCGTCGATCTTATTTGGAGGATCATATCTCAACCGTCGATTTATTTTATTCAAAAATCATACTTTCATAACTTGAAGCTCCATTAACGTAATTTGTGACCTTGTGCTTCTGCATTCTGTATTTGCCTCCCACACCGTTGATCCTTACAGATTAAATCCTAACCGCGGATCTGATTTGATGTGGAAATCAGACATCGGTTCCTTTTTTGAACTGTCAATCTAGATGCGGATTAGATCTGGACCTTTGATCTTATAACCTTTTGAAATCAACTTGTAACTCGATAGATTTCAGAAGTTTAGTTTCCTTCCAAATGTTCAAAAATTTCACAGATCCTTCTTCTACACTTCTGTGAACTGTCAATATCGTTGGAGGTTACATCTGGACCATTAAACCTCTAATCATGTTTAGCTTTGCGAAATATCAATGGTTTGTCAATTGATTTGGGGTTTTATTCACTACAGTTACTTGGATTTGGAAACTATCTTATTTCTTACAAACGAATCGTTGTTCCATCTACTAATCATGGTTTGAGAAAAAGTCCCCAACTACTCTAATTGGATTATAGGATTTGTATAGTCTAATTATGTATTTTTTCTCTATTCAGATCAATTAAATCTCAATATTGAAAACTCAGATCTAAATTGTAAAAAAGTTTTATAATTTCATTCGGTAACCTGAATTCATAATGTAGAATTAATAAAGAATTACAGAAGTCAAAGGAAACAAGAAATGCATAATAGGAACATATGATACCGTGTAAAGCATATGATCCAATCAATTATACTCAAAACCAACATTAACATTTCAATCAGTGTGCTAAAATGAAGAAACACAATTAATGAATATCTAATGAAATTGGTACAAACTAGGAAAACACTGTTAAAAATAGGAATAAGGTTTCCAATGGAGGATTCCATTTATTATATGCAACTCATCAATTCTAAAATCATTCAATTATTGAATTTGAAACCAAACAGATCACATATACATCCTAGTGCATCTAAATTGTTCAAAGAAAGAAAGTAGTAACCTGGCACCAACACTGGGAAAACATAAGTGGAGAACCTGTTCCTCCTAACCAACTCCAAGAGTAGCCAAATTATTTGCTCTAGAACCCTCGATCCTATTCATTGAACCAAAAGAGAAAAATATCTTAATGCACCATCTCTTGCATTACCCAGATGTTAATCCTCGTACAATGCTAGCCTCCTAGTGCTCATGGACATACTACTAAATAGTGTTTTACTTAGGACTTGGTCATTTATGAGCCTCCTTCTCTTTAGCAATTCAACTAGGAGTGCAGACCTAATTTTTTGGGATGATGCCTCATGCATCTTGAGTTCTCACTTAGTGGTCTTTGCCACTTGTCATTTTCCTCTTGTGGGTCAACAAACACTCTTTCAATAGCTATATCCACTTGTGTTTTCCTTTAGAATATTTTATTAGTAGGATTGTTTTATTACACGATGTTCTATTCTTTACCTCCTTTCAAAGAAAAATAAAAAATAATCAAAGTAATTTTCAGCAAAATTAATAATTGTTAATTCATGGGGTATTACATACACCTCCCCTTAAAACATAAAACCATCCTCGGTATTATAACTTTATCTTTTTATTCATCCATGTCAGCCTCTTGGAATAATCCCAGATATTCCTCCTGCATATTACTTTCCATCTCCCAAGTAGCTTCTTCCAACTGCGGTGGTTAGATTGAACCTTTATCTGTCCAATGGTATGTTTTTGGAGTAAACTTTCTCTCCTATCGACCATACACTCCGCTCCCATTTGGAACTCTCCCTATGGTTCTACCCAGATTACATTCAAGTCAATCACATGAGAAAGATCATGGATATATATTTTCAATAAAGAAACATAAAACACATTATGTACTTTTATATTGGGTGTAAGGCTAACTGGTATGCAACCGACCCTACTTTGGCTATAATCTCAAATGCCTTGCCATACCTGGGTGCCAATTTCTTATACTTTCACAATCTCAAGGTACTTTTCTAGGGATTTATCTTTATGTATACATGATCACCCACCTGGATCTCTCTACGAGTTATTTTTAATTCAACATAATTTTTATGTCTATCTTGGGTAGTCTTCAAGTTTTGTTGTACCTGTTTCATAGTTAGTTCTCTTTCTTTTTTAATGAATTGGGTCCTAACATCAATGAATTTACAGGACTACTTCAGGACTTTTGGAGCATTACCTTTGTGTTCCTATGACACTTTTCAAGGACCCATACCTACAGGAACATGGAAATCATCATTATAAGCATCTTCTACCAAGAGAGGTAGCCTTCCACTTGGGGGAATTCCACCTTTAGATAGGTAGTCAACTAAATATTCACTTGAAATTGGGCCAGAAGAATTGCTTTATTAAGGCATGAATCATCTCTTCGTAATGAGGGTGTGTCCTGCATAAGGGGTATTTGCAGCACATTTTAATTAAACAATTTTTAGATATGCAATATCAGGCATATATAACAGCAAGAAGATGCTAAATAGTACAAATACATATTCTCATAAGCAACTTATAATAAATCCATGGATATCTTGCTTTGATCTTAGGAAATAATGGCACCCACCCCAAGACCTCCAGAAGGGAAAATTTTATCACCCCACTTGGTGTTTTGTTTCTTACAGGCTGCCACACATGGTTTTCTACATAGTATCTATGGACATGGTTCCTACAACAAACCATTAGTACATATTTAATCAAATAAAATTATGAATTCACAATTCTATCTCCTACAGAATTAGATTCTTTTGCAATGTTGATGCCATCCTCACAATGTTTGGCTCTGGTAAGTGTGAGCACTTATCCTGCATCATTTACACTTGCTTCCAACCTGGAAAACCATACATAACATGTCATCTTAACACAATTTCTATATTAGTCAACAATTAATATAGAAATATCAAAATTCCAAAATCTAGTATTTAGAAATCTATTGTGTTTAGTTTTCACTGCCATGATGTCCTTCTCAGGCGTTTGGCCCTTGTAAAGAGTATATTCACGTCTTGATTTCATTGGGAATAATTATACTGCCATGTATTTAGTCAATTATACCTAAAATCTGTAACTTCTAAAGATCCAAGCAATTTGGTGGGCCTCTACAATATTTACACTAATCCCTTAAGTGATCTACAAAAATTAAAATACTAAGTAATTCAAACCAGATCACTTACTACCGTTTCCAGGACACTATATGGTGATCTTAAATGTATGACTAAAATAACCAAACATTTTTACCTTTTTTATGTAATTGAAACAAACCTTCCATTCCCATGATTTAAGCAATTTGATCGTCATGCCTTCCTATGATATCATCGCACACTCATTTCACTCTTCACCCCATAACATGTTTAGGGTTTTTATTAACTAAACATTCTCTATTCATCCTTCTTTCTCACTACATGTAGCTTACTAGTTTGATTTTAGCGAAGGGACACTCAGATCCTGATTCTAAAATTCCTTGTATATAGTCTTTCTTGTGACTGATATGGTTTTTCTCTAGGCTCTATATCTGGAAGAACCTCCAATTCTGACCAAATCACCTTATATTTCATCGTATCTTGATGAAGAGCAAAATTCGAAATGGAGGTGAGCTATTTTTCATAAAAAAATCATGTCCAAAATAGATTATTAACCAGCATTTTAGTTGATTCAATGGAATCGTTAACGACAGTGAGATATTGATCCACCCAGATTGATGGTGGACTTCAATTGCTATAGATCATATTACATTAAAATTCTCCATCCATTCCATTTTGTGAATACCGTGCAACTTTTAACTAGTGTAATTGCTGACAGCTATAGATGTTCTTGAACGATCAACCTCTTTCGTTGATCTTGATCTCCTTTCCATCAGTTAATTTCCAATTTTGTATCCGGGCTCACCCTTTTATCTTCTGGGATCTTCCTTCTAGAGGAATGTTCCAGGTTCATTGGATCTATCTCTAGTCAGAACAAATGGTAAACTTCTAGGTCCACATTCCACAATTTAATCTCCATGCACTTTAGTTCAACAGAATTTACACCAACCATTGTATCATCCTGTTCATCAGATCTCACCCATAGATCTACCCCCACATGTTAATTTGACTTTATACTTTTTGGAGTTATATCTTACTTGTAATGCCTCTTTGTGGAATATATCCTTTTTCATAGATATGTTTGAGTTACATATCTTTAACTCAAGTGATTCACAGTTGAATTTAGCAGAGGAATGATGAGTTTCAATCACATTCTCCCTTTGTCAATTGATCAAAGAATATATCCCTCGATCTTTGTCCAAATTCACCAAGTTTTCCCTTGTCCAATTCGGAACTTCATTCGGGAAAGCTATTTCCCACCCATGACTTCCTTGCAGATCTCCTCATAGACCCTAGAATGGTTTATTAATAGAGGCTCCATCTATTGGGTGCAAGGTCAAAATTTCTAACATAATCTTAACCCTATTATATACTTTTTCAACCAATACATGGAAATCATCTTATGCACATACATCTGCATGTATACCAAGGTTAATATCAACATCATATATATGAATCAGAATCTAACATTGTTTTCTTTCAAGATTTGTAAAGGTTCCAGTATTCTTAGTATTCCCATTCACCGATAGGTAAACTTATTACTCTATAGGAAACAATTTATGTACTATGCATATATCTTTTATAAGTATGTTTCTTGCAAGCAAATTTATGTTTTCTCTTGGATGTACAAGAAAAATAGGCCAAGTGTTAGCATTACTCTTAGTACTAAACCAAGATTCCCAACAACAAGTTAATTAGAGGTAAAAAATTCAAATTATGATTTATTATCTTGTATTTCTTCTTCACATTCATCAAACAAGATTAGTTACCTTCTAGTTAGCTCCAGTGGCCGGTTGAACTAAACATTATTTTGTATGATTTAACTTGGTGAGTTGGAAGAGCTCCCTCATTCTTGTGGTGCCACAACTCATGTGGCTCCCGGATCACTTAATGTAGCAGCAATGAGGTTAGAAATAATACCTTCTCACATTCCACAATTTGTTTTTCAACAAAATACATGAGGTTTATTAAATAAATCTACTCGATCCATTATTAATCAGTTACATGATTAGTAATTTGTTTTTTAGCCAAAATACAAGAAATACCCTTAACTTATTTCTAGTACGCCTTCAATACTGCCACCAGTTACCTTTCTAGTGGAGATCACAACGAAAGTTATTTTCACAGATCACCTAACATACTTTTTATTTTACTGCAACATGCAAAGCTAAGTTACATGCTACGATTTCAATTTAAGTGAAAATACTCAAGGGCCATACAACATATAGTTTTTTTATCTTATTTCATATCAGAACTCATTGAAGAAGCCATTAATCATCAACCAAAATTATTCATACAAAAAGTCTCATGCATAGCCGATCATTAATCCATAATACCTTAATCTATTTCAGTCCTATAATAATCATGTAATGTCCATGAGAGACAACCCTTCATGAATCACTTACCATATGAGCATATCTTTTTACTCATTATGGATTTTTTTCTAATAGGGCAAGGTTCAGTTCTTGTTGGGCCTTCATAATTCGCTCATTATCCTCCTTAACCTTTCTTAATTCATATCTTAGTTAATTTACCGTCATTTTTAATTTTGATTTATTGTCCTCACTTTAATTTAGATCTACCCATAATTATCCATTTCCCGCAAAAATATGTGTACTTCTCTTTGCTATGTAAGAGAATTTTCAAGACAAAATAAAAATGAGTTAGTTTATAGTTTTCTATAGCTATTTTGTGTTGAGCCTATTCAGGCCTAGTGCTGAAACCATGCTCTGATACCATATGTAACATACCTCAAAAATCAAATAAAATTTTCTTTTTCTATATCCATATATCTGCAGACACATTAATCAAAATAGCCAACTGTTTTGACAGAAAAAATAAAATACACTGTGGCCATAAATAAAGGTAAAAAAATATACTTGCACATTCATTTCGAGGCTTAGGGACCAGTGTATCACTCATTCTGACATTGATAAAACCAATATGCAACTAAAATAGTTAATTCCTCACTAAAAACATCTTCTCTCCTTTCGCCTTTCGGAAAGAACTCAAAAATTGGAGAACGAGCAGTTGATAGCTTCAAAATGGTCATTTTCCTCACCATTTGATACCTTCAACATGCCTTTCTCCACCTTCTTCCTTTCGGGTGGAAATAAAAAATTGGAACACCACAATTTGATACTTCAAAATCCTTTTCTGCCTTCCTCCTTCTGGGTGGAACCTACAAATCCGAAACTTCTTAGATCATCACTTGCTCTTTCAAATTTCAGCCTTTGGGTGCGGACCTTGGAAGTTGAAAAATTCATAAACAAGTAACTTGGTCTTTCATATTTATGCCTTCAGTTGCAAACCTCAAAAGTCATACTTCATAAAAACAATCACTTGGTATTTCTACATTCCACCTCCTGCCCTCCACCTTCCGCTGTAGACGTCAGATGTTAGAAACTTCATAAAATAAACACTTGGACTTTCTGCATTTTTCCTTCCAATGCGAACCTTGGAACTCTAAAACTTCATAAAAACAATCACTTGGAATTTACTTCCTTCCACCTTCTACTTTCCTCTTTCCACTATGGAACTCGAAAGTCAGACACTTAAATAAAATGATCACTTGAACATTATTCTTTCTGGATTCCACTTTATTCCCTTTGTTGCAGAACTTAGAAGTCATAAACTTAATAAAATGATCACTTCAACTTTCTACTTTTCAGCTTCTGCTTTCTTCCTTCTGCCGTGGAACTTGGAAGTTGAAAACTTCATTAAATGATCACTTAAACTTTATTCTTTTTAACTTCTTCTCATATTTTGCTACGAAACTCAGAAGTCAAAAACTTCATAAGATGATCACTTGAACATTCTATTTTTTGGATTCTTATTTTCTCCTTCCGTTGCGGAACTCAGAGGTCGGAAACTTCATTAAATGATCGCTAAAAATTTCTATTTTTCGTCTTCTTCTTTCCGCCTTCCACTGCAGAACTCAAAATTCAGAAACTTCATAATACAATCACTTGAACATTCTATTTTCTGGCTTCTTCTTTCCACCTTCCACTACAGAACTTGGAAGTTAGAAACTTCATTAAAAGAATCACTTGGACTTTTCTGCTTCCTGCACCATTGATCCTTGCGAAAACAACCTTGATCGTCGATCTATTTTATGGATTTAACCCTAACCAATGATTTGAATTACTATAAGGATTTCGAAGGAAACTTTGCGATGAACATTAGTCTCGATCTGCTTTGGAAGATTAGATCTCAACCGTCGATTTATTTGATGCAGAAATCAAACTACGAGAACTTTAGGATCCATTAACTTAATTTGTGAGATTTCACTTCCACACTCTACATTTGCCTCTTGCACCATTGATCTTTATATCTTAAATCATGACCATGGATCTGGTTTGATGCAGAAATCGGACTTCAGTACCTTCTGTGAACCATCAATCTAGATGCAAATTAGATCTGGACCTTTCATCCTCTAACCTTTGGAATCAACTTCTAACCTGGATGATTGCGGAAGTGGCGTTTCCTTTCAACTTTTTGAGACTTTCACATATTCGTATTCCACACTTATATGAACAATAGAGCTTGCTGCAAGTTAGATCTTGGGCGTTATACCTCTAATAATGCTTAATTTTGCAAAAGATCAATGGTTTTTGGTCTGATTTAGGGTTTTATTCAATCTAGTTACTTGGATCTGGAAACTATCTTAATGCTTACAATCAAACAGTTGTTCCATTGACTGATCATGATTTGAGAACAAATCCCCAACTACGCTAAGTGGCTTATAGAATTTGTATAGTTTAATTATTGTTTTTCTCTACGCATATCAATTCAATTTCAATATTGAAAGCTTAGATCTAAACTGTCAAAAAAATTTATAATTTCATTCGGCAACCTGAATTCGTAATATAGAATTAATAAAGAATTACAGAACTCAAAGTAAACAAGAAATGCACAATAGGGACATTTGATACCATGTAAAAAAGAGGATCCAATCTGTTATACTAAGAACCAACATTAACATTTCAATCGGTGTGCTAAAATTGAGAAACATAATTTTAATGAAGATCTAGATAAATTGGTACCATCTGGGAAAACACTGTTAAAAAGAGGAAAATGGTTGCAACAAAGGATTCCATTTGTTAGATGCAACTCATAAATTCTAAAATCATTTAATTATTGAATTCAAAACCAAATAGATCACATATACAACCTACTTCATCTAAATCATTCAAAGAAATAGAGTAGGAACTTAGCACCAATGTTGGAAAAACATAAGTGGAGAATTTGTTCCTCCAAACCAATTCCTAGAGAAGCCAAATTACTTGGTACATAACCCTTGAGCTTGTTTATTGAACCAAAAGAGAAAATTATCTTAGCACCATCTCTTGCATTATCTAGACGTTAATTCTCATCCAATGCTAGCCACCTATTTCTCATGGAAATACTATTAAATAGTATTTTACCTACTCATTAGAGGAAATTTAAACTCAAAATGGGTCTCCTAAAAAAATGATAAAATAATAGTTAAAATAATACAAAAATATTTATTAATTTTGGAGGAAGAAAAGAAAAAAAAACTACTTTTTGTTTGTATTTTCGACATATCTCCCCATGTTTTTACTCAAATTTTGATTGGGATAGCTCGTTGGATGCGGAATTAAAAACTGCATCCAACGAGTACCCACTTGTCCTACTTTTGATGGACCTTGCTACCCCAAAAACAAGAAATACCTGAAAAAAGGTTATGATGATGGACCCACTCATCATCACATTTTTTCAGGTATTTCTTATTTTTGGGGTAGCGGGGTCCATCAAAAGTATGACGAGTAGGTACTGTTTGAATGTGGAATTTAATTTTGCATCCAACGAGCTCTCCCGATCAAAATTGGAGTAAAAACACAGGGAGATATGTCGAAAATACAAACAAAAAATGTAGTTTTTTTATGATACCTATCCCCAAATTTATATTAAAAAGGTATTTAAGACCTTATTGAGGCCTAGAAAATCATAGGTAGCAATAGCAAGGGATTCTCCCCAGTCAAAGTTCCCAACTAGCCTGTGACTGGTTGGTGTAGGGAATCCGTCGGGTTTGCGGTCCGACTACCGTAAGTCAAGTAACAAAAAATAAAAGGTTTTACCGGTTGTTGCCCGGTCCACCGTATATATATTTTTTGTATTTTTTTTCTTTGACTTTATGAATGATATGCAAGTGCCTACTTAACATGCAAAGTAATAAATAATGCAAGGAGTATTCACAATGTGACGCGCAGGTTCTTACCTCTCGTCTTAAACTCTCAAGCATCTAAATCTCACACACAGCAATAAAATAAATACTAACTAGGCTATCTCTAGAGAGCTAGATATTAATTCATGAGTAATGTAATACTGTTCACATGTTACGGCAAATCACAGATAGCTGTTCTTAGAAACAAACATATAAACATGAATAAAAGTATACAGAACAAGATAGCTCATCAACAGTTAAAACTTCCATTACTCATAGTGGAAAGTATCACAGAATATACTAGAGAACATTCATGAAAGAACATAGGTTTAGAAAGTTAGAACGCTCTCATAGTTAATGAAACATAGTAAAAAATGAAATAGTTCCCCTTCAACATTGTTCATTTTATCACATTGAAACGTTCCACATAACACCTTCTCCAACAGGCAAAATTTGCAATTTCTTATTGTAAAACGAAGTAGTTTCTCTTACAAACAATCACTCACAAGTTTTTCCAGGGAAAAATCCCCCTGTAAACTCTAACTTCCCTGTATTTAAATCAAATAAGATAACCCCTTTGGCTGCCCCAACCGTGTGACCTTTGGGCTCCTCCAAAACTGTCTAATATCACCATTTTGTCTTTTCCGTGAGTACTCATGATTCACTTCATGCGTTACGCTTTCAGATTTCAACTTATGAGTATTTAACACAGCGAGATCCACTCAGTAACTGATTGATCTTTCCAACCTGGGATTTTGTCCTTATCGATTATGCCTTGTCTTTCATTTGTCCTCCTTGAGATCCTGTTGATTTCAGTATGAACTCTGCCTAACACCGTCCAACCATTTTTCTGCTGCTTCATGTCCCAGCTATGCCTTCTCACAGTAGTAATTTGTAAAAATATATTGAGTCCGTCTGCAATTAAATGGCATTTATCATTAATTAGGGATGCATTTTTTCAATAAAATCCAACTACATCAATAAAACAACTAGTCATCAAAGAGGCCCTGTACTACGCTCTTATTATGAAAACCTTAACAAGCAACAAAACCACTGTCTCACCCACACAGGGGTTTAAAACTCATAAAATGATGAGAAGAGAAAACTTATCGGTGGCTTAAAACACTAAAACCTCAACCATAGTAGTCTTACTCACAGCTGCGTCAGCGAATCTCAAATAGGCAACGGGCTCTGTGATACCGTTAAGTTTATTGGATTCGGAAGTGCTAGAACCTAACTCTGGACGGAAGAGCTCCCAGTCGGTGAGCGGAAAGACAATAACGTCAGACAATTAGTGCATTACACATCTGCAAGGGCGGAGGAGGAAAAACTATAGATTTTGATCCAAAGACAAAGCGATGGAAACCCAACAAAGTCTCGGTGGGAAGAGCAGTTATATGGTGGATACCTTGTTCACTCGAGAGCCGCAAGGGCAGAAGATAAACAGACTACATCTTCCGATCAAACCATAGCTTTTTCTATGACACAAGATCAATGTACAACGCTAAGTGTTCGGACCAACTTAAGGTCTCGTAGAGGTCCAAAAAACCTGTTTCACTTCTGGAACAGGGGATTCACAAAGACCAATTATTTCGACTCAACTTTGACCAACCTCGGGTAATATAAACAAGTCGAACAATATGACGTGGCAACGGAGGAGTCATGATCCTTCTGCAGAATAATCATCGTTCGATTTCCGTGATGGTGGCTTCCTAAGGAAACATGGCTCTGATACATTGTTTAAATGGCCTTCAAAACAATCGCTAGCATGAGAAATAAATTCCTGAGAAGAAATCACAGCTTGAAGGGAAACAAACCAAACTTTAAACTCCATGAACCACAGCAGTTTCAAACATAGGCAATTTTTCAAAAAGTAGGAAGAGAGTTAACTTCAAAATAGAAAAACAAAAAGAGTTCATGGATCCAAACGATTCTAGGCAATGCTAAAAAATAACAAGGGGGTCCAAAATTTGAAAATTTAGGGAAACAGTTGCAGCTGCAACAATTGGAGACTACCTAGTGAACCTAGATCTCTTGATGATTATTTCTTAAGTAACAAATTGTTTAACAACAAACGAACCTGTTCAATTCTTCCAGATATCTAGATTTCTCAAATGGTAAATATATGTACTTTTAATCATTGATGATAGTCCAATTTATGAGAGTGGAAAGCAAGATTTTCAAGTCAAGATAACTCTTTTGAGGCCAAAATATGAATTTCATTTGTTACCTCTGTATTTAGGTAGCTTCCAGCTTGGACATCACAGGATTGTAGCATATGGTAAATAGAAATATTCATTTGTTCCTCATTCCCATGCCATTTTTCACTTTTCGTGCTTTTGAACTTTTTTTCTTTTCATATGAGTCCTCCTGCATGCCTTTCTTTATGAATTTTGATTTAGGCTCCTCTATCCATAGTGTCCTTTTGTGTGAGAGATGTATTCACTTTTCATCTCATGGACGGAGAGGAACTTTGGCGATTCAGTACTTATATGGTTCAGCATTTCTTTTGATATATAATGCTTTCATAGGAGCTTTCGACTCTTATCTGCCTTTTAAGATTCAATTCTCGGCATGGGATCATTTATATATAATATAATGTTTACCCTACTTCCTTTCCATGGGCCCTTTGCTGTCATTCCCTAGGACATTTTAAATGTGATATGGATGGAGCCTCAAAATAGTATTCTAGACCCTTTGATTCTGGTTTATTTTACAAGGGTTAAGCAGGACTTCAATGTGTACATAGACACTCGAGAAAACTGCTAAAATAGAATAAATTCTTTTGGATAAACAATAATACACGGTCTTATACCCAAGAACTTTAATCATTTCAAAATTCTGATGTTCTCCATGGGACCATGAGTTTACATCCTTTATTGAAATCAATCAAAATTTCAGACTGAAACAAAACAGAACAACATAACTCAAAGTAAACAACCAAGTCAAATTATTTATATACAAGTTAGAAGAACACACACAAAAATAAGGAAAAATAAGGTTTGAGAACTAAACCATTTACTGGTAAGTTCTCTTCCCACCCCTGTAAATTTTGCAATTTATAAGTTGAGGGGCCAAGCTTTGCCGCAATCTAAAAGGGACCTACCCACAACTGCTGAAATTTCGTGTGTTTTCCTTTCTCATCATGGGGGTGGTCCCACTTGAGAACCATGTCTCCCACCTCAAAATATTTTGTTCCCGCCTTATGTTTATCAAACCATCTCTTTACTATCTCTTGTTGTTGTTTAAAGCGCTCTCTGGCTTTAGATCGAGACTCTTCTGCCTTTAAGATATTATATATTCTCATTTGCAAGACTTCATTATCTGATCCTCTAGATTCTTGAACTAATATGGAAGAGGGTAGCATGATATTGGGGGGGAGAATAACCTCTTTACCATACACAAGGGTATACGGAGATACTCCTATCGAAGACTTGGGGTGACTCTATCAGCCCAAAGGGCATTTGGTAACACTGAGTGCCAACTCCTCTGATTTTATATCACCATCTTTTTTAAAATCCTAATTAGATTCTTGTTTATAGATTCAGCTAAACCATTTCCCTGTGAATAGTAAGTAGTAGAGTAATGCAACTTAATCCCTTTCTCTTTCGCAAAAGCAGTTAATATTATTGAGGAAAAGTAAGTAGCATTATAAAAAACTAAAGAAATTGGAACTCCAAACCTAATCATAATATGGTCTTGCAAGAAGTTATGACCGCATCTTCATTTATTTTGCGCAACAAGATGGCTTTGACCCAGTACGTGAAGTAGTCGGTTGCTGTCAGAATATACTTGTGTTGAAGGGAATAATTCAGCTTTGTCTCCCCAATGATATCTAACCCCCATTGCTCAAAAGGCTCTATTATTATCACAGGCTTCAATGGTCCTATTGCTTTAGCTTGTCTTCCACTACACCTTTGACAAATGTTGCACTTTCTGACATGGGAAAGTGCATCTTTGAAAAGCGTGGGCCAATAGTATCCGGCTCTGAGAATTTTTTGAGCTGTAGTATCTCTGAAAAAATGTCCCCAAGCAGGCCCATCATGCAAACATGTCATTACTTTCTTTGCATCTTCTTTCTCTAAGCATATGAGGAGAACCCCGTCGTAATTTTTTCTGAATAATATTCCTTCAATAATTTGATATGAGGCTGATTTAAGATGTAGTGCTCTTCTTTGCTTAGAATTCCAATGTTTTGGTAAGGATCCTGTCTGGAGGTAATGTACAAGGTCTCGATACCAAGATTCTGGGGCTGTGAAAAGAGGACATATATCCATCAAATGTAACTCAGCTTCTTCTTCCCAGGCATGTTCTTCATTGTTTTTATTTTCAGTCATCAGCCTGCACAATCCTTGCCCTTTAAATATAGAAGCTGGCTTGAATTCAAGGTCATATTCCTGAATATATGTTACCCAATTGCCCCTTCTTTCTCCCAACTCCTTCTGTACGAAAAGAGACCTCACAGCTGGCTGTGGGATGATTACTTTGGTCTGGTTCTTTATTATGTAGGGCCTGAATTGTTTCACCACTTTGAACACTGCCTAAGCTTGTTTATCTATAGCTGGGTAATTCAATTCGGCCAATTGTAGACCAGTGCTCATAAGCGATATGGGGAACTCATCTCCCCCATCTTCCTTCTGAGTAAGCATAGCTGCTAGCGAATCATTAGATGCAAAAGTGTACAGAATAAAATATTTATCAAAATCTGGGCTCTTGAGGGAGAGTGTGTTCACAACAATGGTTTTAATCTTTCCAAATGTGTTCTTCTTAAGATCGGTCCACTTGAATTGTATACTTTGCTTTACCATTTGCTGCAAAGGTTTAACAATTTGAGCGAAATTTGGCACAAGCCTTCGTACAAAGTTTATTGTACCCATAAATGATTACATGCCCTTTTTGTTATGGGGAAAGGGAATCTGTTCAATGGATTTGATCCTTTCTAGGTCTATGGATATCCCCTTCTTTGAAACCACGTGACCTAGCAACTTACCTTCTGTAAAAGTGAATATGCACTTCTTGGGATTTAGTGAGATACCATATTTCTGACAGCATTCAAAAATTTCCTTTAGATGAAACGTGTGTCCTTCTCTCTTCTTCAAGAATATCGTGATGTCATCAAGGTATACTACATCACTGTGGCCAATCAAACCATGAAAATCTATGCCCATATCCCTCTAGAACATAGCCCCAGCATTTATAAGTCCAAAGGGAATTCTTGTATAAGCAAAAGTTCCCCACCTGGTCCTGAATGTCATTTTCAATCTGTCTTCTTCGGCTACCAACACTTGATTGTAACCTAAAAATCCATCTAATAAAGAGAATAGCTCAGAACCTGAAACCATTTGCTGTAGTTGCTCCATGGGTGAAACAGGATAATTTTCTTTGTCTGATGTGCGATTTAAGTTTCTAAAATCCACACATAACCTTATTTCTCTAGATTTCTTCCTCATTCATACTAGATTTGAAACCCAATCCGAGTGTCTCACCTTAAAAATGATTCTAGCATCCAATAATTTATTAACTTCCCTCTGGATTAGAGGTTCCAATTTTGGATGCATTTTCCTTAAAGGATGCTGATAAGGTTTGACTCCAGATTTGATGGGGATAACATGCTGGATAATATTGGTGTCGTATGTCTTCAGATCTTCATATGTCCAAGGAAAAACATCTTTGTATTGTTTGAAAAGAACAATGAACTGATTTCTTTCAGCTGGTGAACATCATCTTCCAATATTCACATATTTAGGCTTCATCTCAATCCCCAAATTAATCAATTCGAACTGTAGAGATGAGGCTATGATCCTTCGCATTTGCTGGTCTTCTAAATTTTTCATTTAAATCAAACATCCATTCTAAAGTTTTTACTCCTTTAGGGATGAAATTATCGAATTTAAGCTCGGCCTGATGTTTTTCATCATCAATAATTGCCCCTTTGAATGTCTTGTCATTCATTAAGAATTCTATGATTTGCTGGTCGTCATCGAACACTCGTAGGTTAGTAATCATATCCGGAACCGAGGGCCTGAAAAGCAATTCAACAGAGCACCGATTATTAGAGGGCACAAGCCTTGCAGCTGATGTGGCCAGCAAATTAGCTGCTACATTCTTAATTCTTGGGATCGATACAATATTAAATGCATTAAAACATTTTAGTAAATCCCATACTTCATTTTGATAAGCTTTTAAGTGAGGAAAAATGCAATGTATTTGATTTCGAATTTGTTTTACAATTATTTCAGAATCTCCAAACACTTTCAGATTATTTTCCTTTAATTCAATTGCTTTCCTTAAACCTGGAACCAACGCTTCATATTCCGTTGTGTTATTTGTACATTCAAACTCCAACCTACATGAAAGAAAATGGTTATTCTTCTTGGGGTCAATCAGGACACAACTGGCTCCTGACCCTTCTAACGTTTTAGATCCGTTAAAAAAAAGTGTCCAGAAATCGCTAACTACTGCGTGGGAATTTACATCTACTTCTAATGCTAAGTCTAATATTTTACAATCAATTTCATTAGCCTGTGAAAATCGAAGGAGATCAGGCTGAGCGTTTGATGTGTCACTAGCTTCTTCTGCTTGGTAATTTCCTTGTTCTAACTCAATAAAGTAATTTCCCAAAACAGAATCCACTGGTTCGTTTTTTTCTTTGAACTGAGTAACATTGTATTTCATGTGGGGCTCCCTCCAAATTTTAATTTGATTCGGGATTCCTTTATATGGAAGCCACAGATTTAACCAGTCCGAGGCAAAATATCCATTTAGCTTTGTCGACCAGTCCCTGCTCAGAACAAGCCCATAAGCTTCTGGTATGTCAGCCACCACAATATCAATAACTTGACACACCTTATCATTTGAATACAAGCAGACTAGAACATCCTCCATCGCCCCAATTACCTTCACATTCATTCTATCCAACTGAAAAACCCTCCAGGTGGATGGTTTAGGCTGCCCATTTATCCTTTTGCAGACCGACGACGGCATGACGTTAACCGATAACCCTGAGTCTACCAAGCAATTATGTATGTTGTGATTAAAAATTTCAAAAGTGAGGAGAAAAGGTGAATTCTTGCTCTTAGGCTTACCTCCTATACTTTCTTCCCCAATTTCTTTTTCTTCCTTGAGTTGATTGTCGGTGGGCAGCCCCTCCTCAAATGGTTCAAGTGCTTTCAATAGCTTTTCTTTCTGTTGTGGCACCTTACACATTTAAAATAATGAGATATTCACCCTTACCTTCTTTATATCTTCTACAATGTCATAATCCATCTGAGGTTTGGTGGGATTTGATTTACCATCATTCATTTTTTCTTCATTGGGCTTAGCAAACACATTATTCTGTCTAGGATCTTGACCGGGGATGGTGAATTTTGGAATTTTATTAGCTGAGGAATTTTTTTGAAATTTCTTAACATTCCTTTGAAGCCTTTTAATCTTTGGGATCATGAGACTGTTTTCTTTGGCCAACCCTTGGCTTCTTGTTGTTACATTTGTTTCCCGGATGTCCTTGAGTCTCAAAAACTTTTCCTCCTCGACGTCAAACAATGAAACACATTCCCATAAAACCATGGTCTCATCCTCTTGTTCTTTCATTGATGTATTGTTGTCTTTCCTCTATTCATCTTTATCTTCTATCAATTTAGAATCCAACAGCTGATTCATAACCAATGTCATTGAGTTTATCCATTGAGGACAATTCTTTTCAGAGTGGGTTTGTTGGTGGAAAGTGCAAAAATTGTCCATTCCTACCTCTGTTAAATTCATAGATGCAAGATTGTGCGGAGGGGGTTGGGGTTGATTGTTATCTTCCCTTTTCATGTAATAAGGCTTGTAGAACTTTTGGGCTTGCTTTTCCTTTTCCAAGTCTATGATTTTGTTAGAAATCCTCTCCATCATTTTTTCCATTCCTTCAAAATCTGGTGACTGCTCTTCCTTAGGCTTGGTAAAAAACAAAGCTTTCCTCCCTACATTTTTTTCTCTTGACCGTTTGGGATAATATTCGATACTCTCCCTTTCAGCCTATACTCTCTTGGCCTCCTCATAGGTCTCCACCAGAGTAGGCTTGGCCTTCATTTTGGCAAACATGGCCAACTCAGGTCTTAGAGCTGAGGTATAATATTCAATCAGGACTTTATCCGAACGTTTGTCAGCTTCAGAAAATTTCTTAAGATATGCTGAAAATCTTTGGGAGAAACTATGCACCTTCTCCTTTCTTTCTTTCTTTAAGGAACATATTCCTTTCATGAGAGCTACATGAGTCTTTTGGGTTGCATATTTACTTCTAAAAATCCTCTCGAAGGTATCCCAATTAGGGATAGAATTTGCAAGCAAACCAAAGTACCAAGATGTTGATGCTCCTTTAAGGGTGTGTGGGAAAAGTCTACAAACTACATCCTCATATTCCCTAGCCCTTAATCCTTCTATTTCTAAATAGAAACTTTACAAGTGTTTGTCTACTAGCATCTTCTCATTTGGGTCGAATTTGGGCAGCATCTTTTCAAAAGATTGAGGTAAATCATGCAAAGGAGGTGTTAGGCTTAAAGGTGATCTGGCTTTCCAGGAAGGTGGTGGATTCGATGGGTTGGGTGGTTGATTTGCATTTATGCCCGCCATGAGTCTGGGTGGAGAGTGAGGAGGTGAGTGAATAGGAGTATGAATAGGGGAACTGTGAGGAGTATCTGTGCCTACTTGATTCAAAGGTTGTACAACTTCCTGTAAGGTTGTTTCTACAAGTTCTTCCCAATCCCCAACCAGCACTGAGTCTTCCAATATAGGATGATCTTTCCTTTCATATTCTCTTCTGGGAAATTAAAAAATAATTGGCAATCCTCCAATCTTCTTCACATATGCCCTAGTGTGTCTTCTCAGATCATTGACAACTTCGTTGTCAACAAAATACAAATGTTCTCTACCCCCCTTTTCAAGAATTGGATTGGAAACCAAACTGCTTCCTATACTGTTACCGGTGGAATGATCTCGGGAAAATAGGTTTCCTCAACCAGCCATGCACTGGCGGCCCTCCTTTTAGCGCCAAAAAACTGTTGAGGCTTGGAAAATCGCTGGCAGCAATAGCAAGGGATTCTCCCTAGTCAACGTTCCCAACTAGCCCGTGACTATTTGGTGTAGGGAACCCGTCCAGTTTGCGGTCCGGCTACCGTAAGTCAAGTAACAAAAAATAAAAGGTTTTACCAGTTGCAGCCTGGTCCACCGTATATATATTTTTTGTATTTTTTTTTTTACTATATGGATGATATGCAACTTCCTACTTAACATGTAGAGTAATAAAGAATGCAAGGAGTATTCACAATGTGATGCGCAGGTTCTTACCTCTCATCTTAAACTCTCAAGCATCTAAATCACACACACAACAAGAAAATAAATGCTAACTAGGTTATCTCTAGAGAGATAAATATTAATTCATGAGTAATGTAATACTGTTCACATGTTATGGCAAATCATGGATAGTTGTTCCTAGAACCAAACATATAAACATGAATAAAAGTATACATGACAAGATAGCTCATCAACAATTAAAAATTCCATTACTCATAGTCGAAAGTATCACAGAATATACTAGAGAACATTTAGGAAAGAACATAGGTTCAGAAAGTTAGAACGCTCTCATAGTTAATGAAACACAGTAAAAAACGAAATAGTTCCCCTTCAACATTGTTCATTTTATCACATTGAAACATTCCACATAACACCTTCTCCAATAGGCAAAATTTGCAATTTGTTATTGTAAAATGAAGTAGTTCCTCTTACAAACAATCGTTCACAAGTTTTTCCAGGGAAAAAGCCCCCAGTAAACTATAACTTACCTATATTTAAATCAAATCAGCTAACCCCTTGGGATGCCCCAACTGTGTGACCTTTGGACTCCTCCAAAACCGTCTAATATCACTAGTTTCTCTTTTCCGTGAGTACTCATGATTCACTTCATGCGTTACGCTTTCAGATTTCAACTTATGGGTATTTAAAATAGTGAAATCCGCTCGGTAACTCATGGATCTTTTCAAGCCTGGTATTTTGTCATTATCGATTCTGCCTTGTCTTTCATTTTTCCTCCTTGAGATCCCATTGATTTTAGTACGAACTCTACCTAACATCGTCCATCCATTTTTTTGCTGCTTCATCTCCCAGCTATGCCTTCTCGCAGTAGTAATTTGTAAAAATCTCTTGAGTTTGTATGTAATTAAATGACATTTATCATTAATTACGACTGCATTTTTTCAATAAAATCAAACCACATCAATAAAATGACTAGTCATCAAAGAGGCCCTGTACTACGCTCTTGTTATGAAAACCTTAACAAGCACTAGAACCACTATCTCGCCCACATAGGGGTTTAAAACTCACAGAACGACAGGAAGATAAAATTTATCGCCATATTAAAACACTAAAACCTCAGCCGCGGTAGTATTACTCACAACCGCGTCAGCGAGTCTCAAACAGGCAACGGGCTCCGTGAGACCATTAAGGTTATCAGAGTCAGAAGCGCTAGAACCTAACTCTGGGGAGAAGAGCTCCCAATCGGTGAGCGAAAAGACATTAACGTCAAACAATTAGTGCGTTACACAGCCGCAAGGGCTGAGGAGGAAAGACTACATATTTTGATCCAAAGACAAAGCAACGGAAACCTGAAAAATTCTTGGTGGGTGAAGTAGTTATATGACGGATAGCTAGTTCGCTCAGGAGCCGCAAGGGCGGAAGATAAACAGAATACATCCTCCGATCAAACCATAAATTTTTCTATGACGCAAGATCAATGTATAACGCTAAGTGTTCGGACCAACTTAAGG
The DNA here is from genome assembly GCA_001517045.1 of Pseudotsuga menziesii. NCBI lineage: Eukaryota > Viridiplantae > Streptophyta > Pinopsida > Pinales > Pinaceae > Pseudotsuga > Pseudotsuga menziesii. The sequence continues at coordinate 373,169 of LPNX010370426.1, read as the reverse complement.
TCTCGCAGCGGTCCAAAAAACCTATTTCACTTCCGAAACAACGACTTCACAAAGACCAATTATTCTGACTCAACTTTGACCAACCAACGATATTATAAACAAGTCAAATGATACGACATGGAAATGGAGGAGTCACGATCCTTCTGCAGAATAATCATCGTTCGATTTCCATGACGGAGGCTTCCTAAGGAAACATGGATCTGATACATTGTTTAAATGGACTTTGGAACAGTGGCTAGCGTGAGAAATAAGTTCCTGAGAAGAAATCGCAACTTGAAGGGCAACAAACCAAAATTTAAACTCCGTGACCCATAGCAGTTTCAAACATAAGCAGTTTTTCGAAAAGCAGGAAGAGAGTTACCTTCAAAATAGCAAAACAAAAAGAGTTCATGGATCCAAACGATTCTAGACAATGCTGAAAAATAACAAGGGGGTCCAAAATTTGAAAATTTGGGGAAACAGTTGCAGCTGCAATAGACCTATACGACATTTCAAATTTAAATTAATTTCATTGGCTAGCACATGATGACATGGAATTTGAATTAGCGTTAAAACACCCATTTTGAGTTGAAATTTCCTCTAATGACTTGGTCATTTATGAGGCTCCTTCTCTTTAGAAACTCAACTAGGAGTGCTAACCTGATTTTTGGGGATGATGTTTCCTGCTTCCTGAGTTCTCACTCAGTGGTCTTTTCCACTGGTCATTTTCCTCTTGTGGGTCAGCAAACACTCTTTCAACAGTTATATCCACTTTTGTTTTCCTTCAGCATATTTTATTAATATGAATGTTCTATTACAATTTTTTATATTCTTGACATCCTATCAAAGAATAATAAAATTTTAATTAAAGTATTTTTCAGCAGAATTAATAATTGTTAAGTTAGGGGGTATTACACGAAAATAAAGGACACATGATCTATGGGATCACATGGTTTCCAGATTGGTATCTTCCCGAGGTACAATTATTTTATTTTATGCAATAGGTATATTTCGTACTTTGTTGATCAACTCGTGGAATAAAATAATTATTTCTATTATGGAGACAATACAACAAGATATTTTTATGAACATCTTCTATCATGAATTTGTCCATATAGAGCAATGCATTTATAGTAATGATTTTAGATGTTATATCATTGTATTTTACTTTTCTCGGTTGGTTATGTTCAATAACTTATTTAAATTAATTTTATACTAAATAATTAAATAAAGAGGACATTCAGATACCATCCAATCATATATTATAATATCCGATGAGGACATTGAATGTGATGGAGAATCCCCAAAGATGGAAAATATGCACAAGATGGACAAGAAGGGTCTAAAAAAAACATCGTAATAATTTATTTTTCCAATATATTGACTAAATGATCTAAATTATGAATGAGGATAGTGGCCTTAAATACTTTAAAAATGATTTCAAAAAATGCATACATGCAAATTTCTAGGTAAAAATGATTGCATTGTTTATGAACATGAGGATCATCCACAGCGAGACTAGGAATTGACAATGTCCATGGACATTAGTCTACCAAGAACATTGGATATGGGATCCTTGGATAATAATGATCTAGGTAATGAATTCTTGGTAGAAAATCATGGTAGCTCGAGCACCATTACTCACAACTAAAATGTTGGTCGATCATTGGCATGTAAGATACAAATTATTTTCTACCTAATTTGGTGAAACAAATTTATTCTGAAGTCTATTATGATAAGAAATATTTATGTGCATCTCCATATACAAAATGTTATTGATATTAGAAATGCAAGGTTTTCTATTTTGTGAGAAAGTCACAGAAAATGCCTCCCCCAAAAAAGAGGGGTAAAAAAGGTATTGATCGATACAAAATTGCAAAAAAGGGGGATGAAACGAGTGTTGAATAATTTCAATTTATGCACAAGGAACTTCATATGAATTTTGAACAAATGCAATACAATTTTTTTATTTTTGTCTTCACAAATTTGATGTTAGGATTTGGTCATCCAAATGTATTTCAGTGAGGCGAAGTCATTGTTTGCAAAATTTTGGAGTGCAGGTAATAAAGAAAAAGAAAACAAATTGGGGACCAATTTTTATTTTCATAGTTTCTAGATAGATGTACCAAACATAAAGAAGGAAACATATAAAAAATATGGATCTAGGTGTAGGCATGTCAGCTCTACGGCTCCATCTCCCCGATTCAAATTCATAAATGTATACACTCTTCATTGTAGACCCTCTGGAAATGAGAACCAACTTTCTATTTATAGGAATCCAGTAAGGAATTATCGATAATATAGTAAAGTGGGGATCACTAATGGAAGTGAGCTTCTTCAAGGTGCCATTGAAATGGTCATATATCGTTATTACCAATTTACTACCAATGGCCTTTGGATCTTTGTGAAGCAATCATATGAGTTGATCGCTATTTCAAGATATGTTTATGTCTCGGTAGAATCGAGGTCTATTCACAATACCCTCCCAGGTTCTAAACACAGCCATTAGGTCATTGTGTGATGTGTAGGGGACTCCCAACAAGTACTTTCGAATAAGATCATGAGGAAGTACCTCCATTGATGGACTTGAAACAAACCTATTTTGTGACCTAGTTCTACAAAATGATTTCCATGGATCTTAACCTAAAGCTGCAGAGACCAAGCAAGCAAGGAGTTTAAAAATATATAACGTGTAGACTTGAGACATCATCCGTGGAAACCTAAGTTTAAGGAAAAGAAAAATAAATTTCGAACTTAATTCATAATATTAAATATTAAATGTTATTGTCTCAGAATTTCAAAATATATTAGTTTTTTATTTTCAAGGTTGACGAGTCAATACTTATTTTGATATCTAAATATTTAACATAAATGAAATTTTATTTGTCAATATTTTGACATTGGGTCATTTTTCTTGGCAGCGCTCAATTTTATGGATCCATCTTAAACTCTGATTTATCAAGCACCAAGAGGGATTCAATTTGTTGAGTTGTAATTTTGTTTTAATATTCAACTTATGAAATTTGATCCCTCTCTTACTTGATGATACATTCCTCTTTAAGTTTTATTTGTTAGGCATTATTTTTCATAATTTTTTATTTTATGATCCCACAAGTATTCTTATAATTAATTTTTTATTTTTGTTAATGTTACAGTTAAGTTACAACATCTCTCCCATACTTGGATGTTTTAAAATGGGTTGAATTTTGTTGATAAAAAATAATTTAGTTAATTAGTGCAAAAAAATCAACTTTCTAAAATAGTTTTCTTTTGTTTCTTTGGAGAAGTAATCTCTCAGCCATTTCTCAGTTTTTTTCAAAAACTCGGCTAATCTTCTCTTAAAATGGGCCAAAGAACTTAAAATTAGTGTTCTATGGTACAATTCACATTAATTAAGTTATTACCATAGAATTTGGAATCATTGAAAATTGGGTTAATCCACCCAAGGAAAGTCGATAATACATAATTACTTTTTACAACCCTTTATTAGGGGGAAAGACCATGTGAATCCATATTGCAGTATTTTTATTTCAAAAAATGGGAGCAATATACTACCTAGTTTATAAGGGTAAAAATCATAGATATTAGAGATGGTTATAATTATGTATAGAGGGGGATGAATAGGGTGTTTGTGGTTTGACTAGGTACTCTATGTTTTAATTTATTGTCAATTTAATTTCTTCAGAAGTTTAAATTATTTGTGTGTGAATGTGGTGTGAATTCAGTTATATTTTTGGAACAACAATGTATGAATTTACATGTGTTTAGGGCATTGTTCCCTGTATTGTAATATTTGTTTTAGTAAGTTTTTTTATATTTCACCTTGAAAGGCTTCGAGGGGTTATAATAGTTTTCATATCATCATGATAAACCATTAGAGGAAATTTCGGGTCTAAAATGGGCCTTATAAGAAAACATGCCAACAATAAGTTCTTGTGAGTTGGAATTCAAGAACCCATAGAATTCCAATAAAATGAGTCAACCATAATGGTTGAATTGACATATTTGTCATAAAAAAACTACTTTTTTTGTTCATATGTTTGACATATTGCCGTGTGTTTTTACTCAAATTTCGATTGGAAGAGCTTGTTGGATGCAGAATTTGATTTTGCATCCAACGAATACCCACACTACATACTTTTGATGGACCCCACTAGCCCCAAAACAAGAAATACCTGAAAAAATGTGATGATGATGTCATCATCATATTTTTTTAGGTATTTCTTATTTTTAGGGTAGTGGGTTCCATCAAAATTATGTAGTGTGAGTACTCGTTGGATGCAGAATCAAATTCCACATCCAACAAACTCTTCTAATTGAAATTGAGTAAAAACACAGGGAGATATGTTGAACATACGAACACAAAAAGTAGTTTTTTTCTTTTTTCTTCCAAAATTAATAAATACTATTTTATTATTTTAACTATTTTATTATTATTTTAAGTATTATTTTATTATTTTCCTTAGGTGGCCCATTTTACACCTCAAAATTCCTCTAATGACAGTTATAGTTACAATTTATTTCTATGAGTATGATCATTGATCATTGATAGAATTATAGCACCTACCTTTCTGCAAGATACTTTCTGCTCCGTTGATTTCATCTGGACTCTCTCTTAATCGTTGATCTTATATAAGATGCAGGTTATGGATTGTGGGTTTCTCAAATTCCTTAAAAGTGCTTTCGCAATATTTCTTCTGCGACGTCGATCTTATGTAGACTCTTTCTTAATCGTCGATCTTTAGATCAAATGAAGATTGCGGATTGCGGGTTTTTTAAATTTATTGAAAATACTTTTGCAATTTCCTTTCCACACCATCGATCTCTTGCAGTGTCTTTCCTAATCATCCATCCTACAAATTTTTGATTTCAAAATGTTGATTGCGGGTTTTCAAAATTTCTTGAAAATACTTTCCCAAATTCCTTTTCCACAATTATGCTTCTACGCCGTCGATATTTCCTGAAATATTTTCCGACCATTGCTATTACAAATTAAGGATTGTGGAATGGGGAACCATACTTTCCCATTTTCGGCCTCCGTAATTCTCTTCCACAATTTTTTTTGGCATTCCTTTGAACCGTCGATTTCTTTGTGGGTTCACTCAAGAACATTGATCTATGATCAAATGCATATTGTGGATATTCACTTTTTTTTGTGTGAAAACCATTCACCATCGTTGATCATCTCAAAATAGGCCTCCACAATTTTGCTCGATTGATCTAGAATGTCCAATTATTCACTTCACTATAGCATTTGCGAATGTTATTTTCCATGCATATTTATGTTGAGTATCTGTCTCTCAAATGGCTTGGGTTGTTCAAAATTTCTTTATTGCTTTGGACTATTAGCTGCTACTACTTTCTTTGCAGATATTTACCCTGTCATCGACCATATCACTAGTTTTATTATTTGAATTTGTAATTCCCCTGTCTTTCAGTAATTTCACCCTGTCATCATGGTTTTACTTGTTATTCCTTTTTCATTGCTCAACTCCTAATCCACGTAATGGATCCTTTCTCTTTTACTGAGTTAATCATGCTATTATGTCTATTGGTTATCTCTTTGTCATTCCTGAACTCCTTTGACATCAGCGAAAACTATATTCTCAATAATCTCCCCCTTTGGCAATGATGGAAACATTTACATTTGGACAACATTGTCTCCCCCTTTGACAACAATGAAACAAGCTTCCTTCTAATAGCTCCGCCTGTCAACATATCTCCCCGTGAGATTATGCTTCTTCTCCTACAACTATTGTAAGGATATTACTTCCAAATTTTGTCTAAATATGCTCAAAGGCTTCCTTGGGTAGTCACTTGGTGAAGATATAATCAATATGTGCTTTGTGTCAACATACTCTAGTTTGACAATTTTATGGGATACTTGTCTTCTTAGGAAGTGATACTTTATTGGTATGTGCTTTGTCTTGGAGTGCAAGACACTATTTTTTAACATATTTATGGAATTGGTATTATAAAAATTTATTACTATTGGGTGATCATGTGTCACAAGTAAGTATTCTAGTGTCTACTTCACCCAAATTACTTGAGTGCAACAAGACACAACAATAATGTATTCAGCTTCTGCCGTGGAGAGTGAAATGGAGGATTGTTTCTTGCTTGATCAAGATAGAAAAAAATTTCATAAGAAGAATGCTGATCCACTAGTGCTTTTTCGATCATCAACACTTCCTTCTCAATCCACATCCGTAAATTCTTTCAAGTTGAAGTGTTGAATTTTTGGGTACCATAATGATGCAGGAGAACCTGCTCAATGAAAAAATCTAAATTGTAAATCATACCTTAGGGTCTTTACCATTGCCAAAGAGGGGTTATATTTGTATGATATTTATGTAAAATGTTAAATTTTATAGATTAGAGTTTACAAGGTTCTAAAAGTGTTGAGTGAGCTTAAATAGATTAACTGCTTGAGGGATGAGTCGAGGAAGTCTGGGATTGAGCTGTTGGAATGTAGCAGTCAATTCATGACTCATTGATTTTAGACAATATAGGATTCTATTCTTAGGATTTGCTGTACAAATGTACAAATTTAGTTTCAGAATCGTAGGATGTTGTTATGAGAGCTGGAACTAGTTTTCCATGCATAAATCTGGAATCCTAAGGGCAGAAGAAGGTTCGACCCTCAATAGAGGTAGAGATTTTGGTAAAAAAAAAATCCAAGCATTGGGACTTGTCCAAACAGAGGGGTAGGATAGATTTGTACATGTTTATAATTATTGAAAGAGTAACTGTACATGATGATGTTTTTCATTGTCTATGTGATATATGAATGAATTTCTTCTGTGTGTGACTATCTGAAGCACGAACTGGTAACAAAATTTTAACCGATGGATTTATATTTTACAGATATAGAAACAAGTGTGAAATCTATAGAGTTTCATCATTTATGAATATATCCATACTATAGAATTAATTATATATGAATAGGGGTTTTTTATGAATAACCCTGTATAATGGGAAAAATAACCGATAGAAGGAAGATTCCTGCATGTGGAAATTTAGGAAGAAATGCTTGAGGAGAATTGATGGTGGAATGCATTTAAGATATGAAAAAGATTACGTGAAGTAAAATCGTCACTAAACTTGCAAATTAGTTTATGGACAAGCTAAGGTGAATTTAAAGATTATGTGATATTGTTTTGTTAAGGATGGGGTTTATTATGTGGCTTTCAAACATATTTTCGAGAAAATGCATGGTTTAAGAGATTCGTGAGGTTTTCTAAACTAGGTTTTGCAAAAGTTCCTGAAGTAGCATTCCTTGAGGGTATTTAAGTTTGCAGAATATATTTGAAGGGAAGAAATGAATACTTTCATAGTTAAATACAGAAGATTAGCTTGGATGCAAGGATTTGTCAAGATGACTAGAAATTGTGGTGAGAGTGTTTCCAACAAGCTCAACACAAGAAGAGGGTGAAGTATTTCTCATGAACTCTGTGGTTCAAAGAAAAGTATGAGTGGATCCTGCATCATTTTTGGTATCAGAGAAGTTTTTTCTTTGTATCTATAGTGGAAAATAGGTGTTGGGATGATAGTTGAGTTTTTTGAAAGAACAAAGAAGTGCTTGCATAAGAGAAGTTGTGAACAGAAGGTTGATTATTCAAGTGGTGAGATTGAATAAAGTCTAAAGACCTAGAACTGTTATTTTTTGGATGGAGAAGGAATCAGTTCAGCAACAAATGGAAGAAGATTAAAATATGAAGATTTAATGAGGAGATAGGGATATCTCCACTGGAGAAGTGTTGAAGGTGACTGCATGAAGGAAATATTGAAGATGAGTATCAAATACTCAAGAGGTTATGTGATGAAAGAACTAGTGGATGCTAAGAGACCAAGCTTATGAAGGATTTTTGGTGAGGTATTGGTGGCAAGATGAAAAATACTTGTTCACTGTAGAGGCTGATATTGTAGTTCATAAGAAGTCCTAGGAAACTTAGAGAAGAAAGTACTCAGAATTCCAACATTGCAAGATTGGAAAGTTGATTAAGGTAATGTTCTTTTAAGTTTTTGTAACTTACAATAAATTGTTGACTCAAGGGTTAATGTGTGATTAAGAAGGACTTTGAAGTTATTTGGAAATATTTTATACCTTGGGAGAGAGGTATGACATATTTTGTTGAAGAAATACATGTCAAAGGAAGTATTCTCTGTTAGAAGAAAATTGGAAGAAAATTGCAGCAGTGGTTTATGCTGAAGCATAAACTAGCAAGAGCTAATGTTTTTGGCATATATTAGATACATTGTGAAGAGACTAGCTGTTTGCAGGTAGTAGCAAGAGCAAATGAGTAAATGAGTGCTGGAATCCCACCGTTTTGATTCGCAAGTCCTTAGTCTTGTCAACTTTCGCCATTGCGGCTCTAGAAAGCACTATTCTTCCGATATATTTTGATTTATGTTGTCCACTTGGTTGCTATTTTTTGCTTGAGTCATGTTTATTTTACCTTTGATTTTGATTGGTCTGTGGAACTCAGTGTCTTTATGGTTTCCGCTGTTGCGGTTTTTCAACCAACTATTTGACCGAGGCCTTAGTTTGGTGAACTCTGATGCGAAGTTTATTTCCCTTACCGATGTCACTGCAGATCTTATAGTTGTCTCATCATCCACCGTTACGGAGATGCTGCTGATAGGATCACCAATCTCGTAGTCATTTTGCCACCCAATGGTCTTATTTTTCCCACCAATTATTTGTTGATCGGGACATATATATTGGGGGTTTGGGTTTATTATTTTCTATTGTTGGTTTTTCAAATTTGCTCGTGTTGTTGTTATCGTTTCAAGCATAACATTGTACTCGATGTCGGTACCTCGTTCGTAGGTGGCTGCTGACGCTATTGTCTAACTATTTAGCTCGCTCTGGAACATCAATAGAAATTGGATATAGTCACCCTGGTAAATGAGTTTGAACTTGCCTTCTAATAAAAGGGGCAAACTGGTTATCAGCTATCACCAAGAGCTGGTGTAGCTTAGTTAGACCACCACATAATGAAAAAAGGAAATAAAAAAGATAGGAAAATGAGAATAAGTAAGTAAATATTCATCTATATATAGTACTTAAAAAATATCAACCTTTGTGGCAAAACAATTATTTATTTAATGTTAATATTAGTTTTATGTATATTTAAGTTAGCATTAAGTGTTTGCAACTTGACGCTTCTTGTGCTTTAGAATCCCAGCTATAATAAATTGTATAATAATTTTCCATTTCCTCTAGGAAAATTACTGATGTATGTATTATAACACATAATCGTTAATAATCTTGATCCAAAACTTAGGCTATCATTGCCTCCAGAATAGGCCAAATAAAAAATGAAAATTTCTAATCAATTATAACACCCGATTGTTTATCCAACACGGCCAAATAAAAAGTGAAAATTTCTAAATAAAAAATGAAAATTTCTAATGAATTATAACACATGAATGTCTTATCCAAAGCGGCCAAATAAAAAGTAAAAAATTGTAATGAACTACAACACATGATCGTTAATAATCTTGATCCAAAACTTACGCTATAAGTATTGAATCAAGTGCAAAAATAATATTAAGGATCATTCACATTTTCTTAGTAATAAGACAAGTAATAACAACAGAGAAACTGGACAACTAATCTTTTCAAATCTGGAAGGTTGTTGCAGATACGACCATGCCCACAAAGCCTTCATCATCACAGTTAGCTTCAATCCACCCATCGGTTGACGGGTTAAACAGATAAGGGATGTGCTTCTTGGAAGCGAAATCATATGTGCTTACAAAAATGCAGTCCTGCCACTCTGTAACTGAAGTTATGAAGTAATTCTGCAGGGGAAGAGAAGCAACACGAGTCCAAACATTGTTCTCACGATCACACTTCATCACACGGCGTTCAGTGAAGGCGTACAAGTTACCAGAAGAATAATCCACCCCCCTACTATTCCATACATTGTACTTGAAATTCGGCATAAATTCCCACGTTCCCGCACTAGGATTGAAAACTTCTACCCTTCCGTTCATTCTGTGTCCATTTCTTGTAGTTAACACCATGAATTTACCTTCCATGAAAACACTGTGGCATGATGGGCCGTGCGGTTGGATCATAGGAGGTAGAATATCCCACTTGTCTTCCTCCACATTATATGTTTCTGCAGCCGATAGAGGGTTGAGACTTCTATCGATCCCGGCAGCCACGTAGACAAGTCCATTGGAAGAAGAGACAGAGCAGACAAAGAAGGATCGAGGTGTAGGCCTGTCAGCTCCGCGGCTCCATCTTGTCGATTCAAAGTCATAAATGTATACACTTTTCATTGTATACCCTCCGGAAATGAGAACCAGTTTTCGATTCACAGCAACACACTGAGACATTGTGGATAATCCAGTACAGAGGGGATCATCAATGGGAGGGAGCCTCTTCAAGGTACCATTCAAAGGGTCATAGATGGTTATTACCAATTTATCGCAAACGGCCTCTGGATCTTTGTGAAGCAAGCATATGAGCTGCTGGCTCTTCCGACATATGTTTCTGTCCGGGTAGAATCGAGGGCTATTCACCATACCCTCCCAGCTTCTACACACACCTTTCAGGTCATCGTGTGATGTGTAGGGCACTTCCAGCAAGCACTTTCTAACGAGATATTTAGGAAGTACCTCCATTGATGGACTTGAAACACACCTATTTCCTGACCAAGTGTTACAGAAAGATTTCCACGGATCTTAGCCTAAAGCTGCAGAGACCGAGACCGAGCAAGCTCAAGCTTTCCACGATCTTTACCTAAACCTCAAACTTTCCATGGATCTTAACCTAAACCTGCTTTCCCCGGATCTTAACCTAAAGTTGCAGAGACCATGAAGGATTTCCACGAATCTTAACCTAAACCTCAAGATTTCCACTGATTTTAACCTAAACCTGCTTTCTACTTTCCCCGGATCTTAACCTAAAGTCGCAGAGACGAAGCAAGCTTTCCACGGATTTTAACCCAAAGCTACCAAACAAGCAACTCATTGAAATATATAATGTGTAGAGATGAAGCAAGCTACCAAACAAGCAACTCATTGAAATATATAATGTGTAGAGTCGAGACATCATCCGTGGATACCTAAGTTTAAGCCAAAGAAAAGGGGAAAATGAAATTCAAACTTAATTCATAATATTACAAGCAACTCATTTGAAAATATATAATGTGTAGTGTCTAGACATCATGAGTGGATGCCTAAGTTTAAGCCAAAGAAAAAGGAAAAAGGAAATTCAAACTTAATTCACAATATTAAATATTAAATGTTATTAGGTGAGAATTTCAAAATATATTAGTTTTTTAGGCTTTATTTTTCTAAAGTTTTATCTTATAAACCTACTTGTATTTTTGTTAAGTTTTATGAGTCCATATGTCTTATGATTACTTTTTATTTTTATTTTGGGTAGCCATAAGTTAAGTTACATCTCTCTCATACTCTTTCTTATCTCTTTCTTATCTTTGAAGAAGTAATGTCTCATCAATTTTGTCAAGTTTTTTTTTTTCAAAATCGGACGATCTTCTCTTAAAATGGGTCAAAACCCTTAAATTTAATGTTCTATGGTAAAGTTCACATTAATTAACTTACTCCCATAGAAGCTGGAATAACTCGATATTGGGTTAATCCACCTAAGGAAAGTCAATAATACATAATTACTTTTTACAAACCTTTATTAGGTGGAAAGACCTCCCAAGATTTATATTATTTTTTTCACTCAAGAAGGGTTAAGTAACTAATTGTAAGCTCAAAGTGGGTTCACTAAGTAGGCAATAATATAGCATGTGATTTCATATTGGTGGATTTTTATTTCAAAAAATGGGAACAATATACTACCTAGTATACAAGGGTAAAATTCATAGGTATTAGAGTTGGTTATAATTATGTATATAGGGGGATGAATAGGGTGTTTGGGGTTTGAATAGACACTCTATGTTTTAATTTGGTGTGAATTTAATTTCGTGTGGCGTTTAGATTATTTGTGTGAATGTGGTGTGAGTTCACTTATAATTTTAGATGTGTTTAGGGCATTTGAAAATATATAGCTTGTAAACTTGAGATGTCATCAACCTTGGAAACCTAAGTTTAAGACAAAGAAAATGGAAATTTGCACTTAATATTAAATACTAAATGTTATTGGCTAAGAATTTCAAAATATATTAGTTTTTTATTTACAAGGTTGAGGAGTCAATGCTTATTTTGATATCTAAATATTTAATATACATTAAATTTGATTTGTCAATATTTTGACATTGGGTCATTTTTCTCGGTAATGGGTTCAATTTTGTTCACAAGAAATAATTTACTTAATTAGTGGACAAAAACCAATTTTTTAAAATAATTTTCTTTTTTTTCTTTGGAGAAGTAATGTCTCATCCTTGGGTTAATCCACCTCAGGGAAGTGTATAATACATAATTACTTTTTTGCAACCCTTTATTAGTTGGAAACACCATGTGAATCCATATTGCGGGATTTTATTTTCAGAAAATGGGAGCAATATACTTCCTCGTATAAACACATAGATATTAGAGGTGGTTATAATTATGTATATAGGGGGGTGAATAGGGTGGTTGTGGTTTGAATAGGTACTCTATGTTTGAATTTGGTGTCAATTTAATTCCTTGTGAAGTTTAGATTATTTGTGTGCGAATGTGGTGTGAATTGAGTTATATTTTTGGAACAACTATGTATGAATTTTACATGTGTTTAGGGCATTGTTCCCAATATTGTAATATTTTTTTTACTAAGATTTTTATATTTCACCCTGAAAGGTTTCTAGGGGTTATAATAGTTTCCACATCACCATGATAAACACAATTATAGTAACAATTTATTGTTATGAGTATGATCATTGAGCGTTATTTTTAAGGCATCCATGGTTTCAAGTGGTTATAAGTGTTCTCTCATATCACCATAATAAGGGTAAAAATAAAAAGGGGTATAGAAAATGTTATCTAAAAATGGTTACTTAAAATATCAAATGTAAATAAAGAATTTTTAAATTGTAAAGGTGTATTGGGAGGGACTTCAAAAAAAAGAATTTTTTATCCTTTCATTAATATTTATTGAAATTAGGGGCACTATTTAATATCTTAATACTCATGATTACTTGAAAAATTCCACCATTCTCTTATCAAAATGAAACTCATTCATCATACCTTAAAAGTTTCTCAATGTCGATTTCATTCCAAACATATTTGGTGGATACATATCCTTGAAGATAATCTTGCTATAAAGTTTGTAAATAATAAGTGACTAAAAAAGTTAGTCACAAGAGTGTTGGGCTGATGCACAATCATGGACTCCTTTAAAGACACTTTAGATGCCACATGAAACTGGAATAAATGGGAAACTATGACTTTAGGTGACAATTAGGGGTACTTCCCTAGCTTATTTGAAGATGATGTAAAAAGAGAAAAGATAGGTAATTGAATCAGCTTTCATAATATATAGCATTTATGCAGAGAAAATGTGTGTAAATGATTATAAACTTAGTTTCCATGAAAGTGGGTTTTCAAATTTTCAGCACATCTTAACATATATGTTTGTGCGGGTGCAGCAATATATGATGTAAATGATGTCCATTTGGGATAAAATCTTGTAGACATATAAAGGACATATGGGCCTAGTGCAACACTATTTCTTCAGAAATTTTCAAGAATTATTTTTTTTATTATTAATTATTGAAGTGATAAAATCTTGAAATTAAAACCTTATGTGTGGGTGCAACACTTTAGGGGAAAAAATCAATGAAATCCTTGATTTCTTGATATAATATTGTAGAGCTTGATCTCGTCTAGTGCACGATATGATTTTTTTGGGAAATAGTGATGGAAATCAAAAGTTATATAACAAACAATCGATGTATGTATTTTCAAAAACTGACATGTGTCATTTAGAAAAATAATTATAAATAAATAAAACATAGTTTTGAGGGGGGAAATTACATATTCAGAATCGTCATTTCGTACCCTACAATATCCTACATTTTCGTAAAAAAATATTGTGTATGTCATATCAAAACATGCCATCTAAACTGAGCATATTGATAGAGTTCTGAAAGACAATCAATAGCCCTAGTTGATTTGTCCTAGCCAATAGGTTTGGTATTCCGAAGCTACTTCCAAACCTAAAGCCAAACCTTAATCCTACAAATTATTTAAATTTTAAAATAATGCATATGTGATATAACACATACGCGATATAGTATATTGATATCGCATATGAGATATAATGCATATGCAATATGAATAAGCTATATCACATATGCGTTATATCATATATGCGTTATATCGTATATGCGATATTAATATGCTATAACACAGATGTGATATATGGAATTATGTTCAAAGCTAATTTATGTGGAATGGCTTCTAGATTCACAATGTCGCTAGCTACTTCGAAGTTCTATGGGTGGTGGGTTCCCACTATATATTACTTCATGGAAGTTCTCTAATGTTGCTAGCATAATTGAACTAGGTAAATTCTAATGGTGCTATAGGTAAATTTTAACTAATTTTTTTTTTCCTAACGCATCATTGTTCATCACCCTCATCCTCATCATCATCACCACCCTCATCCTCATCATCATAATCATCACCCTCATCCTCATCCTCATCATCATCATCATATAGTCATCCTCCTCCTCCTCATCATCATCATTTTTCATCATCAACGTCATCACCATCACCCTAATTAGATTCATCATCATCATCATCACCCTCTTCATCATCATCATCATCATCATCACCCTCATCCTCATCATCATCATCGTCACCCTCATCCTCATCATCATCATCACCCTCATCATCATCATCATCATCATCATCACCCTTATCCTCATTAGCATCATCATGGTCATCATCATCATCGTCGTCGTCATCATCATCATCATGATCACCATCATCCTCATTAGCATCATCATGGTCATCATCATCGTCATCATCATCATAATCATCATCATCACCCTCATCCTCATCAACATCGTCATGGTCATAATCGTCATCATCATCAACATCATCATCACCCTCATCCTCATCCTCATCCTCATCCTCATCTTCCTCCTCCTCCTCATCATCATCACCTCCATCCTCATCATCTTCATCATGGTCATCATCGCCATCATCATCATAATCACCATCATCATCCTCATCCTCATCCTCATCCTCATCATCATCAACCTCATCATCATCATCACCCTGATCCTCATCATCATCATCATCACACTCATCCTAATCATCATCATCATGGTCATCATCATCATCACCATCATCACCATCATCATTATCACCCTCATCCTCATCACCATAATCATCATCATCCTTATTTTCATCATCATCATCATCATCATCACCCCTCATTCTCATCAGCTTCATTATGGTCATCCTCCTCATCATCATCATCATCACCCTCATCATCCTCATCCTCATCAACCTCATCATCATTGTCAACCTCATCATCATCATCACCCTCATCCTCATCATGGTCATCATCATGGTCATCATCATCATCATCATCACCACCACCCTCATATTCCTCCTCCTCCTCAACATCGTCATCCTCATCATCACCATCATCATCATCACCCTCATCCTCATCAGCTTCATCATGGTCATCATCATCATCATCAGCCTCATCACCATCATCACCATCATCCTCCTCATAATCATCACCCTCATCCTCATCATCGTCATCATCGTCATCATCATCACCATCATCATAATCATCATCATCATCATCATCATCATCATCACCCTCATCCGCATCAACTTCATCATGGTCATCATCCTCATCCTCATCCTCCTCATCATCATCACCCTCATCCTCCTCCTCATCATCATCACCCTCATCCTCATCCTCCTCCTCCTCCTCCTCATCATCATGGTCATCATCATCATCACCCTCATCCTCATGGTCATCATCATCATCGTCATGGTCATCATCACCATCCTCCTCCTCATCATCATAGTCATCATCCTCCTCGTCATCACCATCATCCTCATCATCATCTTCATCATCACCCTCATCCTCATCATCATCTTCATTGTCACCCTCATCCTCATCATCATCATCACCCTCATCAGCATCGTTCATCACCATCATCCTCACCATCATCATCATCTTCATTGATAGCCTCATCCTCATCCTCATCATCATATTCATCATCCTCCTCCTCATCACCATCATCCTCATCATCATCTTCGTCGTCACCCTCATCCTCATCATCATCATCACCCTCATCCTCATCATCATCAACCTCAATCCTCATCATCATCATTCATCACCCTCATCCTCATCATCATCATCATGGACATCATCATCATCATCATCATCATCATCATCATCATTATCGTCATCATCATCATGGTCATCATCATCATCATCATGTCATCATCTTCATCGACACCCTCATCCTCAACATCATTAGTGTCCTCCTCCTCATCATCATCATAATACTCATCCTCCTCCTCATCCTCATCATCACCCTCATCCTCATCATCAACATCATGGTCATCATCATCATCATCATCATCATCATCACCCTCATCCTCATCATCATCGTCATAGTCATCATCCTCCTCATCATCACCATCATTGTTCACCATCATCTTCATTGTCACCCTCATCCTCATCATCATCACCATCCTTATCATCATCATCATCATCGTCGTCGTCGTCATTATCATCATCACCCTGATCCTCCTCATCATCGTCACCCTCATCCTCTTCCTCCTCCTCCTCCTCCTCCTCATCATCCTCATCGTCTTCATCGACACCCTCATCCTCATCATCATTAACATCCTCATCATCATCATAATCCTCATCCTCATCATCATCATGATCATCACCCTCATCCTCATCATCATCATCATCATCACCCTCATCCTCATCACCATCATCATAGTCACCATCCTCCTCATCATCACCATCATTGTTCACCTTCATCTTCATTGTCACCCTCATCCTTATCATCATCACCATCCTCATCATCATCATCATCATTATCGCCATCCTTGTCATCATCATCATCATCACCCTCATCCTCATCATCATCATCACCCTCATCCTCCTCATCATCATCATCACCCTCATCCTCCTCATCATCATCCTCATCCTCATTGTCTTCATCGACACCCTCATCCTCAATATCATTAACATCCTCGTCATCATCATCATCATCATCATAATCCTCATCCTCATCCTCATTATCATCATCGTCACCCTCATCCTCATCCTCATCATCATGGTAATCATCATCATCATCACCCTCATCCTCATCATCATCATCATTGTCATCATCCTCCTCATCATCACCATCATTGTTCGCCATCATCTTCATCGTCACCATCATCCTCATCATCATCACCATCCTCGTCCTCATCATCACCATCATCACCATCCTCATCATCATCATCATCATCATCCCTCATCCTCATCATCACCAGCACCATCATCCTCATCATCATCATCATAGTCATCATCCTCCTCATCATCACCATCATTGTTCACCATCATCTTCATCGTCACCCTCATCCTCATCATCATCATCACCATCACCCTCATCCTCATCATCACCATCACCCTCATCCTCATCCCCATCATCATAGTCATCATCCTCCGTCATCATCACCATCATTGTTCACTATCATCTTCATCATCACCCTCATCCTCATCATCATCATTGTCATCATCATCCCTCATCCTCGTCATCACTATCACCCTCGTCATCACCATCACCCTCGTCATCACCATCACCCTCGTCCTCATCATCATCATCATGGTGATCATCATCATCGTCATCATCATCGTCATCCTCATCCTTATCATCATCCTCATCCTCATCCACACCCTCATCCTTACCCTCATCCTCATCATCATTGTTCATCAGCCTCATCCACACCATCATCAACACCCTCATCTTCATCATCATCGACACCCTCACCCTCATCCTCATCGACACCCTCACCCTCATACTCATCATCATCATGCTCACGGACACCCTCAATGTTCATCACCCTCATCCTCATCATATATAGATAAATGTAATTTACACATTTTCATTGAGCACTAAATCTCATATGCAATATATCTTATATGCAATAAATGGCATATGCGATATATCGGGAATGCATTATGGAAAACATGTAAAACCTTGTCCGTTCATTAAAAATATGGAATTCAATATCGCATATGCGATAGATCGGAGGTGCGTTATATCACATATGCGATATATGTTTTATAGGAAATGTAGGGTGCCATCGTGTTGGCCACCTTTAACGTATCAAAATACATAATTCGTCTGAACCCGCGCACAGAGAACTGTTGGACATGCAATTTTTTATCATTACTTACATAATTGCATAATTTTGTATAGGTTTGGGTGGATTTCAATGGGGAATGTACGTAATAGAGGAAGAAATTCAGCAAGGAAGGTGCTTACACCGGAAGAAGTAGAAAATAAAAAGCAAAAAAAAGGAAGATTCAAGAAATCGTCAGCATTCATTACATGAGCAAATAGTTCCCATTCCCCCTCAAGAGATACCTGACGTAGAGGCTAAGGAATATAATGCAACATTAAAAGAAGTTGGTTATACGAAAGTTGATATTATTCATCCATTAGTAGACATACAATCTTGTGAAGAGTTCAATAATTATGTTACTCCCGATGTAAATGTGACTCAGCAACAACCATGTTCGGTGGTTCAATCTCCTAATCGAAGTTGTGAGTCGGTAGTGGATGTAAACGTCACTCCAGCATTTCAAACGACAAGAAATTTTGCATCAAAATGAAAGAGAACTCCTAAACGAATACAAGTGGATGAGAGTAGATTGACTTCCATGGAAGGTAAGGTGGCTAAATGCACTATCCTTCATCATTCTTCTCAAATAATGAAACAATATTTTGATAACAAATTCGAAGCTGGTAAATGCCAACTTTTTTTAGCTTTGCTTAAATCTAGAAATATGGCAACTGTTAGAAGAAATTTAGGCATAACAACAATGAAGAATATGGAATCAAGTATTCACATTGTTAAATCTCTTGCTTCTGCATTCACATCGATTGGTAAAAAAACTCGTTCAAAAGACTGTAATGTGGCTCATCATGTATTGGCTGAATCAATTGTATGTAGATCCACAAGACAATGTCGTTTACTTAAATGCACATCAGAAATTGTTCCTTTAGATCCAAAGACACTTAAAAATATTCAATAAGAAGAGACAACCTTGATGTAGAGGGACAAATGGAAACATTATGGGCATTTAGCGGTAAGTTGCCTCACAAAGACATGAAGTTAGTCGAAGAAATGAAGGGCCTAGTGCAAATGTTTTGGCATGATAACACTAGGCCTTCTTCTAACATGAAGGATATGTTAAAACATTGTAGGGGTTCTCATCACACTGAACCTCATGTTAAGCATTATCTTGACATGACACAAACTCAACTGTTCGAGATGTTTAAAGCTGCCCACGTAGAGCTAAGGCTCGGGCAAAGATCTTTTGAAAAATGCAAGCCTTGGTATATTAGAATCAATACCATCCAGAACACTTGTTGCAGATACCACATAGAGTTAGACCTATATTACCATACATTTGCACATATACGTCATTTTTTGCATCCTAACCATGTGCAGGAATGCTCAAGTACAGTACCACCAATGTCATCCAAAGATTTCATCCATAGCATCATGTGTCCGAGGCAAGATGGGCAGACACATTACTTAAAACAATGTGTAGATGGTTCTTGCAAAAATTGTGGTGGGCTATCCTTATGGTCTGATTGCATCCATGAAAGTGAATATCAAGCATTCGGGAATGCAATTGTTGAGAAGCAGAACTATCAGTATGAGACATATTAGCTAAATGATGGGAAAGAAAGAAGGACGATTAAATTGGTGACTTCACACGTAAATTCTTGAATATTGACAAATTAATATTAATGTACACACATTTTTTTGTGTGGTTTATTGACATATTAATATTCATGTACCAGGTGCGAGTATGTGATTTTATTCCATATTTTTGTGGAAAGATCCAATAGTACATTCAACATTTCGATATGGCACGGTGCCAAGATGAGCAAGTCAGAATATGTTGGGACACCTTTCCTCTTGGAACAATACTATCAGTGGTTGACTTTGCTGAAAATTACACCCTACAACCACAAAATGAAATTTCAATGTCAATACTATCACTCAGAGCAGGTGAGCATAATGGTGCATATCACTTATCGACATGGGCAAGATAGCAGTGAAGAGAAACATGTGATACCGAAATAAAGTCACTTCTACATAAGTGACGACCGGACCCATGACATCCATTACGTGCAACATTGCTTTAAATTATTCTATGACTATGTGATAGCTATGGATATACCATTTTATCGTCATTTCATTTGGTCAGATGGTTGTGCTGGACAGTTCAAGAATGCACGTGTATTTGAATGGTTGTGTTTGTTGCACCTAAAATACATGGTGCCACATGTATGGAACTACTTTGAAACTGGTCATGGAAAAGGAGAGCACGATGGTGCTGGTGCATGCATTAAAACTGCCCTTCAAAGGGAAGAGATGAATTTTACAGGTGCTCACCTTCGAGATGCTGCATCTATAGTCCAATGGTGTGCATCTGTCATGGGAGAACAAGAAACAAGGAAACACTTAGTGCAAAGAATATTATGGGAGGTTACAAATTTGGACCAATCACAAACACCTCGGGTGAACACAGTGCATGGAACTCGACAGTTTCATTCAATTAGAAGCTCAGACAACTCGGCCCTGCAAATTTGGACAAGATTGAAGGATTGCTTTTGTAGTTCCTATAGCATCGGTGAATGGGGTGATTGTGAGCATACTAATATCGTTGATACATGTGATCGAGTGACACTTGGCACCAATTTCAATGGGGGGTACTGAAATAGATCATTTGGAAGATAATTAGACACATATTTCTAGAGACTATGATCACATATCGGATCTCATACAAGCAGGTACATGAGTAGTACCTAAATAAGAAAATGTATTTATGTATTGTTTACTCAACCTTTGTAGAATTTAATTTATGTAGAAATTAGAAATGCAAGACCTTATTTACAAAATGTATTGTTAAATCGACCTATTTCCTTTCACAGGTCAGATATATGCAGTGGTTGCCCCAAAAAATAATGAATGGAGTTTTGACTATTGGTTGGCATGTTTCTTAGAGGGGAAACAAACCCTTCCAGAACGTGTTACAAATGATGAAAATATTGAATTCCCAACCAGCTCGATGGTTATAAAAGTGGAGTAATTGACACTTGTAGCACAACAGAAAAGGAAGGGTGGGTATGTATATCAAGATTATAGACCAGGAGCTATTGTATACCACTTCACCAACCTAGTAGTTGATACAAACATCAATCTCCGCACACTTGCTCACAAAAATAGGTCACATGTATGATACTTGCTACCTCATATAGAACACGAAATATTGATGGACACCATCGGCATCAGAGATGATCCAGATGGCCTACTTGTATGAGTGCATTGTCAAGTGCATTATTTAAACCATGTCTGCACCATGTTTGTACATTTTCATTGGGTTCTCTTTTCTTTCTTATGATGTTACTAATGTCTAGCCTTTCGTGTGCCTAGGATACAAACACCATCTACGACACATTGGAGGCGCCAAGAATGGTGTCTTTAGAAACCACCAAATATAGTTTAGAAAATAACAAGCTCTGGAGTTGTTGAAATTTACATTTCTTGATGTTTTTATTTTGATATATACATTTAATTACATTTCCATGTACAAATCAGAATCCAGCTAGAGGCTTTCATACTTGCATGCACCAATTAGGGTCAAGACAAGGTATGAGATGGAACTAGAAATACATGAGATCACCAATACTAGGCTTTCAGGAGTCACCAAGTTGCATGCTCCAACTAGGTTCAAGACAAGGTATGAGATGTCCAACTAGGGTTTGGTGAGCAATCATGCAAGTTAGGAGAGGGAACTAGAAACACATGATCACCAATACTTGCATGCACCAACTAGGCTTTCATGAGTCACCAATTTGCATGCTCCAATTAGGTTCAAGACAAGGTATGCTTGATGTCCAACTAGGGTTTGGTGAGCAATCATGCAATTTAGGAGAGGGAACTACAAACACATGATCACCAATACTTGCATGCACCAACTAGGCTTTCATGAGTCACCAATTTGCATGCTCCAATTAGGTTCAAGACAAGGTATGAGATGTCTAACTAGGGTTTGGTGAGCAATCATGCAAGTTAGGATAGTGAACTACAAAGACATGATCACCTTGATACTTGCACCAACTAGGATTTCATGAGTCACAAAGTTGCATGCTCCAACTAGGGTCAAGACAAGGCATGAGATGTCCAACTAGTGTTTGGTGCGCAATCATGCAAGTTAGGAGAGTGAACTACAAACACATGATCACCAATACTTGCATGCACACCAACTAGGCTTTCATGAGTCACCAAGTTGCATGCTCCAATCAGGGTCTTGAGACAAGGTATGAGATGTCCAACTAGGGTTTGGTGCATAATCATGCAAGTTATGAGATGTGCTTTATGAAACGGAACAAGGTATGAGATGTGCTTTTATTATGATTGTTAGTGGCATTGGTATGGAAAAGAGAACTCAAAATCATCATAACGTACTTATTTGTACATGGTCATATGGGGGATTTGGCTAGGGATGAACTTAGTTCTTAATTCTACTTGGGGAAAAAAACATTCTTTTGTTCAAGAATTAATCTCTTATTCAAGCATTGTATCAAAAACTACAATAAACACATGTACATATAATTCTTTTCCAATGGTAGCAATACATATCAAAGTCATGGGTTTCCTTGATGGTACATATCAAAGTGATCCAAATTTTAGTATCACAGGGCATCTTAATTTTCTTTGATATGCATGTTAGTATGTATAAAGTTGGAACTGGCAAGGTGTGAGATGTCCAACTAGGGTTTGGTGAGCAATCATTCAATTTAGGAGAGTGAACTACAAACACATGATCACCAATACTTGCATGCACCAACTAGGATTTCATGAGTCACCAAGTTGCATGCTCCAACTAGGGTCAAGACAAGGTATGATATGTCCAGCTAGAGTTTGGTGAGAAATCATGCAAGTTAGGAGAGTCAACTACAAACACATGAGATCACCAATACTTGCATGCACCAACTAGGGTTTCATGAATCACCAAGTTGTGCATGCTCCAATTAGGGTCAAGACCATCTATGAGATGTCCAAGTAGGGTTTTGTGAGAAATCAATCATGCAAATTAGGATAGTGAACTACAAAAACATGATCACCTTGATACTTGCATGCACCAACTAGGATTTCATGAGTCACCAAGTTACATGCTCCAACTAGGTTCAAGAAAAGGTATGAGATGTCAAACTAGAGTTTGGTGCACAATCCTGCAAGTTAGGAGAGTGAACTTGAAACACATGATCACCAATACTTGCATACACCAACTAGGCTTTCATGAGACACCATTTTGCATGCTCCAACTAGGGTCAAGACAAGGTATGATATTTCCAACTAGGGTTGGTGAGAAATCATGCAAGTTAGGAGAGTGAACTACAAACACATGATCACCAATACTTGCATGCACACCAACTAGGCTTTCATGAGTCACCAAGTTGCATGCTCC
Organism: Pseudotsuga menziesii; assembly: GCA_001517045.1. NCBI lineage: Eukaryota > Viridiplantae > Streptophyta > Pinopsida > Pinales > Pinaceae > Pseudotsuga > Pseudotsuga menziesii. Next base: position 349,525 of record LPNX010370426.1, on the reverse strand, counting down.
AATTAGGGTCTTGAGACAAGGTATGAGATATCCAACTAGGGTTTGGTGTGTAATCATGCAAGTTATGAGATGTGCTTTATGAGATGGAACAAGGTATGAGATGTGCTTTTATTATGATTGTTAGTGGCATTGGTATGGAAAAAGAGAACTCAAAATCATCATAATGTAATTATTTGTACATGGTCATATGGGGGATTTGGCTAGGGATGAACTTAGTTCTTATTTCTAATTGAGGAAGAAACCATTATTTTGTTCAAGAATTAATCTCTTATTCAAGCATTATCTCAAAAAGTACACTAAACACATGTACATCTAATTCTTTTCCCATGGTAGCTTACATATCAAAGTCATGGGTTTCCTTGACGGTGCATATCAAAGTGATACGAATTTTAGTATCATAGGGAATCTTATTTTTCTTTGATATATGCATGTCAGTAAGTATAAAGTTGGAACTGGTATTGGAAAAAACAACTTTGGATAATTAATGGCCTCAATGCTCTTGATAAAATGTGCTTTCAATGGTGGTGTAAAAACTCTCTAGGTTTTTGTTGACTAGGATCTCACTATAAATTGGATGTTAAACAAGACCTAATTGTCAAATACTGCTACTCTTTAGTACATTTATTTTCAGCATGTTTTTGGGAACTAAACATTATTGTTGATTCTCTTCCTTAAGCAAGTCAAATTCTGGAAGATATGGAGTTCGAAGAGATAATTGAAGGGCCTTATTTGGTTTCTTCCTTGTGATTCAAATAAAGGTGACATGTAATATCAATGTATATATTTCACTATTTTGGTTGAGTTGGATAATCTTCTGGTTCATACAATTTTTTGGATGTATAATACTATGTGTGTTTTTGGATATTTTCTATAATAATATTATTATTATTATTGGACAATTTTTGAAATTGGGATTTTTCTCCCATATAGGACCAACACGGGAGAAATTTTTGGACAATTTTTGAAATTGGCACATTTGCAAAGAACATGTAGTATTTTGTCTGTTGTTATCTATTGGGGTATTTTGATGAGATGGAATTAAAGGCCCGTGGTGGAACTAGGGTTTGGTGAGAAATTTGCAAGTTAAGAGAGGAAACTAGAAACACATGATCACAAATACTTGCATGCACCAACTAGGCTTTCATGAACAACAATTTGCATGATCCAACTAGGGTTACCAAGGTATGAGATAGAACTAGGGTTTAGTCAGCAATCATGCAAGTTAGAAGAGGGAACTAGAAACACATGATAATACCAATACTTGCATGCACCAAATAGGCTTTCATGAACACAAATTTGCATGCACCAACTAGGGTTTACTTCAACCAATTTAGAGTTTGTAGGGTAAATGATGTATGTTAGTATGGTATTCAATGAAATCTAGTATCATAGGGTATTGTAGGGTATGATGTGGTATATATTACACATGCATGCATGACTTATTGTTAAATGGTACATATTGTTAGTATGTTATGTTATGGCACATGTTATTGTATCGTAGTATGGTATGACGTTAGTCTCGTAGGGTAATGTAAGGTATGTTATTGTGTATATGTTAGAATTGTATGATGTTAAAAAGTTGATGAGTTGTTTAAATTATTCCTTTAAGTATTGGAAATTCATTTAAGTTAGCACACATGCACAAACCACACATATCATTATATCACATAGGTGAACCACACATATCATGTTCCAAGACCAATTCAACCATGATTTTATGTTCCAATATCAAGTCAACCATATATATGTATAAATTTGAACCTTGCTTTATATTATATATGTATAGCAATAATGTTGTACAAAAATTGCCATGCCACATGGCCATAATACAAAATAGTGGATCAAAAAGTACATCTGTGTGTACATATGAACAAAACGATACATCTATGTATGCCCCCTATACATTTTTTGTAGTTATCCCCCATTTTGCTACTAGTGCCAGAGTGTTTGGAGAAGTGTAGCTTTCTTTTGCGACTGCTCACTGGTGATCCCCATCACTGAACAAGAGGGATAGGTCTCATCAGTGGAGACTGGAGAAAAACCAATGTTTGTAAGTTAATTTACCAACCTTTAAAAATTCTATGTACATTTGTTCAAATTCCAAAACGCAAATAAAATTTCTACTTACTGTACATGAGTAAGTAATCACGTGTCCTGGTGCCTCACTAACATCGACCCTGATTGGGTGCTCTTCTTGCACCACTGTCACAATAGGTTCCTACATAAAGTAGAATATGTCAAAGAGATATGTAAGTTACAAAATGATTTTTCCAAACAAAGCGAAACATAATTAAAATAATATTTCAAATAATACCTGTGTTTGCGAATCTACCTCTGCATGAGAGGGAATAGGCTGCGAGACAATATACTCATCCTGGGAAACCTGCATAAAACATGTTACATATCAAAATTAGGATACATTTTGAATGTTAAAATTAATATATGTACACAAACATACAAATAAAGTGATCTACATAAACATTCCTACTGGCTCGTCAAAGGTGGGCCATCGGTTTGGTGCTCTTCACGCACCGGTGCCCTACTAGGGGCATGCATATAAACTAGCATATATATGTCAATTGAATATAAAATAGTGAATCACAGACATATATACTAATTGGAAGGAAAATTATGAACTACCAAAGAAAGAAAAACATACATACCTGTTTGGGGGGAAGAGGTGGGTTGACAGCAACCTCCCTTTGGTGCTCTTCAAGCACCACTGTCACAATAGGTTCTTGCATAAAGTCGTATATGTCAAAGGGATACAAGTTACAAAATGATTTTTACAAAGAAAGTGAAATATAATTAAAATCATATAATTAAAAGCATATTTCAAATAATACCTGTGTCTGCGAATCTACCTCTGCATGAGAGGGAATAAGCTGCGAGACAATATACTCATCCTGGGCAACCTGCATAAAACATGTCAAGTATCAAAATTAGGATACATATTGAATGCTACAATCTATACTATAAATATGTAAATAAAGTTGACAAATTAACAAGTATAGTTCTTACCCCTATTGGTGAAGAACCAAACCCATAAGCAATATTGACGGTTGCATCAATGTTATCAACGTTGATCGGAAAACTATGCGACTGTGGTGTGCCATGGGACACCAGCTGTATATTTTTTCACATAAATTGTTAGATGATTAAATAGAAATAAATTGTGAAACAATTGAATATTTTGACATGAAGCAAAATATAATATTAAAATAATGATTTTTACTTACAAAGTGAAGTAATCCATCGTCTCAGAAGATGGAAGCAGGGCCATAGCATATGCCTCCACACTATGTGCAAGGGTGTGGAGTAACACGATGCTCTGAAGACTCTACATCTCTTTTGTGATCTATAGATGGGCCCTCCGTAGATGTACCAACCCCTTGTTCTACATTGCCTTGGACATCAGTCCCATGCTCAAGCAATCTATCTACCATGTCAAATAATGTCTCCTATGTATACTCAATGACACAACCTGCATGAGGATATACCTGAGGGGGTTTTGGTGTGCATGGTGGGCATGGTACACGGTTTGTATATGTCCTAGAACCGTCCCTATCTTGCGGCATCCCATGACCAACACCCTGGTTCCCTAAGAGATCAAAGTAGTTAACATGTTTCCCTAGGATGAATTCTGCATACAACATCCTAAGGAAATAAAATGGGATGTCCCTATTCCCATGGGGGTCTTCATCAAATACCATATACCAATGATCCATCCAATTAGCCTTTATATTTTGTTCAATGCACCAACCTATGGAAATGTGTGCTCAACTGGTGGGTGGAACCAATCCAGTGCTAGGGTCCCGTAATAATGAAAATAGCTAGTCTTTTGTAATTTTAAGGGCTTTGATGTCTTTATGACTCAATCCATATGAGTAGTATTGCCTCCTATATTCTCTGTATGAGGTAATGTTGTACAGAGCTCCTTGGGCATCAGAAATTGTGTTTGTTATTGTGTCCAAGGAATCAGCTAAAGAATCTCTCAAACGACCCCCCCCTCTAATAGATGAGCTAAGGCGCCTCAATGACGCCAAGCATGCAATAATCTGTGCGTTTCTATCTTGTTCCCCCTTCGGGTTTGGGTTTGGTTGTGGGTTATTAGAGGGTGGGTTTTGCACATTGTGTTGGTTATTTGTGTTTTCTGTTAATATTTAAATGAAAAACTGCAAGTTATTTTTTATAATCATTATTTGATTGTTCACATTCAATTATTTTTTTGAATTTGTTCAAAATAATTATAAAAAAAATGAAATTATGAAAAACAATAAAGAAGGGAAGACTAAATGAAAATTATTGAACTAGCATTTACCTGCCATTGGAGCAATCCACCTCGAACTTGACCTCGAAAAGGTAAAACGCAAATCGCACTTGCGCTATTTCGCTCCTGCGATTTTTCGTTGTCTCGATACTGTGAAAATGAGATTTGAGGGGTGTACGACCTCTGTTTTATTTTTAATTTTTTGGTTTTCAATATCACATATGTGATATATCCCATATACGATATATCACATATGCGATATTGAAAAGTAAGAAACTAGGGTTTTTTTTTAACTAAGTGTATGCTGTCTCATGGGAAGTGCATCCCTCTTGTGATTGCATCTATCATACCTTGGATGATTATGATTCCATTCAATGATGGTGTATTCATTTCAATTAGGGATTTTAAAGGCATTTTTGTTGATTTTAGTCTTCTCCTTAATTGACTTGAATATTTATTCAACGGTGTTATGATTGTTGTCAAAACAAAGACTGGGCTTTTCATGTGGAGATAATTAATAACCGAATATTTTATCTCAAATCATCATGATCTTCTCAAATTTTGAATTTGTCTGCAACTGGGAAACTATCTTATCCAAATCTTCTTCTATATAGAAAGGATCTCAAACTCTTTCGTTTGAAAAAGTTATTTATTCTCTTGAAGTTGACTTGTTAGGTCTTCATCAATTTTCTTAGCAGATCTACTATTTGACTTTTCTTGCACCAACAATGGTATTTTAAAATTATTCATGGTTCTTATGTATTTATTTTAGTTCCTTTATTAGGGAGATAATTTCATCTTCTTGCTTGCAATTTTTTTCCTTCTCCTCTAGTTTATTTGTCAGGGCTTGTTGTGTCTTTTCAATTTTTTCTTGCAATCCAATGTTAATACCTAAATGTTGGGAACATTTCCCCCTATTGGGCATAGTTCCCCCTATAGTGTGGCACAATTTACCTCCTATATGGCAGTGTATTACATATTATTGATGGAGGCTTGGGTCTATTAGTTGTTATTGTACACATATGTCTCCTATATATAGTAAGGGGATATTCTCATATTAGTAAGCATTGCATATTGTCTTGTCTTGGGTACATAATTACATTGTGTAAGGAGGTTCCTCCCTCAAAGAGGATTGTTATTTATCTATTTTCTTCATTATTCATGCATGGATTACTCTCTTTTATCATGTTTCTACTATTCGTCTTTTATTTATGGGACTTGGTTGCATAACATCCAAAACTAATCTTTTATTCCCTTCTTTTGAAATATAATATTCATCTTGATACTTTTGCAATTGCTCCATTAATGATTAGTTTTCTCTTTCATCTTTCCTTAGTTCACATAGAGAAATAATAATTTATTCCTCTAGATATACTTATTCTTCGGTTTCAAAGTCTTCTTTATCTTTGGAGACTTTGCTTTTTCTCTCAATGGCTTCATCATTTGTTTTGGGTTGTACCTCATTGTATTGAGAGAGTTTCTTTTGAATAAAGATAGTATATATTCTCCCAGAGCTATGCAGTTTAATTCCATTGTCTCATTTTGTTCTTCTCACAATATGATAGGCCATTCAAAATTGCATTCATTTTCTTTGGATTGTTTTTGTGTAGATTATTTGTTATTGAACCTTTTGGTTGATTCTTTGGATTTGTGTATCCATTATGAACTACACTCCAAATGTCAAGCTCAACAACTTGCATATATGCCTCTATTCTTATGCTCCATGGTACATAATCTATTCCATTTAAAAAGGCTTTTTTAGGATATACTAATTGAACATCCATGAGTAATCTATGGGATATGTCTTCTAGTTGTCAAACTATGTGAATAAAACATGCTTTGACACCAATTGTTTGAATATTTATAGATGTTGAGATGGGGGAGGGTGAATCGGTATTAGAGACTTCTACTAATTTCAAATTCATCACTTCAAGTAATAATCACACATTAATAAAACATTCAACAACCATTCAATACTAATGCACAATACATAATGATTTTAAATGGAAATCCAAAGAGGGAGAAAACCACCAAAGTTGTATCCTTTATTAATAAATTGGATTTTTGGTTCCTTGTACCACCATATCTGATATGCAACATTTTCATGAAACTTAGCCTTGTGTTTGGGCTCGGTTTATTCCAAACATACCTTCAATTATGCATATGTGTTCTTGATTTGTAGTTCAGAAGTGCGTTTCTGATTTCCTAAGTGGCACCAAAAAGTGGAACCAACTTCATGCGACCGCCCTGTTTTTAAGTTAAAAATGACTAAATTAGAGAAACACAACTAAGCATGACTAATTTAGTCATCTAATGAAAACTACAACTAAATATTTAGTCACACAATTACAAATTTCTAAGTTAGTTTACTAGAAATGTGTTGAAATTTACTTAATTTTTTACATTATATAATGCTTCTTTGAAATTTTCAACTTTTACTCATCCTAATTACAAACATGAATCTATACATTTCCTTATTTTCCTCATTTCTTATACATGGGGCTTTAAGAGGAATTGGAGGGAAGAGGGTTCAACAATTTGTCATAGGGTATCTAATAATTGAGAGGCCCTTGGATGAACACACGTGCCAAGGGAATAACAATGGTTCTAGACCTTTGCGAGGAAAATTATCGAGAAGTCTTCCTCTACATTTTACTCACATGAACAAACTTGTAGCTCAATGTTGGAACATATTTTAACATGATAAGTATTTTTATTTTATTCCCATGTTTATTATTTGTTCTATTTCTATAGTCTTGACTAGGATGTAACAATTATTTCTTCTCCTTTCAAATCATATATGTCAAAGGAGGATGACCTAAATATTATGAATGACTACCAACAAGATCTATTCTTAGGTAAGTTAATAGCCAAAAATGTATGACTTTATTTGTGATGATAATATCTTAAGGGTCCATAGATGAATTTATAATGCTTATTTTGTTTATGAATGTGGTTTTCATCCTCCAATTAAATTGATTTTTCATATTCTAAAAATTGTCCCTATTCTATCGTGTTCTTTGGAAGGAACTCACAAATGATAGTTTCATTAAAATCTACAAAATTGCTCCAAATAATTTCCAGCAACTGTGCAGTATTGTGTGATCCGTGAGATGTAGAACAGTTGGTGGAGGGGTATGGTAAAGACGCCCCCTAAGCTGGAAGGTCACCGGTTCTAATCCCGTCGGATACCAAAAATCCAACCATGTTAAGGGTTGGTGTGGTCTAGGATGGGTGCAATCCCTGGGTGTTTTTGATGGCTTAGATGCCCCTGGTTCATGGCTACTTAGCCAATGTCAACGCTGGTAGTCAGAGGGGGTTCCACCACTTTGCCAACAAAAAAACTGTGCAGTGTTGTGTGCCCCAATTAGCAAGGAAAAAAGAGAAATAATGAAGAGGAGGATAATGGTTCCAAACTACTAAAACATTCTGAAAAAATATTGAATTTATATATCATTGAAGAGGATATGGGTTTGTCCATTGAATCCGTCAAATATAGTTCCCAATTTGCTTGTCTATGTTGTTATCTTGCATCTTTGGTCAACACCTTAAGATCCATTGCATTTTTTGGTGTTCCAATCAACCATGAACTTGATATTCTTGATATGTGTAATTTTGTTAGTTCATGGACATAAGAATATGTGCATGCATTGTTGTACTACTTAGAAGAAAATGAAATGACATGCACTTGCATTTTTTTAGTTGATATGGAAAACTCATGCATGGTTTCTAAAGCATTCACTCAGTTTTGCAAGAAATCTTAAAATGTAGTAAAGTAGAATCCTACCAAGGGAGTTTATAGACATTTATCAAAGGAATTATTCATAGGATTCTCTATTATACAATATTAGATAACTATATTGGATGAGAGTAATTTGTGTACTTTTTAAATGGATATGGATTGTAGGGATGAGAACCTACCAATGATCTATTTACCTTTGTCCAAGGTTTTGAGTTATATTTCAAGAAGTCATGTCTTTTCAAAATAAAGGAAATAGGATTTACAAGATAACATGGTTTCTAGATTGGTATCTTCTTGAGCTACATTTCATTTTTTATATGCAATAGGTATAGTTCTTAGTTTGTATATTAGCTCGCATGCTAGAATAATTATTTCTATTGTGGAGAAAATACAACAAGAGATATTTATGAAACATTTCTATCATGAATTGGTCAATATAGAGAAATCTATTTGTATTAACATTTTTATATGTTATCTAATTGTATTTTACTTTTTTTGATAGCCTATGCTCAATAAGTTATTTAAATTCATTTTCTACTAAAGAATTAAATAAAGAGGACACTTAGATATCATGAAATAATATAATAATATCCAATGACAACATTGAATGTGATGTATAATTCACAAATAACTAACATATTGGTTCAAATCCCAAGTCTCCAGTCCTTCCAAGTTCGCTCAATTGCAATTGTGATCTAGTTGCTCACTCTTATCTTCCTATAGATCCATTCGCTAATCAAGATACCATACCTCTGATATTTTATATTTTGTATGAGATGTATTATGATATTGCATATCCTCATAAGCTTTGTTACAAAGTTATGAAGGTGCTTCATAAAATTAGGAGATATATTCATGGTTTTATTCATGATATGGCAGCTACACATAATGCAGATTTTGTTGAACCTTTTGATGTTATTTGGGAAAAAGTTTGTAGAGATATATTTTCCATGGTTGATTATTCTATTAGATCAGAGTATGGTTGCAAAAAAATAAATTCTTATCATGCCCCTCTATCATCAAATGATGACCATCAAAGGTACTCTCTACATGATCATTGTTTGGAGCACTTTGAAGTATTGATGCATGATCCTAGCATCCACAACATATTCACCAAGTTCATCACATAGAAGTTGTTCTTTCAGCTCATTCAATTGAAGAAGAAGACCTGTTGAATACCTTTTGATATATTTCATATCCATTTTTGAGGGGAGGATTTGTCCCATGATGTTTTCCTCCTTACCTTGGTCACATTGATCAATAAACAATGTTGTAAAAGGTGACTTGTGCCTTAGTTTCCAAGGAATTAATAAATATTTTTGATTAAATTGTACTAAGTCTAGATTAAGGGGGGTTTTAGGAGCTGTAATGAATCCTTAGTACATATTTTTTACCTTATCCTTACTTTATTTCCCTTCATGCAATGATATCCTATGGTTTATACTTAGGAGAGTTGATTCAATAAGATATCTAGTTATTTTGTCCTGTTTACACCTACAACAACACTGTAGTCTAGTCAACCTAGCCCATGTGTTCCCTAAATAATTCATTGGGGTTCTATCTCCTTGATTTGGGGTTTTGAGGTTTGACTAAGGGTGCTAGTGCTGTATTTTTCCTATTTTGGCTCTCCTAAAAGCATTTATTTCCACCTTGAGACTTCCACTCACGTATATATTCTCACCCACACATGCGTTGGAGGCTTTAATTATGCAACACACTTCACCAACATTCACACCTTGGTTTGTGACTGTTTGGGCTGTGTTGGATCTCAATTCGTCCACCTAGGGGGAATAGAGGTCAAAACTTACCATTACACATATCCAACTCCAATTGGCTTCGAGAGCCCCATGAATTTTGTCCAATGTATTATAAATCTATCCTATAACATCTACAAGATGTATGATAATAATATGATTAGTAATTAGGACCATTCACAAGTACTATTCCAGTTATTTTTTGTCCCTTTGTTGATTATCTTGCACATTTTTCCAAACACTTTGAGTGTGCATATTGTTCTAGATCCTAGATATGATTGAGAACAAAATTCTCACAAACTTGGAAGCCAGAAACTTCATTAAATGATCAGTTAAACTTTCTTCTTTCATGCCTTCTGATGCGGAAATCGTAAATCGGAAACTTCATAAGATGATCACTTCATCATTTTGTTTTCCATCTTCCTCTTTCTGCCTTCTGCTATGGAGCTCAAAAGTCACAAACTTCATTAAAACAATCACTTGGACTTTTCTACTTACTGTACCATTGATCCTTGTGAAAACAACCTTAACTATCGATCTCTTTTATGACTTTAACCCCCACTGTTGATCTGAATTCATGTAAGGATTCCCAAGGAAAATTTACGACTAAAATTAGTAGTCGATATTATTTGGAGGATCATATCTCGGCCATCGATTTATTTGATGCAAAAATCATACTTTTGGAACTTGAAGCTCCATTAACTTAATTTGCGGCCTTCTTCTTCTGCATTCTGTATCTGCCTCCCACATCGTTGATCCTTGCAGATTAAATCTTGACCGTGGATCTGATTTGATGTGGAAATTGGACATTGGTGCCTTTTTTGAACCATCAATCTAGATGCGGATTAGATATGGACCTTTGATCTTCTAACCTTTGAAATCAACTTCTAACTTGATAGATTTCAGAAGTTTGGTTTCCTTCCAAATGTTTGAAAATTTCACAGATCCTTCTTCTACACTTCTGTGAACCGTCAATATTGTTGGAGGTTACATCTGGACCATTAAACCTTTAATCATGTTTAGCTTTGTGAAATATCAATGGTTTTTTGATTGATTTGGGGTTTTATTCACTACAGTTACTTGGATTTGGAAACTATCTTATTTCTTAGAAATGAACCGTTGTTCCACCAACTGATCATGGTTTGAGAAAAAGTCCCCAACTGCTCTAATTGGATTATAGGATTTGTATAGTCTAGTTATGGTTTTTTCTCTATTTGGATCAATTAAATCTCAATATTGAAAACTCAGATCTAAATTGTAAAAAAGTTTTATAATTTCATTCGGCAACCTAAATTCATAATGTAGAATTATTAAAGAATTACAGAATTCAAAGGAAACAAGAAATGCATAATAGGAACATTTGATACCGTGTAAAGAATATGATCCAATCAATTATACTCAGAACCAACATTAACATTTCAATCGATGTGCTAAAATGAAGAAACACATTTAATGAAGATCTAACGAAATTGGTACAAACTAGGAAAACACTGTTAAAAATAACAATAAGGTTTCCAATGGAGGATTCCATTTATTATATGCAACTCATCAATTCTAAAATCATTCAATTATTGAATTCGAAACCAAACAGATCACATATACAACCTAGTGCATCTAAATTGTTCAAAGAAACAAAGTAGTAACCTGGCACCAATGCTGGAAAAAAACAAGTGGAGAACCTGTTCCTCCTAACCAACTCCAAGAGTAGCCAAATTACTTGCTCTAGAACCCTCGATCCTATTCATTGAACCACAAGAGAAAAATATCTTAATGTGCCATCTCTTGCATTACCCAGATGTTAATCCTCGTACAATGCTAGCCTTCTATGGCTCATGGACATACTATTAAATAGTATTTTACCTATGAATTGGTCATTTATGATCCTCCTTCTCTTTAGAAATTCAACTAGGAGTACAGACCTAATTTTTGGGGATGACGCCTCGTGCATCTTGAGTTCTCACTTACTAGTCTTTGCCACTTGTCATTTTCCTCTTCTGGGTCAACAAACACTCTTTCAATAGCTATATCCACTTGTGTTTTCCTTTAGCATATTTTATTAGTAGGATTTTTTTATTACACGATGTTCTATTCTTCACCTCCTGTCAAATAAAAATAAAATAATAATCAAAGTATTTTTCAGCAAAATTAATAATTGTTAATTCATGGGGTATTACATACACCTCCCCTTAAAACATAAAACCTTCCTTGGTATTATAACTTTATATTTTTATTCATCCATGTCAGCCTCCTGGAATAATCCCAGATATTCCTCCTGCATATTAATTTCCATCTCCCAAGTAGCTTCTTCCAACTACGGTGGCTAGATTCAACCTTTATTTGTCCAATGGTATGGTTTTGGAGTAAACTTTCTCTCCTATCAAGCATACACTCTGCTCCCATTTGGAACTCTCCCTATGGTTCTACCTGGATTACATTCAATTCAATCACATGAGAAAGATCATGAATATATATTTTCAATAAAGAAACATAAAACACATTATGTACTTTAATATTGGGTGTAAGGCTAACTGGTATGCAACCAACCCTACTTTGGCTATAATCTCAAATTCGTTGCCATACCTGGGTGCCAATTTCTTATGCTTTCACAATCTCAAGGTACTTTTCTAGGGATTTATCTTTATGTATACATGATCACCCACCTGGAACTCTCTAGGAGTTATTTTTAATTCAACATAATTTTTCTGTCTATCTTGGGTAGTCTTCAAGTTTTGTTCTACCTGTTTCATAGTTAGTTCTCTTTCTTTTTTAATGAATCGAGTCCTAACATCAATGAATTTACAGGACTACTTCAGGACTTTTGGAGCATTACCTTTGTGTTCCTATGACACTTTTCCAGGACCCATACCTGCAGGAACATGGAAATCATCGTTACAAGCATCTTATACCAAGAAAGGTAGCCTTCCACTTGGGGGAATTCAACCTTTAGATAGGTAGTCAACTAAATATTTCCTTGAAATTGGGCCAGAAGAATTGCATTCTTAAGGCTTGAATCATCTCTTCGTAACGAGGGTGTGTCTTGCATAAGGGGTATTTGGAGCACATTTTAATTAAACAATTTTTAGATATGCAATATCAGGCATATATAACAGTGAGAAGATGCTAAATAGCACAAATACATATTCTCATAAGCAACTTATAATAAATCCATGGATATCTTGCTTTGATCTTAGGAAATAATGGCACCCACCCCAAGACCTCCAGATGGGAAAATTTTATCACCCCACTTGGTGTTTTGTTTCTTACAGGCCACCACACATGGTTCCTACAACAAACAACTAGTACATATTTAATCAAATAAAATTATAAATTCACAATTCCTTCTCCTACAGAATTAGATTCTTTTGCAAAGATGAGGCCATCCTCACAATGTTTGGCTCTGGTAAGTGTGAGCACTTATCCTCCATCATTTACACTTGCTGCCAACCTGGAAAACCTCACATAACATTTCATCTTAACACAATTTCTAGATTAGTCAACAATTAATATAGAAATATCAAAATTCCAAAATCTAGGATTTAGAAATCTATTGTGTTTAGTTTTCACCGCCATGACGTCCTTCTCAGGTGTTTGGCCCTTGTAAAGAGTATATTCATGTCTTGATTTCATTGGGAATAACTATACTGCCATGTATTTAGTTAATTATACCTAAGATCTGTAACTTACAAAGATCCAAGCAATTTGGTAGGCCTCTACAATATTTACACTAATCCCTTAAGTGATATACAAAAATTAAAATACTAAGTAATTCAAACCGGATCACTTACTACCATTTCCAGGACACTATATGGTGATCTTAAATGTATGACTAAAATAACCAAACATTTTTACCTTGTTTATGTAATTGAAACAAACCTTCCATACCCATGATTTAAGCAATCTTGATCATCATGCCTTCATATGAGATCATCGCACACTCATTGCACTCTTCACCCCATAACATGTTTAGGGTTTTTATTAACTAAACATTCTCTTTTCATCCTTCTTTCTCACTACATGTAGCTTACTGGTTTGATTTTAGTGAAGGGACACTCAGATCCTAATTCTCAAATTCCTTGTATACAGTCTTTCTTGTGACTGATATGCTATTTATCTAGGCTCTATATCTGGAAGAACCTCCAATTCTAACCAACTCGCCTCATATTGCTTCGTATCTTGATGAAGAGTGAACTTCGAAATGGAGGTGAGCTATTTTTCATAAAAAAATCATGTCCAAAATAGATTATTAACCAGCTTGTTAGGTGATTCAGCAGAATCATTAACGATAGTGAGATATTGATCCACCCAGATTGATGGTGGACTTCAATTGCTATAGATAGTTTTACATTAAAATTCTGCATCCATTCCATTTTGTGAATATCATGCAACTTTTAACCAGTGTACTTGCTAACAGTTGTAGATGTTCTTGAACGATCAACCTCTTTCATTGATCTTGATCTCCTTTTCATCAGTTACTTTCCAATTTTGTATCCAGACTCACCCTTTTATCTTCTGGGATCTTCCTTCTAGAGAAATGTTCCAGGGTCATTGGATCTATCTCTAGTCAAAGAAAATGGTAAACCTATGGGTCCACATTCCACAATTTAATATCCATGAACTTTAGTTGAACGAAATTTACACCAACCATTGTATCATCCTGTTCATCAGATCTCACCCATAGATCTGCCCCCACATGTTAATTTGACTTTATACATCATGGAGTTATATCTTACCTGTAACGCCTCTTTGTGGAATATATCATTTGTCATAGATCTGTTTGAGTTACATATCTTTAACTCAAGTGATTCACAGTTGAATTTATCAGAGGAATGATGAGTTTCAATCACATTCTCCCTTTATCGATTGATCAAAGAATATATCCCTCGATATTTGTCCAAATTCAACAAGTTTTCCCTTGTCCAATTTGGAACTTTGTTCAGGAAAGCTATTTCGTACGCATGACTTCCTTGTAGATCTCCTCATAGACCCTCTAATGGTTTATCAACAGAGGCTCCATCTATTGGGTGCAAGGTCAATATTTCTAACATAATTTTAACCCTACTATATACTTTTTCAACCAATACCTGGAAATCATCTTATCCACATACATCTGCATTTCTACGAAGGTTAATATCAACATCATATATATGAATCAGAATCTAACATCATTTTCTTTCAATATTTGTAAAGGTTCAAGTATTCTTAGTATTCCTATTCACCGATAGGTAAATTTATTACTCTACAGGAAACAATTTACGTACTGTGCATATATATTTTATAAGTATGTTTCTTGCAAGGAAATTTATGTTTTCTCTTGGATGTAAAGAAAAATAGGCCAAGTGTTAGCATTACTCTTAGTACTAAACCAAGATTCCCAACAACAAGTTAATTAGAGGTAAAAAATTCAAATTATGCTTTAGTGTCTTCTATTTCTTCTTCACATTCATCAAACAAGATCAGTTACCTTCTAGTTAGCTCCAGTGGCCGGTTGAACTAAACATTATTTCATATGATTTACCTTGGTGAGTTTTCAAAGCTCCCTCATTCTTGTGGTGCTGCAACTCATGTGGCTCCCGGATCACTTAATGTAGCAGTAGTGAGGTTAGAAATAATACCTTCTCACATTCCACAATTTGTTTTTCAACAAAATACATGAGGTTTATTAAATAAATCTACTCGAGCCATTCTTAATCAGTTACACGATTAGTAATTTATTTTTCAACCAAAATACAAGAAATACCCTTAACTTATTTCTAGTATGCCTTCAATACTGCCACCAGTTACCTTTCTAGTGGAGATCACAAGGGAAGTTATTTTCACAGATCACCTAACATAATTTTTCTTTTACTGCAACATGCAAAGCTAAGTTACATGCTATGATTTCAATTTAAGTGAGAATCTTGAAGGGACATACAACATATATTTTTTATCTTATTTCATATCAGAACTCATTCAGGAAGCCATTAATCATCAACCAAAATTATTCATACAAAAAGTCTCATGCATAGCCAATCATTAATCCACAATACCTTAATCTATTTCATTCCTATAATAATCATGTATTGTCCATGAGAGACAACCCTTCATGATTCACTTACCATATGAGCATCTCTTTTTACTCATTATGGATTTTTTTCTAATAGGACAAGGTTCAGTTCTTGTTGGGCCTTCATAATTCACTCATTATCCTCCTTAACCTTTCTTAATTCATATCTTAGTTAATTTACCGTCATTTTTAATTTTGATTTATTGTCTTGACTTTAATTTATATCTACCCATAAATCTCCATCCCTTAGTTTAACCTCTTCATTTAAAGGTTGTTCTGGGTGATGTTCCTCTTCTGCAAACATTCCTACATCTGCCATATTTCCCGCAAAAATATGTGTACTTCTCTTTGCTGTGTAAGAGAATTTTCAAGAAAAAATAAAAATGAGTTAGTTTGTAGTTTTCTATAGCTATTTTGTGTTGGGCCTATTCAGGCCTAGTGCTGAAACCATGCTCTGATACCATATGTAACATACCTCAAAAATGAAATATAATTTTTTGTTTATATCTATATATTTGCAGACACATTAATCAAAATAGCCAACTGTTTTGACAGGAAAAAATAAAATACACCGTGGCCATAAATAAAGATAAAAAATAATCCTTGCACATTAATTTCGAGGCTTAGGGACCAGTGTATCACTCATTCCGCCATTGATAAAACCAATATGCATCTAAAATAGTTAATTCCTCACTAAAAGCATATTCCCGCCTTTCGCCTTTCGAAAAGAATTCAAAAATTGGAGAATGAGCAGTTGATACCTTCAAAATGGTCATTTTCCTCACCATTTGATACCTTCAACATGCCTTTTTCCACCTTCTTCCTTTCTGGTGGAAATCAGAAATCGGAACACCACAATTTGATACTTCAAAATCCTTTTATGCTTTCCTCCTTCTGGGTGGAACCTACAAATCCAAAACTTTTTAGATGATCACTTGCTCTTTCAAATTTTTTCCTTTGGGTGTGGACCTCGGAATTTGAAAAATTCATAAAGAAGTAACTTGGTCTTTCATATTTATGCCTTCAGTTGCAAACCTCAAAAGTCATACTTCATAAAAATAATCACTTGGTATTTCTACATTCCGCATCCCGCCCTCCGCCTTCTGCTGTGGATGTCAGATGTTAGAAACTTCATAAAATAAACACTTGGAATTTCTGCATTTCTCCTTCCAATGCAAACCTTGGAACTCTAAAAATTCATAAAAAAAATCACTTGGAATTTACTTCCTTCCACCTTCTGCTTTCCTCTTTCCACTATGGAACTCGAAAGTCAGACACTTCATAAAATGATCACTTGAACATTCTTCTTTATGGATTCCACTTTTTTCCCTCTGTTGCAGAACTCAGAAGTTGTAAACTTAATAAAATGATCACTTGAACTTTCTACTTTTCAGCTTCCACTTTCTTCCTTCTAATGTGGAACTTTGAAGTTGAAAACTTCATTAAATGATCACTTAAACTTTATTCTTTCTAACTTCTTCTCAGATTTTGCTGTGAAACTCAGAAGTTAGAAACTTCATAAGATGATCACTTGAACATTCTATTTTTTGGCTTCCTATTTTCGCCTTTCGTTGCGGAACTCGGAGTTCGGAAAATTCATTAAATGATCGCTAAAAATTTCTAGTTTTTGGCTTCTGCTTTCCGCCTTCCACTGCAAAAATCAAAATTCAGAAACTTCATAATACAATCACTTGAACATTCTATTTTCTGGCTTCTACTTTCCACCTTCCACTGCAGAACTTGGAAGTTAGAAACTTCATTAAAAGAATCACTTGGACTTTTCTACTTCCCGCACCATTGATCCTTGCGAAAACAACCTTGGTTATCGATCTATTTTACGGCTTTAACCGTAACCAATGATCTGAATTACTCAAAGGATTTCGAAGGAAACTTTGTGATTAACATTAGTCTTGATCTACTTTGGAATATTAGATCTCAATTGTCAATTTATTTGATGCAGAAATCAAACTGCGAGAACTTCAAGATCCGTTAACTTAATTTGTGAGCTTTCACTTCCACATTCTACATTTTCCTCCTGCATCGTTGATCCTTGTAGCTTAAATCATGACCATGGATCTAGTTTGATGCAGAAATTGGACTTTAGTACCTTCTGTGAACCATCAATCTAGATGCAGATTAGATCTGGACCTTTGCTCCTCTAACCTTTGGAATCAACTTCTAACCCGGATGATTTCGGAAGTGGCGTTTCCTTTCAACTTTTTGTTATTTTCACATATTCGTATTCTGCACTTCTATGAACCATAGATCTTGCTGCAGGTTAGATATTGGTCGTTATACCTCTAATAATGCTTAACTTTGAGAAAGATCAATGGTTTTTGGTCTGATTTAGGGTTTTATTCAATCTAGTTACTTGGATCTGGAAACTATCTTAATGCTTACAATTGAACAATTGTTCCATTGACTGATCATGATTTGAGAACAAATCCCCAACTATGCTAAGTGGCTTATAGAATTTGTATAGTTTAATTATGGTTTTTCTCTATGCATATCAATTCAATTTCAATATTAAAAGATCAGCTCTAAACTATAAAAAAAAATTATAATTTCATTCGGCAACCTGAATTCGTAATATAGAATTAATAAAGAATTACAGAACTCAAAGTAAACAAGAAATGCACAATAGGGACATTTGATACCATGTAAAAAAGAGGATCCAATATGTTATACTAAGAACCAACATTAACATTTCAATCGGTGTGCTAAAATCAAGAAACATAATTTTAATGAAGATTTAGCTGAATTGCTACCATCTGGGAAAACATTGTTAAAAAGAGGAAAATGTTTGCAACAGAGGATTCCATTTGTTAGATGCAACTCATAAATTCTAAAATCATTTAATTATTGAATTCAAAACCAAATAGATCACATATACAACCTACTTCATCTAAATCATTCAAAGAAATAGAGTAGGAACTTAGCACCAATGTTGGGAAAACATAAGTGGAGAAGTTGTTCCTCCCAACCAACTTCTAGAGAAGCCAAATTACTTTCTACAGAACCCCTGAGCTTGTTTGCTGAACCAAAAGAGAAAATTATCTTAGCACCATCTCTTGCATTATCTAGACGTTAATCCCCGTCCAATGCTAGCCACCTATTTCTCATGGAAATACTATTAAATAGTATTTTAGTATTTTACCTACTCATTAGAGGAAATTTCAACTCAAAATGGGCCTTTTAAAAAATATTAATAAAATAATAGTTAAAATAATACAAAAATATTTATTAATTTTGGAGGAAGAAAAGAAAAAAAAAACTTTTTGTTTGTATTTTCAACATATCTCCCCATGATTTTACTCAAATTTTGATTGGGAGAGCTCGTTGGATATGGAATTAAAAACTGCATCCAACGAATACCCACTGGTCATACTTTTGATGGACCCTGCTACCCCAAAAATAAGAAATACCTGAAAAAATGTTATGATGATGGACCCACTCATCATCATGTTTTTTCAGGTATTTATTGTTTTTGGAGTAGCGGGGACCATCAAAAGTATGGTGATTAGGTACTCGTTGAAAGAAGAATTCAATTTCTCATTCAACGAGCTCTCCGGATCGAATTTGGAGTAAAAAATCAGGGAGATATGTCGAAAATACAAACAAAAAATGTAGTTTTTTTATTATACCTATCCCCAAATTTATATTAAAAAAGTATTTAAGACCTATACGGCATTTCAAATTTAAATTAATTTCATTGGCTAACACATGATGACATGGAATTTGAATTAGAGTTAAAACTCCCATTTTGAGTTGAAATTTCCTCTAATGACTTGGTCATTTATGAGCCTCTTTCTCTTTAGAAACTCAACTAGGAGTGCTGACCTGATTTTTGGGGATGATGCCTCCTGCTTCTTGAGTTCTCACTCAGTGGTATTTTCCACTGGTCATTTTCCTCTTGTGGGTGAGCAAACACTCTTTCAACAGCTATATCCACTTGTGTTTTCCTTCAGTATATTTTATTAATATGAATGTTCTATTACAATTTGTTCTATTCTTGACATCCTGTCAAAGAATAATAAAATTTTAATCAAAGTTTTTTTCAGAAGAATTAATAATTGTTAAGTCGGGGGGTATTACACAAAAATAAAGGACACATGATCTATGGGATCACATGGTTTCCAGATTGGTATCTTCTCGAGGTACAATTCTTTTATTTTATGCAATAGGTATATTTCTTACTTTGTTGATCAGCTCGTGGAATAAAATAATTATTTCTATTGTGGAGACAATACAACAAGATATTTTTATGAACAACTTCCATCATGAATTTTCCCATATAGAGAAATGCATTTATATTAATGATTTTAGATGTTATATCATTGTATTTTACTTTTCTTGGTCGGTTATGTTCAATAACTTATTTAAATTAATTTTATACTAAAGACTTAAATAAAGAGGACATTCAGATACCATCCAATCATATATTATAATATCCAATGACGACATTGAATGTGATGGAGAATCCCCAAAGATGGAAAATATGCACAAGATGGAGAAGAAGGGTCTAAAAAAAACATCGTAATAATTTATTTTTCCAATATATTGACTAAATGATCTAAATTATGAATGAGGATAGTGGCCTTAAATACTTGCAAAATGTTTTCAAAAAATGCATACATGCAAATTTCTAGGTAAAAATGATTGCATTGTTTATGAACATGTGGATCATCCACAGCGAGACTAGGAATCGGCAATGTCCATGGACATTAGCCTACCAAGCACATTGGATATGGGATCCTTGGATAATAATGATCTAGGTAAGGAAGTCTTGGTAGAAAAACATGGTAGCTCGAGCACCATTACTCACAACTAAAATGTTGGTCGATCATTGGCATGTAAGATACAAATTATTTTCTACCTAATTTGGTGAAACAAATTTATTCTGAAATCTATTATGATAAGAAATATTTTTGTGCATCTCCATATACAAAATGTTATTGATATTAGAAATGGAAGGTTTTCTATTTTGCGATAAAGTCACAGAAAATGCCTCCCCCAAAAAAGCGGAGTAAAAAAGGTACTGATCGATACAAAAATGCAAAAAAGGGGATGAAACAAGTGTTAAATAATTTCAATTTATGCATAGGGAACTTCATATGAATTCTGAACAAATGCAATACAATTTTTTTATTTTTGTCTTCAAAAATTTGATGTTAGGATTTGGTCATCCAAATGTATTGCAATGAGGCGAAGTCATTCTTTGCAAAACTTTGGAGTGTAGGTAAAAAAGAAAAAGAAAACAAATTGGGGACCAATTTTTATTTTTATAGTTTGTAGATAGATGTACCAAACATAAAGAAGGAAACATATAAAAAATATGGATCTAGGTGTAGGCATGTCAGTTCTATGGCTCCATCTCGCCGATTCAAATTCATAAATGTATACACTCTTCGTTGTAGACCCTCCGAAAATGAGAACCAACTTTCTATTTATAGGAATCCAGTAAGGAATTATCGATAATATAGTAAAGTGGGGATCACTAATGGAAGTGAGCCTCTTTAAGGTGCCATTGAAAGGGTCATATATCGTTATTACCAATTTACTACCAACGGCCTTTGGATCTTTGTGAAGCAATCATATGAGTTGATCACTATTTCAAGATATGTTTATGTCTGGGTAGAATCGAGGGCTATTCACAATACCCTCCCAGATTCTAAACAAAACCATTAGGTCATCGTGTGATGTGTAGGGGACTCCCAACAAGCACTTTCGAATAAGATCGTGAGGAAGTACCTCCATTGATGGACTTGAAGCAAACCTATTTTGTGACCTAGTTCTACAAAACGATTTCCATGGATCTTAACCTAAAGTTGCAGAGACCAAGCAAGCAAGGAGTTTGAAAATATATAACATGTAGACTTGAGACATCATCCGTGGAAACCTAAGTTTAAGGAAAAGAAAAATTAATTTCGAAAATGGGCCAAAGCCCTTAAAATTAGTGTTCTATGGTACAGTTCACATTAATTAAGTTATTACCATAGAATTTGGAATCATTGAAAATTGGGTTAATCCACCCAAGGAAAGTCGATAATACATAATTACATTTTACAACCCTTTATTAGGGGGAAAGACGAAGTGAATCCATATTGCAGTATTTTTATTTTAAAAAATGGGAGCAATATACTACCTAGTATATAAGGGTAAATATCATAGATATTAGAGATGGTTATAATTATCTATAGAGGGTGATGAATAGGGTGTTTTTGGTTTGAATAGGTACTCTATGTTTTAATTTATTGTCAATTTAATTTCTTCAGAAGCTTAAATTATTTGTGTGTGAATGTGGTGTGAATTCAGTTATATTTTTGGAACAACTATGTATGAATTTACATGTGTTTAGGGCATTGTTCCCTATATTGTAATATTTGTTTTACTAAGTTTTTTTATATTTCACCTTGAAAGGCTTCCAAGGGTTATAATAGTTTCCATATCATCATGATAAACCATTAGAGGAAATTTCGGGTCTAAAATGGACCTTATAAGAAAATGCACCAACAATAAGTTCTTGTGAGTTGGAATTCAAGAACCCATAAAATTCCAATAAAATGAGTCAACCATAATGGTTGAATTGACATATTTGTCATAAAAAAAAACTACTTTTGTTGTTCATATTTTTGACATATCACCCTATGTTTTTACTCAAATTTTGATTGGAAGAGCTCGTTGGATGCGGAATTTGATTCTGCATCCAACAAATACCCACACTACATACTTTTGATGGACCCCACTACCCCAAAAACAATAAATACCTGAAAAAATGTGATGATGACATCATCATCACATTTTTTCAGGTATTTCTTGTTTTTGGGGTAGTGGGGTCCATCAAAAGTATGTAGTGTGGGTACTCGTTGGATGCAGAATCAAATTCCACATCCAACAAACTTGTCTGATTGAAATTTGAGTAAAAACACAGGGAGATATGTCAGAAATACGAACACAAAAAGTAGTTTTTTTCTTTTTTCTTCCAAAATTAATAAATACTATTTTATTATTTTAAGTATTATTTTATTATTTTTCTTAGGTGGCCCATTTTACACCTCAAAATTCCTCTAATGACAGTTATAGTTACAATTTATTTCTATGAGTATGATCATTGATCATTGATAGAAATATAGCACCTACCTTTCTGCAAGATACTTTCTGCTCCGTTGATTTCATCCGGACTCTCTCTTAATCGTTGATCTTATATAAGATGCAGATTATGGATTGTGGGTTTCTCAAATTCCTTAAAAGTTCTTTTGCAATATTTCTTCTGCGGCGTCGATATTATGTAGACTCTTTTTTAATCGTCGATCTTTAGATCAAATGCAGATTGCGGATTGTGGGTTTTTTAAATTTATTGAAAATAATTTTGCAATTTCCTTTCCACATCGTATATCTCTTGCAGAGTGTTTCCTAATCATCCATCCTGCGAATTTTTTATTTCAAAATGTGGATTGTGGGTTTTCAAAATTTCTTGAAAATACTTCCCCAAATTCCTTTTCCACAATTACGCTTCTGCGCCGCCGATATTTTTTGAAATCTTTTTCGACCATTGATATCACAAATAAGGATTGTGGAATGGGGAAGCATACTTTCCCATTTTCGGCCTCCGTAATTCTCTTCCGCAACTTTTTTTTGCATTCCTTTGAATCATCGATTTCCTTATGGGTTCACTCAAGACCGTTGATCTATGATGAAATGCATATTGTGGATATTCATTTTTGTTTGTGCGAAAACCAGTCACCATCGTTGATCATCTCAAAATAGGCCTCAACAATTTTGCTCGATTGATCTAGAATGTCGAATTTTTCACTTCACTATAGCATTTGTGAAAGCTATTTTCCATGCATATTTATGTTGAGTATCTTATTATAGACAATTGATCTCTGTCTCTCGAATGACTTGGGTTGTTCAAAATTTCTTTAGTGCTTGGGACTATTAGCTGCGACTACTTTCTTTGCAGATATTTACCCTGTCATCGACCCTATCACTAGTTTTCTTATTTGAATTTATAATTCCTCTGTCTTTCACTAATTTCACCCTGTCATCATGTTTTTACTCGTTATTCCTTTGTCATTGCTCAACTCCTAATCCACGTAATGGATCCTTTCTCTTTTACTGATTTAATCATGCTATTATGTCTATTGGTTATCTCTTTGTCATTCCTCAACTCCTTTGACATCAATGAAAACTATATTCTCAATAATCTCCCCCTTTAGCAATGATGGAAACATTTACATTTGGACAACATTGTCTCCCCCTTTGACAACAATGACACAGGCTTCCTTCTGACTGCTCCACCTATTAACGTATCTCCCTATAAGATTATGCTTCTTCTCCTACAACTATTGTAAGGATATTACTTCCAAATTTTGTCTAAATATTCTCAAAGGCTTCCTTGGGTAGTCTCTTGGTGAATATATAATCAATACGTGCTTTGTGTCAACATACTCTAGTTTGACATTTTTATGGGATACTTGTCCTCTTAGGAAGTGATACTTTATTGGTATGTGCTTTGTCTTGGAGTGCAAGACACTATTTTGTAACATATTTATGGAATTGGTATTATCACAATTTATTAATATTGGGTGATCATATGTCACAAGTAAGTATTCTAGTGTCTGCTTCACCCAAATTACTTGAGTGCAACAAGACACAACAGTAATGTATTCGGCTTCTGCTGTGGAGAGTGAAATGGAGGATTGTTTCTTGCTTGATCAAGATAGAAAAAAATTTCATAAGAAGAATGCTGATCCACTAGTGCTTTTTCGATCATCAACATTTCCTTCTCAATCCACATCAGTAAATTCTTTCAAGTTGAAGTGTTGAATTTTTGGGTACCATAATGATGCAGGAGAACCTGCTCAATGAAAAAATCTAAATTGTAAATCATATCTAGGGGTCTTGACCATTGCCAAAGAGGGGTTATATTTGTATGATATTTGTGTAAAATGATAAATTTTATAGATTAGAGTTTAGAAGGTTCTAAAAGTGTTGAGTGAGCTTAAATAGATTAACTGCTTGAGGGATGAGTTGAGGAAGTCTGGAATTGAGTTGTTGGAATGTAGAAGTCAATTCACGACTCATTGATTTTAGACAAGATAGGATTCTATTTTTAGGATTTGTTGTACAAATGTACAAAGTTAGTTTCAGAATCGTAGGATGTTGTTATGAGATATGGAAGTAGTTTTCCATGCATAAATATGCAATCCTAAGGGCAGAAGAAGGTTCGACCCTCAATAGAGGGAGAGATTTGGGTCAAAAAAAAATCCAAGCATGGGGACTTGTCCAAATAGAGGGGTAGGATAGATTTGTACATGTTTATAATTACTAAAAGAGTTATTGTGCATGATGATGTTGTTCATTGTCTATGTGATATATGAATGAATTTCTTTTGTGTGTGACTGTCTCAAGCATGAACTAGTAACAAAATTTTAACCAATGGATTTATATTTTACAGATATAGAAACAAGTGTGAAATCTGTAGAGTTTCATCATTTATGAATATATCCATACTATAGAATTAATTATATATGAATCAGCTTTTTTTGTGAATAACCCTGTAGAATGGCAAAGAGAACCGGTAGAAGGAAGATTCCTGCATGTGGAAATTTAGGAAGAAACGCTTGAGGAGAATTGATGGTGGAATGCATTTAAGATATGAAAAAAGATTACATGAAGTAAAACCATCACTAAACTTGCAACTTAGTTTATGGACAAACTAAGGCGACTTTAAAGATTATGTGATCTTGTTTTGTTAAGGATGGGATTTATTATGTGGCTTTCAAACATATTTTCGAGAAAATGCACGATTTAAGAGATTCATGAGGTTTTCTAAACTAGGTTTTGTAGAAGTTCCTGAAGTAGCATTCCTTGAGGGTATTTAAGTTTACAGTAGATATTTGAAGGGAAGAAATCAAGACTTTCATAGTTAAGTACAGAAGATTAGCTTGGATGCAAGGATTTGTCAAGATGACTGGAAATTGTGGTGAGAGTGTTTCCAACAAGCTCAAGACAAGAAGAAGGTGAAGTATTTCTCACGAACTCTGTGGTTCAAAGAAAAGTATAAGTGGATCCTGCATCATTTTTGGTATCAGAGAAGTTTTTTCTTTGTATTTATAGTGGAAAATAGGCGTTGGGATGATAGTTGAGTTCCTTGAAAGAACAAAGAAGTGCTTGCATAAGAGAAGTTGTGAACATAAGGTTGATTATTCAAGTGGTGATATTGAATAAAGTCTGAAGACCTAGAACTATTATTTTATGGATGGAGAAGGAATTAGTTCAGCAACAAATGGAAGAAGATTAAAATATGAAGATGTAATGAGGAGATAGGGATATATCCATTGGAGAAGTGTTGAAGGTGACTGCATGAAGGAAATATTGAAGATGAGTATCAAATACTCAACAGGTTCTGTGATGAAAGAACTAATGGATGCTAAGAGACCAAGCTTATGAAGGAGTTTTAGTGAGGTATTGGTGGCAAAGTGAAAAATACTTGTTCACTGTAGAGGCTGATATTGTAGTTCATAAGAAGTCCTAGGAAACTTAGAGAAGAAAGTACTCATAATTCCAACATTGCAAGATTGGAAAGTTGATTAAGGTAATGTTCTTTTAAGTTGTTGTAACTTACAATAAATTGTTGACTCTAGGGTTAATGTGTGATTGAGAAGGACTTTGAAAGTCTTTGGAAATATTTTCTACCTTGGGAGAGAGGTAGGACATATTTTGTTGAAGAAATACATGTCAAAGGAAGTATTCTCTGTTAGAAGAACATTGGAAGAAAATTGCAGCAGTGGTTTATGCTGAAGCATAAAGTGGCAAGAGCTAATGTTTTTGGTATATATTAGTTACATTGTGAAGAGATTAGCTGTTTGTAGCTAGTAGCAAGAGGAAATGAGTAAATGAGTGCTGGAATCCCACCGTTTTGATTCGCAAGTCCTTAGTCTTGTCAACTTTCACCATTGCGGCTCTAAAAAGCACTGTTCTTCCGATATAGTTTGATTTATGTTGTTCGCTTGGTCGATATTTTTTGCTTGAGTCATGTTTATTTTACCTTTGATTTTGATTGGTCTGTGGAACTCGGTGTCTTTATGGTTTTCACTATTGCGGTTTTTCAACCAACTATTTGTCCTAGGCCTTAGTTTGGTGAACTTCAATGCGAAGTTTATTTCCCTTTCCGATGTCACTGCGGATCTCATAGCCGTCTCATCATTCGCTGTTGTGGAGATGCTGCTGATAGAATCACCGATCCCGTAGTCATTTTTCCACCCAATGGTCTTATTTTTCCCACCAATTATTTGTTGACCGGGACGTATATATTGGGGGTTTGGGTTTATTATTTTCTATTGTTGTTTTTGCAAATTTTCTCATGTTGTTGTTATCGTTTCAAGCATAACATCATAATCGTTGTCAGTACCTCATTCCTACGTGGCTCCGCTGTGGAGGTTCACGTATTTTTCTCACCAGTCGTACATCGCATTGCCAGGTAGGCCTTTATTCCCATTCTACCTTTTCCGTTCGAATGGTTGAGCTAAGTTTTTCATCCTTTGTTATTCCCCCCTCTACTGTTAATGGATACCTAGTTTTCCATTTTAGTGCTTAGATATAGTTTATGTAGACAGTAGGGCTATCCAATGGGGGGGGTTTTGGTTTGCTTAATGATTGAATTCGGAGCCGTTATGGGTTTGCAACCTGCACCTGACTACTTGGGAAACTGGTGCAGATGGGCGTTGCATTGTCTGCACCAGTTTCCCTCAGTCTATGTATGGCCATCCGGGGAGGGTAGTCCCATGTTAGTTGCAGGAGGAGGGCGTTTTATTGTTTATCTCAAAGATTCTGAGGTTTTGGTTCCCCGATCTTTGGGTCACTCGCATTTCTTGTGGATGAGGGTCATGGTTTTGAATTTATGCCCCACTTAGGATGAGATTGTTAATGGGACGATTTAGTTCATAGCGTCGAGAGGGTGATTTGAGGATATTTTCTCCTTGACGAGGGGAGGGGGATTTTCTTCATTTTAGAAATGCCATGATATTATGAGTTGATTATGCAAATTTTAGTCATGGGCTTTTTTTAGCTCTTTGGCAGATTGGTTTTGTGCAGGAACACTTGGTATTTGAATATTGTTTGTTTATTTTTCATAGCTGTAATCATGATTAGCCTAAATGAGGTAAATGCTCATGCAGTTTGTCTCCATTCTTTGAATATTATTTTATGAATGGCTCAACAAAACCTAAAGGATTTTTTGTATGATAGGGAAGTCCTTTTGAATTCGAGATGTCTAAACGGCAGAAGAAGAAGGATCCTAAAGTAGAGGAGGAACCCGATGTTGAAATTGTCACCAAGGTTGAATACACTTACGAAGACACCAAATGCATAGTAGGTGTGGAGACTGAATATAAATGGGGGGAAGTCTACAGACTAATAACACACTCAGAGGTACCTAACACAGGTTTCGAGGAAGAAAATATATACAGAAATATAGAGAAATCTACTCTGATGAGGGTTGCTACTAGACCTGAGCTTTTCCTATGCTCAGAGGTGATTTAATAAAGTCTGCCCAGGGTAGATGTAACTACCATGATTTTGGCCAACATGGACAAGTAGGGTTATTCTACTTATATCCCTGGGTACGTATCACTATCCTACCACTTGCTGGAGGCCAAGGTATACTTGATTGAATACTGGCTAAATACAATTAATCTGGACCTAGTCGAGACACTGAAAAGAATGCCGACACCTGGCAAGAGTTTCAGGACTAGGCCATCAGGGGAATATGATACTTCCAGGTTCATTTCCCTCATACTGAACAGGATTTTTGGGAGAGCCCACGGTAAAAATTTTAAGTTGGGTTGGGTCCATATAATCTTCTATGTTGCAACCCAAGGGACAGTGTTCAACTAGGAAAACATTGTATCAAACAACCTCTTAGCCTGCATTGCTTTAGCATTAGGAGGGGTGTCCCAGAAAAAATCAGAGTTCTATATGAGCTCTATACTAATTGATTTCATACTCTGCAATCAACCTTTCCCAAACCTGAGGTGTATTTAGGACCGAGAGAGAACACCAGTCTACTCAGCCTACAAGCCACTATGGGCACATAGATACCATATTCACTATAGAAAAGTGTGTGAAGACTCCATTATGCCATTATACACATTGATTTTCTTAAAAGAATGCAACTGCATGTTGGAGGAAGCATTGCAGGTTATTGAAGAACATGCAAATTAGTACTTAACGGAGGATGGATTGTGTATGAGAATGTATGGATGCTCCAGAGCACCTTCACTACTACCAAAATATGCCACTAATTATGTGGTACACAACGAGGTAGTTAGACAGGTATTCTTAGATGGCATAGGGATTTTTTTATTTGAACATAAGAAAGCAACTTATCCTCCCTTACCATTCAGGTTGGGAAGCTATACGTTCACAAGAGTCAAGAAATCCGATGAATTTGTAGAAGAATTGGGGAAATTCCATTTTGGGGAGATAAATTTCCACAGGAATGATTCCTGGAATAAAGTGGCAGAACACTGCAGGGACGCAAATGTATATTTTGAGTATACAAGCCACTGGGATAAAGATGAATCAATCTTGCAAAATGCAGAAAACATAACTGCATTAAGAAGAAGATTTAAAAAGAAAATCAACACTAAAGGAGGGAAAGGACAGGATGGGAAGAAAAAGGCAGAGGAAGAAGAGGCTAGAAAAAGAGATGAAGATGCTAGGAGACTAGCATAGGAGGCCGAAAGATGGCTTAAAGGTGAGGAAGAAGAAAAGAGAAAAGCTGAATAAGAGGAAACTAGAAAGGCAAAAGAAGCTACTAGGATTGAAGAAGAAGAAAGGAACAGGAAAATGGATGAGGAACTTAGGAAGTAGGAAGAAGAAAGGTTAAAAATGACAGAGCAACAAGATTCTAATCCTATAGACATTTGGGTTCAGGATGTGGGTAATCCTGATGTTCAATATCCTAAGGTAGATGCTAGCAGCACAATAGGATGGGCTGTTGTCCCTACCCTAATACTAATCCCTTTTGACTAGAATAAAGGGGAAGAGGTGCTGGACTTCAACACTATTTTTTATGATAGGTAAAGAAAAATAATTGTGAAGAGCACTGAGAGGAAGGTCAAGACTATGGGGAAGTCGGGTAAAATGATAAATGACATAACATTGGTGTATGGGATAGATAAGGATCCAAGATTCACTATCATTGTTGGAGCGGCATTGATCCATGCTTCTGAGGACAATGTGGATTAGATAATGACTGATCTTGAAAAGTCAAAGAAATCTACTGCCCAACTAAAGGATACCCTAAGAAGGGAGAGAGAGGAAAGTAGTAGATTGAAAATAAAATTTGAAGACATGCAACATGAAATAAAGTCTTCAAAATCCAAGCTCCAGTTCCTCCAAGTAGAGAAGAGATCTCTTGAGGTTGCCCAGGAAAATCTATAAAAACTATAGTAGGAATGTCAGGGGCTAAGGACTTAAAAGGAGGAGTTGAAAATTATATGTGAAAGCCTTCATATAGAAAATGATTAGCTGCTCAATAAGATAGGGGAGTTGGAGTTATAGAAAAATACCTTGGAGGATTCTTTGAGGAAATCTCAGGTCCAGACTGAAGAGCTTAAAGAACAAGTTACTTCATTAACAACAGCTCTAGAAGAGGCCATGGAAAAACAAGTCAACCTTCATCCTTTCAAGGAGCATGTTCTAGCGCAAAGAAGCAAGATGCACCAGCTGCAAGTATCAATAGAAGAAGAGAGGTGCAGGGTTGTGCAAATAGACAATAGGCTAGAAGAAATTTTAGAAACTTCTTCATATTTCATGGACAGATCATAGGACATTCTAGAAGTCCTAATGAGAAGATTAGCCAGATTAGAAGAAAATGGGGAAACCCCTATATATCTTCCAGCAAAATATCAACAAGGCCTGAGGCAAGGCTATGATTTATTGGAGTTTTCCATAAACACAGTGGAAGAATTCAAGAAGGCTGTAAAGAAGACAAAGGGAGCTCATACCGAGTTCTGTAGGAGGATTTTGATTACTTACAATTGTTTCCAGGTTGCTACTGAACAGAGGATGGATAGCTTTCAAGACTGCAACCTATTTTTGGAGATGTTGTGAAGGAGATAATAGGAAGATAAACAAAGGATTCAAAACATCAAATCCCTAGACAAGTAGACCCTAAGAAATGAGGTATCCCATTCTGTGGTTAGTGTATAGTTGCAACTCTGGTTGTCACAATGTATACAAGTAGCATCCAACTGGAAATCAAATATATCAAAACGTAGCTTCCGCAGCCATACTACCTCACAACTAGCTGAACAAGCTGCGACATACTCTACTTCAGCTATACTTAGTGCCACATAGGATTGCTTCCTCCTAAACCAAGAGATCACAACTGATCCCATACTGAAGCAACACCCTGAAGTGCTCTTCCTATCGATGGCATTTCCTGCCCAATCTGAATTGACATAACCCTCTAGGTTAGTCTTGTGATTCGACTCATACTTGAGCCCATAATCAACTGTACCCCTCAAGTACCTTAGAATATGCTTTGCAGCAATGAAATGAACATTTCTTGGATTTGTCAAGAACTGGCTCAAGGTGTTCACAGCAAATCAAATGTATGGTCTTGTGTTCATTAGGTACATCAAGGACCCAATCATCTGATAATACATCGTGGCATCAACCATCTCTGATGAATCATCACTCAATAGATTCAGGTTCGATGCCATACGTGGGGCCATAGCCTTATAGTCCATCATCCCAAACCTCTTTAGGATCTCTACTGCATACTTCCCTTGTCCAAGGAAGATTCCATCTACACTCTATCACACCTCCATACCTAGAAAATAATGCATTATACCCAAGTCCTTCATTTCGAACTCAGTAGCAAGCTTTCTCTTTGTATCAACAATCAACCCATCCATACTTGTCACAAGTAAATCATCTACAAATAGTAGAAGCATCACTGGCTTTCCATCTTCAACCTTGTAATATAGGTTGGAATCTACTTTACTCTTTGTAAAGCCCAAACTAGATAGAAAACTGTCAATCTTACCGTACCAAGTCCTCGGTGCCTGTTTCAAACCATACAGGGCTTTCTTCAATCTGCATACATGAGAATATCTATCATGTGTCTCAAAACTGAGTGGTTGTTCTACATACACTTCCTCTTCCACTACACCATTCAAGAAAGTAGCCTTGACATCCATCTGGTGTATCTTCCATTTAATCACTGCAGCCAAAGAAAGTACCGATCTGATGGAAGTGTATCTCGCTATAGATGCAAAGGTTTCTTCATAATCTATTCCTTCTTTCTAAGAGAAACCCCAAGCCACAAATCTTGCCTTATACTTTTCAATGCTGCCATCTGGAGCATGCTTGATCTTATCGATCCATTTGGAAGTTACAATTGACTTCCCTTATGGTCTTGGGACAACATCCCAAACATCATTTGTCATGATCGATTGATATTCTTTGATCATAGAATCCTTCCATTCTTTCTGTTCTACCGCTTCTTCATAACTGGAACGTTCTTTATCAATGAAATCACATAGTAAAGCTACATATCTGGAGCAGAATTTGGTCCTCTTTCTTTCTCTCTGATTCTCTTCTGGATCCCCATATCTTTCCACACCTTGGATAAGTTCTCGTACCCAAGTAGGTTTCCTCTCATGAGGATTCTTCTCCAGAGGTGGATCTACAGGTCTTTCTGGTTCTTCAAATTCTCGATCTCCTTCTTGAGTTTATTCATTCATGGTTGTATGATGAATTCTAGGTGCTCCTGCTTCTTCAGGTTCTTTAGTAGGTCTCTTTCTGGATTTGTTGTAAGTTGTGTCTTCATCAAATGTCACATCCATGTTAATGTCAATCTTCTTGTATCCTAGGAAATATATTCTATAAGCCTTCGAGCTTTCAGAGTATCCCACAAATATACCCTTCTTTCCTGAAGGATCTAATTTTGTTCTCCGCTTTTGGAATGTGTATGTATACCGGACAGTCGAATATTTTGAGATGGATGACTTTGGTTTCTTACCAAATAATACTTCTTCAGGAGTCTTGTTCTCAAGTACTCTATGTGGAGTATGGTTTTGTACATACACCGATGTCCTGGAAGCTTCCACCCAAAGATGCATAGGAACATCTTGATCATGAAGCATAGCTCTTGTAGCTTCCATGAGATTTCTGTTCTTCCGTTCTGGAATCCCATTCTATTGTGGATTATAAGGAGTGGAAAACTCCCTCTTAATCCTTGATTCTTTACATAGCTCTTTGAATTCATTCGAAGTGAATTCTCTGCCATTATCTGATCGAAAGGTCTTGACCTTCTTTTTAGTGTGATTCTCGATCAAGGATTTGAATTCCTTGAACTTGTTGAATACTTCGTCTTTATTATTCATGAAGTAAACCCGTGTCTTCCTAGAAAAATCATCAATAAAAGAAACATAATATGCATACCCTCTTAGTGAGCTTGATGACATAGGACCACATACATCGGAGTGGATAATTTCCAAGATTCCTTTTTCTTTGCTTTCGCTACATGGAAATGTCTTCTTTGTGTTCTTTCCTTTTGCACATCCTTTGCAGACCCCATCATGTTTTGCTTGAATTTCTGGAAGACCTTCAACAACTTTTCTTGCAAGAGGTAGTTATCTGTAATGCACATGTGCAAGCCTTCTATGCCAAAGTTCACTTGGCTCTACTGTGTCATGGACCAAGGCTTGTTTTGGATGGCCCTTCAATTTGTACAAACCTCCTTCTTGTTCTCCAATCACCACCGCAATCATTGATAGTCTTTCCTCTTGGCCACATGATGACTTGACCATCTATGAATGCAACCCTCATTCCTTTTGCATCCAATTCCGATATGGAGAGAAGGTTATTCATGAGTCCTGGCACAAATAATGCTTCCTTCATTGTTAGAGACTCACCCTGCGTCTAGTTTATAGGGAGATTCCCCACTACCTTTTATTGGATATTGGTAGTCATCTCCTAGTTTCACCTTGTGAGGTGATTCATGTTTTGAAAGTCTCACAAAGGATTTTTTGAATCCAGTCATATGTTTGGAGGCCCCGCTATCAATAATCCAATCATCAATTCCATGAGTAATGTTTCCCATGAGAGCAGAGATCAAAACATATTCATCCTCCCTTGAAGAATCTTCACTTTCATATCTGGTTCTTTTTGATGAAGGTTCATCATCCTCTACAGCATGAGCATGATGTATTCTCTTGATTCCCTTCTTCTTGTGAGAGCTAATTTTGTTCTTAGGAAAATCTCTAGCAAAGTGTTGTTTTTCATCACATGTATACCAAATGAACTTAGACCTATCTCTAGGATTTCTAGAGTTATTCCTGTGATGAGAGTAGTTACTTCTGTGATGGATGGATCTGGGTTTCTTGGATTGTACTATGAGATCTTGATCTTCACTTCCCATATTTTCTTCTCGAGCTGCTATCTGAGCTTATTCTTCAGAAAATTCTTCCCATGGTCTGCTGAAATTGACTAACTTCTTTCTAGCATAGATCCCTTGAGTGAAAGAGTCCCATGTCCTAGGGAGACCATTCAAGGTGTTCATCACAATTTTTACATTCTCCACTTATTCATCTACTGCTTCCAATTGTTCCTTGATCTTAGAAACCCTTGTGAAGTAAGACTGGATGGTCTCTGTATTCTAGATCTTCACATTCTTTAGTTGATTCCTCAGAGTCATCTTCTAGTTTATGTTCTTCCTTTCAAACAATTTGGTTAGGGCATCAAACATAGCTTTAGGTGTCTTGAGAGAGGAAACTTGAGGGATAAGGTGATCCTTGATAGAATCAGCATTGATCCTCTTTACCATAACCATCTTCTTCTTATGTAAGTCCTTAGCCTCGTCTCCCTCTAGAACTGGAACCTCCTCATGGATGTAGGAGTCTAACTCGTTTTCTTTCAGGACCAGGGAGATCCTATACTTCCAGGCTTGGAAGTTATTAGCTCCCTCAAGATTTTCATCAAGCTTGGTATGATGAGAAATCTTAAATTGAGAACCTCAAATGGAAATACAAAAGATTTAGATCTTACCAGATGAAGATGTCGGATCTAGATTTGGAGCTGAAATCCTGTAGTACTGGATTAGGAGAAAACTAGGGTTTTGCTTTTCCATAGTTTTGTCCACCCGAATTCCTTGAAATATATCCCTAACATCTATTTTGGGGAGGAGATCAATCGAGGCCTGGACTCACTGAAAAATTCCTCTTCTGTGAAAATCCCTAATTTTTGAGAGCACTGTTGGGTCCAAAACTGAAAAACCTCAGAATTGGATTCTGCTTCGACAGAAGGATACGCCCTAAGGAGGAGATTTATTTCACCTTACTTTTACTGAAAATATGTGGAGGAATATCCAGAAACTAGGAAGCCCTAGTTCCCGTAGCTGCACAGTGTCTTCTTCTCAGGTTAGCTCTAATACCATGTTAGTTTTTCAACATTAAGCTAGCATTATTAGGATCTTTAACTGAGAGAATAACAAGAACAGCAATTAAACACAAGGGACAATGAACACAATGTTTTTCCTCAAGGAAACCATAAATGAGAAAACCCCGCAACTTCCTCAGAGATAGAATCAGCTCCAAAATAGAAAATCCCAAAACAGTAAGTGACATCCTGAGAATAGTAACCTTCTTCTTGTCTAGCCCTAGTGTCTTCTCCTTCCTCAACTATGCGCTACACTTGAGTGTGTATAAGTTGTGTGCTAAATAGAGACTCCAAATCTCTATTTATACTAATCCCAGCATGATAAAAACCCTACTAGGGCTGACCTATACTAGGAGAGTCTAATAACCCTAGTGCCTCAGAACTACGGGGACTTTAACCCTTAGACAATCAGAGGGTTACCCACAATGACTTGACATGACTTGTTTACATAATACATCTTCCCAATCGGAACATCGAGGCATGACAACATGACTCAATTACATAATAGATACATCTCAGAATAAACATCGGGTTACAAGACATAAGATACATAGATTAATACATTCCGAAGTTACAAATACATCAACAATTCAAGCAAATGCGCTCCTTTATTTTTCCAGATTCTTAAGTTCAATCTTCTACACACCAGGCCATGTTATTGCTGTATAGTTGACCAATGTAACCCTAGGTTATAACAGCATAAATTTACCATATGCGAGTTGTATAACTGAAAAGTAACCTGTAAGATTATTCGCTTTACAAAGGAACCCATCGAACGAGATGGATGAACACCTGAAGGCATTGAGGCATATTTGTAACTTCAAAACATAAATGGATTTTCTTGTTCGAATGCTAGTGAGGAAATCTGATTGGGATAGAAAATAAATAGTTATGGAATTACACAATTTTATATTTTCTCTTTGTAAAACCGCTCTTTTTAAATTGTAAAGTCCACACCCAATAAATGCAAACAAATAACTATAAAATGTCTTTTTTCCTG
The DNA here is from genome assembly GCA_001517045.1 of Pseudotsuga menziesii. Lineage (NCBI taxonomy): Eukaryota > Viridiplantae > Streptophyta > Pinopsida > Pinales > Pinaceae > Pseudotsuga > Pseudotsuga menziesii. Next base: position 313,258 of record LPNX010370426.1, on the reverse strand, counting down.
TGATTATGCTTTCGATCACTAGCCAGCCAGGGCCCGAGCCAAATTCCCAACTAGCATCTACAGAAAGTGAGTTCTTCTTACTAAGTGAGGTGCCCACCCAACTCAATAAATAATAATGAAGGTTTCTGTAAAATATCAAAGTAGAAATAAGGTTTTGGATAATATTAGTTCCACCAAAGAAAGAGGAGGCTAATGGATCCATGAAATAGGTCTCTCATAGTAACTTGCATAGTTAATAACAAAGAGAAGTAATTATTCTATGAGACACACTGAAATACAGAATAGCATTAGTGGTACCAAACATTTAACCTTCATTTCTAATAGTCTCCCTTCCTTCATGCTCGGCACGAGGGTTAAATATATTCATTCCAAGTGGGGTTAAATATTGCTTAATGAATCAATGAGTCAGCGAACGAAACCCGAACTTGTTTACTTGAGTTTGACCCTCCTCTCTTCATATTATAAAGGGGTGAGTGAGACTGAGCTATACTAAATAATCATAGCATGCATGGTATGCACTGACTTACGATGAGTTGCTTGAAGGTGTTATCGACTTGGTGAATTGTTGGTGCTCTCAATAAACCATGGAGGCAGCACCCATCACCAAGTTGGCTTAAAAATCCATTGCATGAACTTGAATTCGATGTTGTCGATGGTAACATAGTTCACTTACAAATCCAGTTTGGTAAATGTGTAGCACCAATTCGATTTTGTACTTCCTTTGGGCAATATACTACTTTTTGGATTAACCTCCATACTTATCGATAATGGACAAGAACAATGTGCTCTTATGCTCTATCAAGTAACCAATAACTCCTACTAACAAAGTTGGTATAAATGGCCATTGTCTCCTTCCAAAACGTTTTGCAACTCCAATGTCGATTTATTATCCACCAACAGTACGAAAAAATTTGGTATAAAGATGGTTTGTTTGTCATTTCCCAAGATGATAGTCTCCACTAGTGGTGGACTAAAGCATTAATTATTCCATACGTTTTCATGTTCGTATCATGAATAGATCCCACATACACAACTATGCACCACACGTCTAAAGGATGGGGTTTTGTCTTTATCTCCCAAATCTCATTGGAACGTCAAACTTTTAAGTACTTTTAAGTTATCCTAGTTAAAATGATATTCATAACCAATTATTCCATGGTATGAAACCCATGAGTCTCCCATCCTTCAATCCTACTAGGCATGGTGGAATCCATTGACCTCAAAATAGTTCAATGACGTCACTCACATAAAATTCTCTTTAAGGGTCATGGCCACATAAGAAAATATTAAATAAGTGGTTCTCAAAGCAGTTTTTAGTGAGATCTGTTTGTTAGCTTATAGAGTGGGATGGAAGTTCTCCCCACTTCAATTAGCCCCAATCATTGAAATCCATTCCTTCTGCAGGCATTGAGGAATAATGGTGCACATTAAATTTAATGATAGAAGAAATAATAATAAGTCAAATTTTTTTTTTTTATAATAATAGAAGATTATAAATATGAAAATCAATTCATGTATTCATGTAATAAAACAATTTATTTTACTTAACCTAATTTAGTTAACCAAGAATTGAGAAAAGAAAATAAATGAAAAATAAATTTAAATGTGTAAACTAATTAAAGTCTAACATTAAAAAAACAAAAAAAATGATGAAGAGTTGATGCATAAAGTAATAATGATGTGTGATGTGGTATTTAGACCAATTTATTAATGTAATTAAATGATGAGCTTAACCATATTTGACTCTCAAATAATTTAACTAATTTATTAAGCTAAGGATTACAAAGAAGGAATCAGGATAGCAGTTTTAATGTCGGCCTAGGAGAAATTTGTGGAATAAAAATAAAAAAAATTCATAGTTATTTAAACTAAAATTCGAAAATGATGATAAAAAAACGGTTAAAGAATATAACAATGGATCCTTGTAGAATGTTGAATCTTACCCATTTTATGCATCTTGCATTACTCTTGTTGGGAGAAATATTTATGAAAATTATATGAATGTTGTAATAGGATTGTTTCTTAGGTGCAATAGAACACCCCCCAAGTTTAAAAAAAAAAAGAAAAACACTTAAACGTGTTTACATATAAGAGAATCATAAATATCTATGTTAAATAAATTATTTATGATTAAGGATTTTCAGTTATCATCGAGATAACTTGTGAAATGTACATGAATTGTTGTAATACCTTTGACATCACAAGAGAATAAGTGAATCTAGGAATGAATTATGATATCATAAATAGGGTTGAATGGAAATAAGGATACTAGTTAGTAAAATATTCATACTATAGTTGAGAACAAGTAATACGTATGAAGTGATGATGAGTGGTATGATCGTAGTAACTATAATGGGTACAAAGAAAATTAATGAGTGTGAATGTTGGAGAAAAGATATGATTAGGTATAGATGAACTCATGGGGTTAGCATTGTGTGAGCATACCAACAAGCAAAAGGGATATGCCATGGTGTAGGTTGTACCATTACATTGATGTGTATTCAAATAGTAATCAATCTCAAATAAGCACTAAAGAAATAATGAGTGAACCTATATAAGGTGAAAATAAGCAATATTATAAGTTAACGCATTAAGGTATTAGGAGTTAAGACCTAATAAATAAATGCTGATAATAAATGTAAAAGACAAAGTATAAAGAATAAATTTTTAAAAGAACCATTTTGTCTATATAAATCTAAGAGTTAGTATGGAAAAAATTGAGTAATAAGTATACAAATGTAATGTGGTAATTAGAAGGGATAGTAAATGT
>LPNX010370426.1:258385-310435 GCA_001517045.1 Pseudotsuga menziesii | reverse complement strand
CACACACACACACACACACACACACACACACACACACACACACACACACACACACACACACACACACACACACACACAGAGATAGAGACCCTAAGTATGAAATGAATAGCGTGCCATATAATATATTAAGTAATTTAAACATTAAAAGTATTAAATATACATTTTGATAAGCATTAAAGGGAGTGGTGCAATACAATGGTTAGTTGTGTAATTAGTAAGTGACTAAGAGGTGTGAAAGAGATGATGATATCAATGGGAATATATAGGTGATAAGTAAAGTAGATTGAAGACAATATGTTTTAATGACACATAATTACCGTAAGAGTGTTAGCGATAAACGACTAGGACAAAAAGGAGAATTGTTTAAGGACTAATAATAGGAATAAGTATAGAAAGAGATGAACATATAAATGGCATTCTGATCTTGTCATAGAAAAATAATAAGACAAGCATGGGATCCAACAATTAAACTTCGTGGTACACAAAGTGTGTCCCATTATTAAAATGACCAACAAATAAGTAGCAGTTGTAAGTATTTTATGTATAATGCACCATTCATGGTGTAATAGTTCTATTTAAAGGAGAATTTATTGATAAATGGGAGTTGATTAATAAACATTGTTATTCAAGTTATTACAAATGGTAGAACAATATCAATATGGAGCATAATTAAAATGATAACTTTTACGAGAACATAAGTGGTATAAATTAGAGAGAGATTCAATAAAGCTAGCAATTGATAAATAAGCCCCCCAAAAAAATCGAAAGACCCAAGAATCAAAATAACTGATATTTGGGGAGTAACATATTATTATGAGTCACAATAGCAACAAGACTATATAACTTTTTTTTCTAACTAAATAAATTGTTGTAGATAAGAGTCTAGTAAAGATTAATGAACCATGATGCATGTTACAAATGGGGATGCTTGACGAGGTAATAAGTAGTTACCAGGATATGATTTCCAGATGTAATTTAAGAGCATATACTAGGTGATAAAAGAAGTAAAATTGTAAAATAACATTTACAGGATGATCAAGTAAAGGTCCAAGTGGGACTACCATAACCAATGAATTCTAGTAGCAAGACACATATATTATTCATAATAATACCTTTTTATAATCATGCACAACAATAGCTTCGGGACAAAGTTTCTTGAAGGGTGAGTATATGTAATGCCCCATATTGTGACTAGACATATTTTTAGATAGACATGGTGCATTTTATTTTTCTCAATATATGTTGGACTCAGTTCAACTGAGTAAACCATATTTATGACATGATAGACATGATCATATGTTGCTACTATCTTTAATATGTCACTATATTGATCTTGATACATTGATTATGATGTTATCATTATGTTTGTGAGGTTACTATGTTATAGTTATCCTCAGATTCCTTTATTCATAATGATAGTGTATGTTTAATTGTCATCCTTGATAAAATGTGATATATATTATGTGGTACGTGGATACCAACCCATTATGTGATCAATTTAATGACTCTGTGTGATGAAAGGAAATGATGTTTATAATATGCACCAACTAATGATTGAATGAAGATATTGTTATGAATGTGTGTTTTCAAAGTACTAATCCATAGGACACATGGGCTATGTAATAACTGGATACTTTATATGAAGTGTGGTATAGTACCTATTTTTGCAGAAGAGCCTTGTTTACAAAAGTGGATGATACGATGACACAAACCAATAATATTGATAGCAGCACAGTATGGTTTTTTATAGGATATTTTATGTAGTGCATTGCCTACCAAGAAGAGGACTCCGTCCATTTCTCCATGTTGTTCTGTATGTTAAGCTCATTTTGAGCTCGTTTATAATAAAGTCAAGATATTTGAATGATATTTACAGGTTTATATTCATGTATGTTCTCCTAGTTTTGTAAACAAATTAATCGAGAAATATGAACTTGTAAACAAATAATTGTAGAAATGTGAATTGTACATATGTAATAAACTAAAAATGTGAACTGTACATATGTAATAAACTTCAAGATTTTTTGTAAACTAGTTATAAATACCCTTGTAGGAAGCATGAATTTAGTATGTAAATAATTAACTTTGATAGTGAAATACCTCGCCCCAACATTTGTAGTAGATCCATCATGTTGGGAAGAGCATGTTTGAACAGAGGCTCCTCAAGCTTTCATTTATCATCCCATCCAAGCCTTTGTTTACAAAATAATGATGGACCACCCTGCCGACTAGATCTCATCATGTGCTGGCCCATGTGTTGGCCCTAGGAAACACATGGGTTTCGTATCCCCCGAGCACATAGAACAATAATATCAGGAGAAAATTCCTTTCCCTTCTATATTTTTCTTCATTTCCAACCATTTCTCAGTCCTTGATTTTCTCCCCTCCTTAATCTTTCCCTCCTTTTCCACTCATACACAGTATAATATCCCAAATAAAATCAATCATGTCATATCTTGATGGTCATGTTTTAGTATACATGTTTAACCTACACATAAGGATTTGGTTTATTTGATTAATAATTTGTTTTACTCAAGTTATTTCCACTTTGGTTTAATTAAAAAATAAACTAGGGCATTAATAAAACAACAACAATAATAATAATAAATAATAATACAATTAATAAAAATTATAAATAAAGACATTTTATAGTATTTGTTTTTTTTAATGACAATTATCATACGCATCGACATGTTATATTTGGATTTATAATTAAAGCACCCTTAAGAGTGTAAACAACCCTCACAAATTTTCTAATATATATGAACAATGTTTAAGTCCACTCATGACAACTTTGCGACGATAATTATAATTGATGACACTTGATCAATTACTTATTACAATTTTCACCTATCATTAATGAATACATTAATTGACTTGTTTTACACATATCCAATAACTTAACATTCATTTTTTTCATTAACATATTTACCTAATGACAACCTACACCATTTATCACTGTGTTAAGTATTTGTATATTGATATTGGTATACATGTGTAAAGTGTGCATGTGTGGCCAGTGATTGCATAGAGCATACACGTACTAGAAGAATCATCATATATTGTATGTATATATATATATATATATATATATATATATATGAAAAAATAATAATGATCCACATTGATATAGCCATCATGGATACAAGACATAAAAATCATCAATACCTAACAAGGTTAACATACAAACACGTAATCTTTTCAACATCATCAATCATTAATTATTAACCAATTAAGTTATAAAATCAGTATATTTTTAGCTTCATTACTCAATCAATTATTTTGAAGGAAGAGATACCTACTACTACTAATCTTGGTATCGTAGATCCCCTTGACCCCACATAGTACTAGCTATCACATCCTCCCATCCTAACCTACATCTGCACCATCCCTATCCTTCCTCTTCTAGTATAGAAGTGGATGTCGGTTTCATCGACCTGACCACATAACAACCTTAGAGTGATAGCGTTGGATGAACAGCGGACCTAGCCTCTCCTAGCAGGAATCTGACCGTCATCATCATAAAAACTTGGGGAATGTGTCTCAGCACAACCCTCCTACAACCTCGGGTATTATAAAAACATAGGGTGGAACACATCCATCCCTCTCAACATTTTGGATCTATACCCTATCAAAAACCATATTGTGTTGCTATCGAAATTATTTGTCTGTGTCATGATATCATCAACCTTTGTAAACAAGGATCTTCTATAAAAATAGGTACTATACCAGACTTCATATAAAGTATTCAGTTATTACATATCACATGTGTCCCATGGATTAGTACTTTGAAAACCTCCATTCATAACAATATCTCCATTCAATCATTAGTTGGTGCATATTACCAAGATCATTTCCTTTCATTGCATAGAGTCATTAAATTGATCACATCATGGGTTGGTATCCATGTATCACATCATATATATCGCATTTTATCAAGGATGACAAATAAACATACACTATCATTATGAATAAAAGAATCGCATGATAACTATAGCATAGTAACATCACAAACATAATCATAACATGATAATCAATGTACCAACATAAATATAGTAACATATTAAATATAGTAGCAACATCAGATCATGTCTATGATTTCATAAATATTGTTTACTCAGTCGAACTGAGTCCAGCATATACTGAGAAAAATAAAATGTAGCATGTCTATCTGAAAATATGTCTAGTCACAATATGGAGCATTACAAAATAGTTTTGACCCTATAGTTTTCCAAAGCACATATTACAAGGTAGTTAAGGTATAAACCTTAGCATATTAAATACATACCCCAAAGTTTATAAACATGCAAATAATTAACCTCTTATGAACATAGGATATAGGTATAGTTAGGACTAAGAATTTAGTAGTCCTTTGACTAGCTATGAACATGATAATTTAGTATAGATGCAGTGGTGTTGGATGTTTTTATTCTCCACGATCATAGACAAATTTCACCACCAAAATAACCTGCACAAGATTAGGATCCTACATTAGTTTGCAATGAACTAAGTAATCCACTTAAGGTAGTAGGAATCCTTACCTTTCCGAGTGGACCCTCAAGAGATAAATCCCACCACTCCACCCCTTGACATATGAAGGCAAGTCAATCTTTTTAATGGATAAAACCATAAGACCATAAAAAAAAATTAAGACGTATAAATAAGAAGTAAAGTGTAACCTATCAACCATCAAAAAATGTCCACATATAGTAGAGAGACAGAGTAAAAAACAAACGAGTATAAGTAATATAATAGCACCCCCAAAACACATCATTATCCGAGATCAAATTGAGTAGAGGGAAATAAACTTATGTTTGTGTTGAGTGCAAGCTATGGAGAACATGATTGTTTTTATGTTTGTGTTGAGCGCCAACTCTGGAGCACATGAGTTATGAAATATTTGTGTTGAGCACGAGCTTTGAAGCACATGGAAAAATAAGAATTGGAAGTGTTGGACATAATCCTTGGAGCATTCCAAGTTGATGTTGAGGATAATCTCTAGAATAGCAGATCCTTGGCCATAGTATCCCTATGTATATTATACAATTTCATCCTAGCATTAGTGTTGAGCGAGAAGCTCTAGAATTGCATTAAGTGTAACTCCCTATTTTTAACGTTGAGTGTGGGCTCTGCAAAAATGCTAAGAGTTACTGAAAATTAATTTTGTTGAGTGAAAAAGTCTCTGAGAAAACACCAATCTCATATTACATATTTTTAAGTTAATTAAATTAAAATTAAAATTTATGTGTCTCATGAAGTACTCAAGAACTACCACAATATACAAGGTAATCCAACATGCAAGGAGGTTTAGAGCTACCTAACCTAGTTGACCTAAACTTACCTCAACGATTTAACAAAATAAATGATTTTTAAGGTGATGAAATTACCATGTGGTTGGGATCATGCTATATGATACCTAAAGTAAAATCTTAAGAAAGATATATGTATACATATATAGTTTATAAATGGTATGAATAAAGAGTAAGCATATGTATTAGTTATAAAAAATTAATAAGTAACTATAAATAATAAATAAAGGACCTATGTATTATTATTTGAATAATTATATTAATATTTACACACGTCAAGAATCAAAATAGGAACTAGTCAAAGAGTTCCTAAGTTAAGATTAATAAATATTAATTTCAAATAAATCAAGTAAAAGATTATTTAAAGAATATAAATGATTCTTGATCTAACTGAAATTTAACTTCCCTTTTTCCTAAAGATTGCCTATAAATACCCCATCCGAAGAGAGTCTTGGGGATCCATTCTATTCTATTTCCCATTATTCTCATAAGTGTTCTTGGAGAGCATTTTTCCAAAAAGACAAAGCAATTTGGTACAAAACGTGTTATCCCAAATAGGTGAAGCCTTAACTTTAGGACTTGTAGACTACTTTCATGTTGGAATCAGCTCAGGGGATCATGATTGAAACCAATAATATAATTAGAATCCATTAAATATAATTAGAATCCATTACAAAAACATTGCAACACGAAAATTTCATACATGGAGCTGAACCATATTTGGACAATCAAGTTATTTTTTAACCCTTTTACATACGGCAGTGCCATGGAAAAGACAAATACAATCGCAATCTATTGGATTTTCAGACCAACTATCAAACCCAACCAAACTAAACTACACAACAATACTTCTCCCAACCCAAACTTTTAATCTCCAACAAAATAAATGCACAGTGATCAGAGCCTTTCATTTTCAGGGATTACCTGTAGTATGGATGCGTAGAAAACCTAGGAATCCACCTTAGAGACACACGCTGTACCTACAAAATCCACACAAACTCCATGAGAAGTATGCAAGCTACAAACAAAATCAAACCAAACCATTACATTATGGATACCACGATATAGCTTAACCTTACATAAGAGCGAGAAGGTTTTTTCATTGTGCAACGTAGCTTCCAATAGGTTGAGACCACCTAGACAAACCAGTAAGAGACCAAATGAATCATTTTCCCACCCTAACCAATGCTTGAAGCTTCATTCCAACGCTTCCCTAGAAGCATTGAAGTCGCCACCTTGTCCTCCACTATCCGTTAAATCTAAACCCATAGTTCCATAGTTTCGCTCATGGCGAAACCACATAGTTCACCAACCCAACGTTAGAAACATAACAAAACCCTTAAATGCGACGGTAAATACAAACTTGTATGGAATATGAAATATTCCATAAACCAAATCATTTTGACCCTATAGTTTTCCAAAGCACATATTACAAGGTAGTTAAGGTATAAACCTTAGAATATTAAGTACATACCCCAAAGTTTATAAAGATGCAAATAATTAACCTCTTAAGAAACTTATGAACATAGGATTTAGGTACAGTTAGGCCTAGGACTTTAGTCCTCCTTTCACCGGCCATGGACACGATAGTGTAGTATAGATGCAATGGTGCAAGATGTTTTTATTTTCCATGATCATAGACATAGTTCACTATCGAAATCAAGAGTAGGAGCATGCATTAGTTCACAATGAACTAAGTAAGCCCCTTAAGGTAGTAGGAATACTTAACTTTCTGAGTGGACCCTCAAGGGATGAACTGTGCCACTCCACCCCTTGGCATAGGAAGACAAGTCAACCTTCTTAATGAATAAAATTGCAAAACCATAAACGAAAATTAAGACATATAAGTAAGAAGTAAAGTGTAAGCTATCAAGCATCGACAAGTGACCGTACTTAGTAGACATGAAGAGTAACCAAATAAACTAGTATAAGCAATATGTTCAGCATCACAAAAACACATCATCATCTGAGAGGAAATCTAGTTGAGGAAAAACAGCTTAACACTTAGGTTTATTTTGCAGAAGTTTAAACAATGTCCTTCGTACTAGGCTTGGGACTAGGATTGGCAAGGTCAAAATATCTAGGGATGATTTTTGTTTTATGGATCATGGATCACTAGATTAAATCTACCATTTCATCTAAAAGGTACTTCAATTTTGTTCACTCAACCACATATATTTCTCTAGTCAATTGACATAAAGACTCATCTAAGTCTGAGATTCTTAAAGTAAAAAATAATAATAATAAAGAGGTCATCTTAGCCTCTCTCTTGAGAACAAAATCTAGATGATGAATCCTTAGCAAAGATAATCATTCAACCTAGTGGTTTTTGGTCCAAGTCGAGGGTGGTCTCTTAATAAATGGAATGCACACCAAATAAAGAGCCAAACAATTGGGTGGAATGTCTAAGTCTTGAATTAGTTCAATTACACTTTTTTACATAACCAAATATAGCGAGTTTAACTTGAAATGATTATCTAGTGGCTATGTGAATATAATTATCTTTCCATCTTTGCATGTTTTATTGTTAGTATATTTTGTAGTGTCTATATGAATGTACTTATCTTTTCATCTTTGCATGTTCTATTGTTAGTATTGGTTGGTAAGTTCTATTAAGACATAATCTTCATGGATCAAATATGACATAAGTTCAACTTACATTGACTTATTACATTTACAATGACTTATTTAAGATTATTCATGATCATGTTATATGTTGCTTTCATTTATAAGGTGATATTATTGTATCCTAGCATGTATGTAATTACTTTAATATGTCATAGGTATGGTTTCAATTATGATGTTTCCAAGGTGCAAGTAATGAAATAGTAAAATATGGAAATAGTTGGGCTTGGTCTCCATGATCATAGAATGATTCTTTATTTATTCAAAAGTGGAACATAAAGTGAAGTGACTAAGTCTTCTTTTATGGCATAACATGTTTCTTTTATCATATCAATGTATACTTTTATGATAAATGATGAATTAATTATGATAAATAAAATGTTACTTGATTGATAATCAATTATAATTATAAATTAAGGTTAAAAAAATATAATTATTAATTAAGGTTAAATGTAAGTCCTGAGTAAGTCCCATTGATATCTCTACATTTAAGCAAAATAAAAATGTAAGAGTTCAGATTTTATATGATTCTACAATTAAAATGATATATTATTATAAATTTTGTTTTGTACTTTTATTATTTTCTGAATAAATGGGTGCTTTAACAAATCTCTATTGTGCTCACTATTTTCCTTATGGGTTGTGGCTGTTGACGCTATTGTCTAACTATTTAGCTAGCTCCGGAACATCAACAGAAATTGGATATAAATCACCGTGGTAAATGAGTTTGAACTTGCTCTCTAATAAAAGGGGCAAACTGGTTATCAGCTATCACCGAGAGCTGTTGTAGCTTAGTTAGACCACCACATATTGAAAAAAGGAAATATTCATCTATATATAGTACTTAAAAAATATCAAGCTTTGTGGCAAAACAGTTATTTATTTAATGTTAGTATTAGTTTTATTTATATTTGTGTTAGCATTAACTGTTTGCAGCTTCACGCTTCTTGTGCTTTAGAATCCCAGCTATAATAAATTGTATAATAATTTTCCATTGCCTCTAGGAAAAACCAAATAAGATATCTCCGGTGACAAGCGGACATGGATGGCATAGCTCGGATAAGGTTTCAAAATATAATTAAGAAACAAGGGAGACATGAAGAAAACCAAAATGCGTTTGACGCGCACTTCGCTTCTTCCCTTAAATGGTCAACCACCCTATCTAAGGTAACAAAGTGACCACACCAGAGTGTTCCAATAACCATTAAGAGGTTTCGCTCTTGTTTGCTCTGCTTCCGTCTTTTTTTAACTGAACTTATGTCCATATATCATATAGGTATAGCTATCGGTAGAGAGGTTAGAGTATAGAGCAGAGGATGTAGGGATCGAAGACAGAGGGCATAGGGTCTAAGGAGTAAGGTCAGTATCTCGGACTGTCTTTGTCTCCATCCTGGGTGTGTGGGATGGCTGCTCATGAGGTAGATCAAGGAGTAAGAGAGTGAAAATTACTGATGTATGTATTATAACACACAATGGTTAATAATCTTGATCCAAAACTTAGGCAATCATTGCCTTTAGAAAAGGCCAAATAAAAAATGAAAATTTCTAATCAATTATAACACCCGATTGTTTATCCAAAACGGCCAAAGAAAAAGTGAAAATTTCTAAATAAAAAATGAAAATTTCTAATGAATTATAACACATGATTGTTTATCCAAAGCGGCCAAATAAAAAGTGAAAATTTGTAATGAATTACAACACAGGATCGTTAATAATCTTGATTCAAAACTTAGGCTATAAGTATTGAATCAAGTGCAAAAATAATATTAAGAAGGATCATTCACAATTTCTTAGTAATAAGACAAGTAATAACAACAGAGAAACTGGACAACTAATCTTTTCAAATCTAGAAGGTTGTTGCAGATACGACCATGCCCAAAAAGCCTTCCTCATCACAGTTAGCTTCAATCCACCCACCGGTTGACGGGTTAAACAGATAAGGGATGTGCTTCTTGGAAGCGAAATCATATGTGCTTACAAAAATGCAATCCTGCCACTCTGTAACAGAAGTTATGAAGTAATTCTGCAGGGGAAGAGAAGCAACACGAGTCCAAACATTGTTCTCAGAATCACACTTCATCACATGGCGTTCAGTGAAGGCGTACAAGTTGCCAGAAGAAGAAGCCACCCCCCTACTATTCCATACATCGTAGTTGAAATTCGGCATATATTCCCACGTTCCAGCACTAGGATTGAAAACTTCTACCCTTCCGTTCATCATTGTGTCCATTTCTAGTAGTTAACACCATGAATTTACCTTCCATGAAAACACTGTGTCATGATGGGCCGTGCGGTTGGATCATAGGAGGTAGAATATCCCACTTGTCTTCCTCCACGTTATATGTTTCTGCAGCCGACAGAGGGTTGAGACTTCTATCGATCCCGCAGCCACGTAGACAAGTCCATTGGAAGAAGAGACAGAGCAGACAAAGAAGGATCGAGGTGTAGGCCTGTCAGCTCCGCGGCTCCATGTCACTGATTCAAAGTCATAAATGTATACACTCTTCATTGTATACCCTCCAAAAATGAGAACCAGTTTTCGATTCACAGCAACACACTGAGACATTGTGGATAATCCAGTAAAGAGGGGATCATCAATGGGACGGAGCCTCTTCAAGGTACCATTCAAAGGGTCATAGATGGTTATTACCAATTTATCGCCAACGGCCTTCGGATCTTTGTGAAGCAAGCATATGAGCTGCTAGCTCTTCTGAGATATGTTTCTGTCCGGGTAGAATCGAGGACTATTCACCATACCCTCCCAGCATCTACACACACCTTTCAGGTCCTCGTGTGATGTGTAGGGCACTCCCAGCAAGCAATTTCTAACAAGATTTTTAGGAAGTACCTCCATTGATGGACTTGAAACACACCTATTTCCTGACCAAGTTTTACAGAAAGATTTCCGTGGATCTTAGACTAAAGCTGAAGAGACCGAGACCGAGCAAGCTCAAGCTTTCCACGATCTTAACCTAAACCTCAAACTTTCCACGGATATTAACCTAAAACTGATTTCCCCGCATCTTAACCTAAAGTTGCAAAGACCATGAAGGATTTCCATGGATCTTAACCTAAACCTCAAGCTTTCCCATGCTTTCTGCTTTCCCCGGATCTTAACCTAAAGTTGCAGAGACCAAGCAAGCTTTCCACGGATTTTAACCCAAAGCTCCAGTGACCAAACAAGCAACTCATTGAAAATATATAATGTGTAGAGTTCGAGACATATCCGTGGATACCTAAGTTTAAGCCAAAGAAAAAGGGAAAAGGAAATTCAAACTTAATTCATATTATTACAAGCAACTCATTTGAAAATATATAATGTGTAGATGTCTATATAATGTGTAGAGTCTAGACATCATCGGTGGATACCTAAGTTTAAGCCAAAAAAAAGGAAAAAGGAAATTCAAACTTAATTCATAATATTAAATATTAAATGTTATTGGATGAGAATTTCAAAATATATTAATTTTTTAGGCTTTATTTTTCTAAATTTTTATTTTATAAACCTACTTATATTTTTGTAAGTTTTATGAGTCCACATGTGTTCTTATGATTACTTTTTATTTGTATTTTGGGTAGCCATAAGTTAAGTTACATCTCTCCCATATTCTTTCTTATCTCTTTTTTATCTTTGAAGAAGTAATGTCTCATCCATTTCTCAAGTTTTTTTTTTTCAAAATTCGACTATCTTCTCTTAAAATGGGTCAAAACCCTTAAACTTAATGTTCTATGGTAAAGTTCACATTAATTAACTTACTCCCATAGAAGCTGGAATCATTGGATAGTGGGTTAATCCACCTAAGGAAAGTCAATAATACATAATTACTTTTTACAATCCTTTATTAGGTGGAAAGACCTCCCAAAATTTATATTGTTTTTTTCACTCAAGAAGGGTTAAGTAACTAATTGTAAGCTCAAAGTGGGTTCACTAAGTAGGCAATAATATAGCATGTGATTTCATATCGGTGGATTTTTATTTCAAAAAATGGGAACAATATACTACCTAGTATATAAGGGTAAAAATCATAGATATTAGAGTTGGTTATAATTATGTATATAGGGGGATGAATAGGGTGTTTGGGGTTTGAATAGACACTCTATGTTTTAATTTGGTGTGAATTTAATTCCGCGTGGATTTTAGATTATTTGTGTGAATGTGGTGTGAGTTCACTTATAATTTTACATGTGTTTAGGGCATTTGAAAATATATATCTTGTAGACTTGATACATCATCAACCTTGGAAACCTAAGTTTAAGCCAAAGAAAATGGAAATTTGCACTTAATATTAAATACTAAATGTTATTGGCTAAGAATTTCAAAATATATTAGTTTTTTATTTACAATGTTGAGGAGTCAATGCTTATTTTGATATCTAAGTATTTAATATACATTAAATTTGATTTGTCAATATTTTGACATTGGGTCATTTTTCTGGGTAATGAGTTCAATTTTGTTCATAAAAAATAATTTACTTAATTAGTGGACAAAAACCAAAATTTTAAAATAATTTTCTTTTTTTCTTTGGAGAAGTAATGTCTCATCCTTGGGTTAATCCACCCAAGGGAAGTGTATAATACATAATTACTTTTTTGCAACACTTTATTAGTTGGAAACATTATGTGAATCCATATTGCGGGATTTTATTTTCAGAAAATGGGAGCAATATACTCTCTTGTATATAAGGGTAAACACATATATATTAGAGGTGGTTATAATTATGTATATAGGGGGGTGAACGCGGTGGTTGTGGTTTGAATAGGTACTCTATGTTTGAATTTTGTGTCAATTTAATTCCTTGTGAAGTTTAGATTACTTGTGTGTGAATGTGGTGTGAATTGAGTTATATTTTTGGAACAACTATGTATGAATTTTACACGTGTTTAGGGCATTGTTCCCAATATTGTAATATTTTTTTTACTAAGATTTTTATATTTCACCATGAAAGGTTTCTAGGGGTTATAATAGTTTCCATATCACCATGATAAACACAATTATAGTAAAAATTTATTGTTATGAGTATGTTCATTGAGCCTTATTTTTAAGGCCTCCATGGTTTCAAGTGGTTATAAGTGTCCTCTCATATCACCATAATAAGGGTAAAAATAAAAAGGGGTGTAGAAAATGTTATCTAAAAATGGAGACTTAAAATATCAAATGTGAATAAAGAAATTTTAAATTGTAAAGGTGTATTGGGAGGGGCTTAAAAAAAAAGAATTTTTTTAGCCATTCATTAATACTTATTGAAATTAGGAGCACTATTTAATATCTTAATACTCATGATTACTTGAAAAATTCCACCATTCTCTTATCAAAATGAAATTCATTCATCATACCTTAAAAGTTTCTCAATGTCGATTTCATTCTAAACATATTTGGTCGATACATATCCTTGAAGATAATCTTGCTATAAAGTTTGTAAATAATAAGTGACTAAAAAATTTAGTCACAAGAGTGTTGGGCTGATGCACAATCATGGACTCCTTTAAAGACACTTTAGATGCCACATGATACTGGAATAAATGGGAAACTCTGAATTTAGGTGACAATTAGGGGTACTTCCCTGACTTATTTGAAGATGAAGTAAAAAGAGAAAAGATAGGTAATTGAATCATCTTTCATAATATATAGCATTAATGCAGAGAAAATGTGTATAAATGATTATAAAATTAGTTTCCCTGAAAGTGGGGTTTTCAAATTTTCAGCACATCTTAACATATATGTTTGTGTGGGTGCAACAATATATGAGGTAAATGATGTCCATTTGGGATAAAATCTTGCAGACATATAAAGGACATATGGGCCTAGTGCAACACTATTTATTCAGAATTTTTCATGAATTATTGTTTTTATTATTAATTATTGAAGTCAGAAAAGCTTGAAATTAAAATCTTATGTGTGGGTGCAACACTTTAGGGGAAAAAAATAATGAAATCCTTGATTTCTTGATATAATATCATAGAGATTGATCTCGTCTAGTGCACAATATAGTTTTTTGGGGAAATGGTGATGGAAATCAAAAGTTATATAATAAACAATCGATGTATGTATTTTCGAAAACTGACATGTGTCATTTAGAAAAATAATTATAAATAAATAAAACATAGTTTTGAGGGGAAAAATTACATATTCAGAATTGTCATTTTGTACTCTACAATATCCTAAATTTTCATAAAAAAATATTGTGTGTGTCATATCAAAACACACCATCTAAACTGAGCATATTGATAGATTTCTAAAAGACAAGCAATAGCCCTAGTTGTTTTGTCCTAGCCAATAGGTTCGGTATTTCGAAGCTGCTTCCAAACCTAATGCCAAACCTTAATCCCGCCAATTATTTAAATTTTAAAATAATGCATATGCGATACAACTTATTCATATCGTATATGAGATATTAATATGCTATAACATAGATGCGATATATGGAATTATGTTTAGAGCTAATCATCATCGTCATCATCATCATCATCATCATCATCACCCTCATCCTCATCATCATCCTCATCATCATCATTCTCATCCTCATCATCATCATCATCATCATCATCACCTTCATACTCATCATCTTCATCATGGTCATCATCATCATCATCATCATAATCATCGTCATCATCCTCATCCTCATCATCATCATCATCAACCTCGTCATCATCATCACCCTCATCCTCATCATCATCATCATCACCCTCATCCTAATCATCATCATCATGGTCATCATCATCATGGTCATCATCATCATCATCATCATCACCATCATCATCACCCTCATCCTCATCACCATCATCATCATCCTCATTTTCATCATCATCATCATCATCATCACCCTTGTCCTCATCAGCTTCATCATGGTCATCCTCATCCTCATCATCATCATCACCCTCATCATCCATATCCTCATCAACCTCATCATCATTGTTAACCTCATCATCATCATCATCCTCATCCTCCTCCTCCTCATCATCACCCTCATCCTCGTCATCATCATCATGGTCATCATCATCATCATCATCATCACCACCCTCATCTTCCTCCTCCTCCTCCTCATCATCCTCATCCTCATCATCACCATCAACATCATCACCCTCATCCTCATCAGCTTCATCATGGTCATCATCATCGTCATCATCATGGTCATCATCATCATCACCCTCATTCTCATGGTTGTCATCATCATCATCATGGTCATCATCACCATCCTCGTCCTCATCATCATCACCCTCATCCTCATCATCATCATCATAGCCATCATCCTCCTCATCATCACCATCATCCTCATCGTCATATTCATCATCACCCTCACCCTCGTCATCATCTTCATCGTCACCCTCATCCTCATCATCATCATCACCCTCATCAGCATCATTCATCACCATCATCCTCACCATCATCATCATCTTCATCGACAGCCTCATCCTCATCATCATTATCATATTCATCATCCTCCTCATCATCACCATCATCCTCATCATCATCTTCATCATCACCCTCATCCTCATCATCATCATCACCCTAATCCTCATCATCATCAACCTGATCCTCATCATCATCGTTCATCACCCTCATCCTCCTCATCATCATCAGCATCATCATTATCATCATCATCATCATGGTCATCATCATCATCATCATCATGTCATCATCTTCATCTACACCCTCATCCTCAACATCATTAGTGTCCTCATCATCATCATAATCCTCATCCTCGTCATCATCACCATCCTTGTCGACATCATCATCATCATCACCATCCTTGTCATCATCATCATCATCATCATCATCATCATCACCCTCATCCTCATCCTCATCATCACCCTCATCCTCCTCCTCCTCCTCCTCCTCATCATCCTCATCCTCATAGTCTTCATCGACACCCTCATCCTCATCATCATCAACATCCTCATCCTCATCATAATCCTCATCCTCATCATCATCATCATCATCACCCTCATCCTCATCATCATCATCATGCTCATCATCATCATCATCATCACCCTCATCCTCATCATCATCATCATCATAGTCACCATCCTCCTCCTCATCACCATCATTGTTCACTTCCATCTTCATCGTCACCCTCATCCTCATCATCATCACCATCCTCATCATCATCATCATGATCATCACCATCCTTGTCATCGTCATCATCATCATCATCATCATCACCCTCATCCTCATCATCATCATCACCCTCCTCCTCCTCCTCCTCATCATCATCATCCTCATCCTCATCATCTTCACTGACACCCTCATCCTCAATATCATCAACATCCTCATCATCATCATCATCATCATCATAATCCTCATCCTCATCCTCATCATCATCATCATCACACTCATCCTCATCATCATCATCATCATCATCACCCTCATCCTCCTCATCATCATCATTGTCATCATCCTCCTTATCATCACCATCGTCTTCATCCTCACCATCATCCTCATCATCATCACCATCCTTGTCCTTATCATCATCATCATCACCATCCTCGTCATCATCATCATCATCATCATCCCTCATCCTCATCATCACCATCACCCTCATCCTCATCATCATCATCACAGTCATCATCCTCCTCATAATCACCATCATTGTTCACCATCATCTGCATCATCACCCTCATCCTCATCATCATCATCACCATCACCCTCATCCTCATCATCACCATCACCCTCGTCCTCATCCTCATCATCATAGTCATCCTCCTCCTCATCATCACCATCATCTTCATCGTCACCCTCATCCTCATCATCATCGTCCTCATCATCCCTCATCCTCATCATCACCATCACCCTCATCCTCATCATCATCATCATGGTCATCATCATCATGGTCATCATCATCATCATCCTTATCCTTATCCTCATCATCATCCTCATCCTCATCATCATCAACACCCTTATCCTCATCATCATCGACACCCTCACCCTCATCCTCATCGACACCCTCACCCTCATACTCATCATCATCATGCTCATGGACACCCTCAATGTTCATCACTCTCATCCTCATCATATATAGATAAATGTAAATTACACATTTTCATTGAGCACTAAATCACATATGCGATATATCTTATATGCAGTAAATGGCATATGCGATATATCGGGAATGCGTTACGGAAAACATGTAAAACCCTGTCCATTCATTAAAAAGATTGTATTCAATATCACATATGCGATATATCAGAGGTGCGTTATATCGCATATGTGACATATCGGAGGTGCGTTATATCGCATATGCGATATATGTTTTATAGAAAATGTAGGGTGGCGTGTTGGCCACCTTTAACGTATCAAAAGACATAATTCATCTGAACCCGCGCACAGAGAACTGTTGGACATGCAATTTTTTATCATTACTTACATAATTGCATAGTTTTGTAGAGGTTTGGGTGGATTTCAATGGGGAACATACGTAATAGAGGAAGAAAGTCAGCAAGGAAGGTGCTTACACCAGAAGAAGCAGAAAATAAAAAACAAAAAAAAGGGAAGATTCAAGAAATCGTTGGCATTCATTACATGAGCAAATAGTTCCCATTCCCCCTCAAGAGATACCTGACGTAGAGGCTAAGGAAGATAATGCAACATTAAAAGAAGCTCGTTATATGGAAGTTGATATTATTCATCCATTAGTAGACAGACAATCTTGTGAAGAATTCAATAATTATGTTACTCCTGATGTAAATGTGACTCAACAATAACCATGTTCGGTGGTTCAATATCCTAATCGAAGTTGTGAGTCGTTAGTGGATGTAAAGGTCACTCTAGCATTTCAAACGGGAAGAAATTTTGCATCAAAATGAAAGAGAAATCCTAAACGAATACAAGTGGATGAGAGCAGATTGACTTCCATGGAAGGTAAGGTGGCTAAATGCACTATCCTTCATCATTCTTCTCAAATAATGAAATAATATTTTGATAACAAATCCGAAGTCGTTAAATGCCAACTATTTTTAGCTTTGCTTAAATCTAGAAATATGGCAACTGTTAAAAGAAATTTAGGCATAACAACAATGAAGAATATGGAATCAAGTATTCACATTGTTAAATCTCTTGCTGTTGCATTCACATCGATTGGTAAAAAAACTCGTTCAAAAGACTGTAATGTGGCTCATCGTGTATTGGCTGAATCAATTGTATGTAGATCCACAAGACAACATCGTTTACTTAAATGCACATCAGAAATTGTTCCTTTACATCCAAAGACACTTAAAAAATATTCAGTAAGAAGAGACAACCTTGATGTAGAGGGACAAATGGAAACATTATAGGCATTTAGCGGTAGCTTTCCCCACAAAGACATGAAGTTAGTCAAAGCAGTGAAGGGCCTAGTACAAATGGCACAGTGCCAAGATGAGCAATTCAGAATATGCCGGGACACCTTCCCTCTCGGAACAATACTATCAGTGGTTGACTTTGCTGAAAATTACACCCTACAACCACAAAATGAAATTCAAATTCAATACTATCACTCAGAGCAGGTGAGCATAATGGTGCATATCACTTATCGACATGGGAAAGATAGCAGTGAAGAGAAATGTGTGATACTGAAAGAGAGTCACTTCTACATAAGTGACGATTGGACCCATGACATCCATTACATGCAACATTGCTTTAAATTATTCTATGACCATGTGATAGCTATGGATATACCATTTTATCGTCATTTCATTTGGTCAGATGGTTGTGCCGGACAGTTCAAGAATGCACGTGTTTTAGAATGGTTGTGTTTGTTGCACCTAAAATACAAAGTGCCACATGTATGGAACTACTTTGAAACTGGTCATGGAAAAGGAGAGCACGATGGTGCTGGTGCATGCACTAAAAATACCCTTCGAAGGGAAGAGATGAAGTTTCCAGGTGCTCACCTTCGAGACACTGCATCTATAGTCCAATGGTGTGCATCTATCATGGGAGAAAAAGAAACAAGGAAACACTTAGTGCGAAGAATATTATGGGAGGTTACAAATGTGGACTGATCACAAACACCTCGGGTGAACACAGTGCATGGAATTCAACAGTTTCATTCAATTAGAAGCTCAGACAACTCATCCCTACAAATTTGGACAAGATTGAAGGCTTGCTTTTGCAGTTCCTATAGCATCGGTGAATGGGGTGATTGTGAGCATGCTGATATCATTGATACATGTGATTGAGTGACACTTGGCACCAATTTCAATGGGGGCAATGAAATAGATCATTTGGAACATAATCAGACACATAATTATAGAGGCTATGATCACATATCGGATCTCATACAAGCAGGTACATGAGTAGTACCTAAATAAGAAAATGTATTTATGTATTGTTTACTCGACCTTTGTAGAATTTAATTTATGTAGAAAATAGAAATTCAAGACCTTATTTACAAAATGTATTGTTAACTTGACCTATTTCCTTCCACAAGTCAGATATATGCAGTGGTTGCCCCAAAAAATAATGAGAGGGGTTTTGACTATTGGTTGGCACATTGCTTAAAGGGAAACAAACCCTTCTAGAACCTGTTACAAATGATGAAGCTATTGAATTCCCAACTGGATCGATGGTTATAAAAGGGGAGTACTTGACACTTGCAGCACAACAGAAAAGGAAGGGTGGGTATGTATATCAGGGTTATAGGCCAAGACCTATTGTATACCACTTCACCAACCTAGTAGTTGTTACAAACATCAAGCTCTGCACACTTTCTCACAAAAATAGGTCACATGTACGATACTTGCTACCTCATATAGGGCACGAAAGATTGATGGACACCATCGGCACCAGAGATGATCCAAATGGCCTACTTGTATGAGTGCATTATCAGGTGTGTTATTTAAACCATGTTTGCACTTTTTCATTGGGTTCTCTTTTCTTTCTTATGATGTTACTAATGTCTAGACTTTCGTGTGCCTAGGATACAAACACCATCTACGGCACATTGGAGGTGCCAAGAATGGTGTCTTTACACACCACTAAATATAGTTCAGAAAATAACAAGCTCTCGAGTTGTTGAAATTTACATTTCTTTATGTTTTTAGTTTAATATATACATTTAATTACATTGCCATGTACAAATCAGAATCCAACTAGAGGCTTTCATACTTGCATGCACCAATTAGGGTCAAGACAAGGTATGAGATGAGCTAGAAACAGATGAGATCACCAATACTAGGCTTTCAGGAGTCACCAAGTTGCATTCTCCAACTAGGTTCAAGACAAGGTATGAGATGTCCAACTAGGGTTTGGTGAGCAATCATGCAAGTTAGAAGAGGGAACTAGAAACACATGATCACCAATACTTACATGCACCAACTAGGATTTCATGAGTCACCAATTTGCATGCTCCAATTAGGTTTAAGACAAGGTATGCTCGATTTCCAACTAGGGTTTGGTGAGCAATCATGCAAGTTAGGAGATGGAACTACAAACACATGATCACCAATACTTGCATGCACCAAATAGGCTTTCATGAGTCACCAAGTGGCATGCTCCAATTAGGTTCAAGAAAAGGTATGAGATGTCCAACTAGGGTTTGTTGAGCAATCATGCAAGTTAGGATAGTGAACTACAAACACATGATCACCTTGATACTTGCATGCACCAACTAGGCTTTCATGAGTCACCAAGTTGCATGCTCGAACTAGGGTCAAGACAAGGCATGAGATGTCCAACTAGGGTTTGGTGTGCAATCATGCAAGTTAGGAGAGTGAACTACAAACACATGATCACCAATACTTGCATGCACACCAACTACGCTTTCATGAGTCACCAAGTTGCATGCTCCAATCAGGGTCTTGAGACAAGGTATGAGATGTCCAACTAGGGTTTGGTGCGTAATCATGCAAGTTATGAGATGTGCTTTATGAAACGGAACAAGGTATGAGATGTGATTTTATTATGATTGTTAGTGGCATTGGTATGGAAAAGAGAACTCAAAATAATCATAAAGTAATTATTTGTACATGGTCATATGGGGGATTTGTCTAGGGATGAACTTAGTTCTTAATTCTACTTGGGGAAAAAACCATTCTTTTGTTCAAGAATTAATCTCTTATTCAAGCATTGTCTCAAAAAGTACACTAAACACATGTACATATAATTCTTTTCCCATGGTAGCAATACATATCAAAGTCATGGGTTTCCTTGATGGTGCATATCAAAGTGATCTGAATTTTAGTAACACAAGGAATCTTAATTTTCTTTGATATGCATGCCAATAAGTATAAAGTTGGAACTGGCATTGGAACTAGCAAGGTATGAGATGTCCAACTAGGTTTTGGTGAGCAATCATGCAAGTTAGGAGAGTGAACTACAAACACATGATCACCGATACTTGCATGCACCAACTAGGCTTTCATGAGTCACCAAGTTGCATGCTCCAACTAGGGTCAAGACAAGGTATGAGATGTCCAACTAGGGTTTGGTGAGAAATCATGCAATTTAGGAGAGTCAGCTACAAACACATGAGATCACCAATACTTGCATGCACCAACTAGGGTTTCATGAGTCACCAAGTTGTGCATGCTCCAATTAGGGTCAAGACAAGCTATGAGATGTCCAACTAGGGTTTGGTGAGCAATCATGCAAGTTATGATAGTGAACTACAAACACATGATCACCTTGATACTTGCACACACCAACTAGGCTCTTATGAGTCACCAAGTTGCATGCTCCAACTAGGGTCAAGACAAGGTATGATATGTCCAACTAGAGTTTGGTGCAAAATCTTGCAAGTTAGGAGAGTGAACTAGAAACACATGATCACCAATACTTGCATGCACTAACTAGGCTTTCATGAGTCACCATTTTGCATGCTCCAACTAGGGTCAAAACAAGGTATGAGATGTCCAACTAGGGTTTGGTGATCAATCATGCAAGTTAGGAGAGTGAACTACAAACACATGATCACCAATACTTGCATGCACACCAACTAGGCTTTCATGAGTCACCAAGTTGCATGCTCCAATTAGGGTCTTGAGACAAGGTATGAGATGTCCAACTAGGGTTTGGTGTGTAATCATGTAAGTTATGAGATGTGCTTTATGAGACGGAACAAGGTATGAGATGTGCTTTTATTATGATTGTTAGTGGCATTAGTATGGAAAAAGAGAACTCAAAATCATCATAATGTAATTATTTGTACATGTTCATATGGGGGATTTGGCTAGGGATGAACTTAGTTCTTAATTCTACTTGAGGAAAAAACCATTATTTTGTTCAAGAATTAATCTCTTATTCAAGCATTGTCTCAAAAAGTACACTAAACACATGTACATCTAATTCTTTTCCCATGGTAGCTTACATATCAAAGTCATGGGTTTCCTTGATGATGCGTATCAAAGTGATCCAAATTTTAGTATCACAAGGCATCTTATTTTTCTTTGATATATGCATGTGAGTAAGTATAATGTTGGAACTCGCATTGGAACAAACAACTTTGGATAATTAATGGCCTCAATTTTCTTGATAAAATGTGCTTTCAATGGTGGTGTAAAAACTCTCTAGGTTTTTGTTGACTAGGATCTCACTATAAATTGGATGTTAAACAAGACCTAATTGTCAAATACTGCTACTCTTTAGTACATTTATTTTCAGCATGTTTTTGGGAACTAAACATTATTGTTGATTCTCTTCCTTAAGCAAGTCAAATTCTAGAAGATATGGAGTTCGAAGAGATAATTGAAGGGCCCTATTCGGTTTCTTCCTTATGATTCAAATAAAGGTGACATGTAATATCAATGTATATATTTGACTATTTTGGTTGAGTTAGATAATATTTTGGTTCATACAGTTTTTTGGATGTATAAGACTATGTGTGTTTTTGTATATTTTCTATAATAACATTATTATTATTTTTGGACAATTTTTTAAATTGGGATTTTTCTCCCATATAGGACCAACACAGGAGAAATTTTTGGACAATTTTTTAAATTGGCACATTTGCAAAGAACATGTAGTATTTTGTCTGTTGATATCTATTGGGGTATTTTGATGAGATGGAATTAAAGGCCCATGGTGGAACTAGGGTTACCAAGGTATGAGATGGAACTAGGGTTTGATGAGCAATTTTCAAGTTAAGAGAGGAAACTAGAAACACATGATCACAAATACTTGCATGCACCAACTAGGATTTCATGAACAACAATTTGCATGCTCCAACTAGGGTTACCAAGGTATGAGATAGAACTAGGGTTTAGTGAGCAATCATGCAAGTTAGAAGAGGGAACTAGAAACACATGAGATCACCAATACTTGCATGCACCAACTAGGCTTTCTTAAACACAAATTTGTATGCACCAACTAGGGTTTACTTCAACCAATTTAGGGTTTGTAGGGTACATGATATATGTTAGTATGGTATTGAATGAAATCTAGTATCATAGGGTATTGTAGGGTATGATATGGTATATATTACACATGCATGCATGACTTATTGTTAAATGGTACATATTTTTAGTATGTTATGTTATGGTACATGTTATTGTATCATAGTATGGTATGATGTTAGTGTCGTAGGATAATTTAGGGTATGTTATTGTGTATATGTTAGAATTGTAGAGTATGTTAGTGTGTGTTACTGTGTGTAAATTAGGGTATGTTATTGTATGTTAGAATTGTATGATGTTAAAAAGTTGATGAGTCATTTAAATTCTTCCTTTAAGTATTGGAAATTCATTTAAGTTAGCACACATGCACGAACCACACATATCATTATATCACATAGGTGAACCATACATATCTTGTTCCAAGACCAAGTCAACCATGATATCATGTTCCAAGATCAATTCAACCATATATATGTATAAATTTGAACCTTGCTTTATATTATATATGTATAGCAATAATGTTGTACAAAAATTTCCATGCCACATGGCCATAATACAAAATAGTGGATCGAAAAGTACATATGTGTGTACATATGAACAAAAAGATACATCTATGTATTCCCCCTATACATTTTTTCTAGTTATCCCCCATTTTGCTACCACTTCCAGAGTCTTCAGAGAAGTGTAGCTTTCTTTTGCGACTGCTCACTAGTGATCCCCATCGTTGAACAAGAGGGATAGGTCTCATCAGTGGAGACTGCAAAAAAACCGATGTTTGTAAGTTAATTTATCAACCTTTAAAAATTCTATGTAAATTTGTTCAAATTCCAAAACCCAAATAATATTTCTACTTATTGTACGTGAGTAAGTAATCACGGGTCCTGGTGCCTCACCAACAGCGACCCTGATTGGGTGCTCTTCTTGCACCACTATCACAATAGGTTCCTACATAAAGTAACATATGTCAAAGTGATATGTAAGTTACAAAATGATTTTTCCAAACAAAGCGAAACATAATAAAAAGCATATAATTAAAAGCATATTTCAAATAATACCTGTGTCTACGAATCTACCTCTGCATGAAAGGGAATAGGCTGCAAGACAATATACTCATCCTTGGAAACCTGCATAAAACATGTTCCATATCAAAATTAGGATACATATTGAATGTTACAATCTATAATATAAATATGTAAATAAAGTTGACAAATTAAAAAGTATAGTTCTTACCCCTATTGGTGAAGAACCAAACCCATAAGCAATATTGACAGCTGCATCAATGTTCTCAACGTTGATCGGCAGACTATGCGACTATGGTGTGCCATGGGACACCAGCTGTATATTTGTTCACATAAATTGTTAGATAATTAAATAGAAATAAAATGCGAAACAATTGAATATTTTTCTAGGAAACAAAATATAATGTTAAAATAATGAGTTTTACTTACAAAGTGAAGTAATCCATTGTCTCGGAAGACGGAAGCAGGGCCATAGCATATTCCTCCATGCGACGTGCAAGGGTGTGGAGTAACACGATGCTCTAAAGACTCTGCATATCCTCTATGATCTGTAGATGGGCCCGCCGTAGATGTGCCATCCCCTTGGTCTACATTGCCTTGGACATCAGTCCCATGCTCAAGCAATGTATCTGCCATGTCAAATAATGCCTCCTATGTATACTCAATGACACGACCTACAAGAGGATATACCCAAGGGGGTTTTAGTGTGTGTGGTGGGCATGGCACATAGTTGGGATCTATCCTAGCACATTCCCTATCTTGGGGAATCCCATGACCAACACCCTGGTTTACTAATATATCGAAGTAGTTAACATGTTTCCCTAGGATGAATTCTACATACAACATCCCAAGGAAATAAAATGGGATGTCCCTTTTCCCATGGGGGTCTTCATCGAAGACCATATACCAACGATCCATCCAATTGGCCTTTATATTTGGTTCAATGCACCATTCTATGGAAATGTGTGCTTGACTGGTGGGTGGAACCAATCCAGTGCTAGGGTCCCAAAATAATGAAAATAATTAGTCTTTTGTAATTTTAAGGGCTTTGATGTCTTTATGAGTCAATCCATCGGAGTAGCATTGCCTCCTAGATTCTTTGTATGAGGTAATGTTGTACAGAGCTCCTTGGGCTTTAGAAATTGTGTTTGTTATTGTTTCCAAGGCATTGTCTAAAGAATCTCTCAAACGACCCCCCCCTTTAATAGATGAGCTAAGGCGCCTCAATGACGCCAAGCGTGCAATAATCAGTACGTTTCTATCTTGTTCCCCCTCTGGGTTTGGGTTTGGTTGTGGGTTAGGTTTTTGTGGGTTATTAGAGGGTGGGTTTTCCACATTGTGTTGTTCATTTGTGTTGTCTGTTAAGATTTAAACAAAAAACTGCAAGTTATTTTACTTATAATCATTATTTGATTGTTCACATTCAATTATTTTTTTAAATTTGTTCAAAATAATTATAAAAACAATGAAATTATGAAAAAAGTAAAGAATGTAAGACTAAATGAAAAGGATTTAACTAGCATTTACCTACCATTGGAGCAATCCACCTCAAACTCAACCTCGACCTCGACCTCGAAAAGGTAAAACGCAAATCGCACTTGCGCTATTTCGCTCCTACGGTTTTTCGCTATCCCGATACTGTGAAAATGAGATTTGAGGGGTCTGCGGCCTCTGTTTTATTTTTATTTTTTGCTTTTCAATATCACATATGCGATATATCACATATGCAATATATTGCACTTGCGATGTATATCCCATATGCGATATTGAAAAGTAAGGAACTAGGGTCTTTTTTAACTAAGTGTATGTTGTCTCATGGGAAGTGCATCCCTCTTGTGCTTGCTTCTATCATACCTTAGATGATTATGCTTCCATTCAATGATGGTGTATTCATTTCTATTATGGATTTTAAAGGGATTTGTGTTGATTTTAGTCTTCTCCTCAATTGACTTGAATATTTCTTCAACGGTGTTATGATTGTTGTCAAAACAAAGACTGGGCTTTTCATGTGGAGATAATTAATAACCGAATATTTTATCTCAAATCATCGTGATCTTCTCAAACTTTGAATTTGTCTCCAACTGGGAAACTATATTATCCAAATATTCTTCTATATAGAAAGGATCTCAAACTCTTTCGTTTGAAAAAGTTATTTATTCTCTTGAAGTTGACTTGTTAGGTCTTCATCAAATTTCTTAGCAGATATACTATTTGACTTTTCTTGCACCAACAATGGTATTTTCAAATTATTCATGGTTCTTATGTATTTGTTTCAGTTCCTTTATTAGGGAGATAATTTCATCTTCTTGCTTGCAATTTTTTTCCTTCTCCTCTAGTTTATTTGTCAAGGCTTGTTGTGTCTTTTCAATTTTTTCTTTCAATCCAATGTTAAGACCTAAATGTTGGGAACATTTCCCCCTATTGGGCATAGTTACCCCTATAGTGTGGAACAATTTACCTCCTATATGGCACTGTATTACATATTATTGATGCAAGTTGGGTCTATTAGTTGTTATTATACACATATGTCTCCTATATATAGTAAGGCGATATTCTCATATTAGTAAGCATTGCATATTGTCTTGTCTTGGGTACATAATTACATTATGTAAGGAGGTTACTCCCTCAAAGAGGATTGTTATTTATGTATGTTCTTCATTATTCATGCATGGATTACTCTCTTTTATCATGTTTCTACTATTTGTCTATTATTTATGGGACTTGGTTGCATAACATCCAAAACTAATATTTTAGTCCCTTCTTTTGAAATATAATATTCATCTTGATACTTTTGCAATTGCTCCATTAATGATTAGTTTTCTCTTTCATCTTTCCTTAGTTCACATAGAGAACTAATAAGTTCTTCCTCTAGATATACTTATTCTTAGGTTTCAAAGTCTTCTTTATCTTTGGAGACTTTGCTTTTTCTCTCAATGGCTTCATCATTTGTTTTGGGTTGTACCTCATTTTATTGAGAGAGTTTCTTTTGAATAAAGATAGTATATATTCTCCAAAAGCTATGTATTTTAATTCCATTGTCCCATTTTGTTCTTCTCACAATATGATAGGCCATTCAAAATTTCATTCATTTTCTTTGGATTGTTTTTGTGTAGATTATTTTTTATTGAAAATTTTGGTTGATTCTTTGGATTTGTGTATCCATTATGAACTACACTCCAGATTTCAAGCTCAACAACTTGCATATATGCCTCTATTCTTATGCTCCATGGTACATAATCTATTCCATTTAAAAAGGGAACTTTTTTAGGATATACTAAGTGAAAATCCATGAGTAATCTATGGGATATGTCTTCTAGTTGTCAAACTATGTGAATAAAACATGCTTCAACACCAATTGTTTGAATATTTATAGATGTTGAGATGGGGGGGGGTGAATTGGTATTAGACACTTCTACTAATTTTAACTTCATCACTTCAAGTAATAATCACAAATTAACAAAACATACAACAACCATTCAATAAAAATGCACAATACATAATGATTTTAAATGGAAATCCAAAGAGGAAGAAAACAACCAAAGTTGTATCCTTTATTAATAAATTGTTTTTTTGGTTACTTGTACCACCATATGCGATATGCAGCATTTACAAAATGCATATGCAATATATCGCACTTGTGATATATCGCATATGAATTTTGTAAATTTTGAATATCGCATATGCGATATTTAACATTGCAAAACGCATATGCGATATATCTCATACACGATACATTTTCGTGAAACTTAGATTTGTGTTTGGGCTCGGGTTATTCCAAATGTACCATCAATAACGCATATGCGTTCTTGATTTTCACTTGAGAAGTGCGTTTCTGATTTCCTAAGTGGCACCAAAAAGTGGAACCAACTTCGTATGACCACCGTGTTTTTATGTTAAAAATGACTAAATTAGAGAAACACAACTAAACATGACTAATTTAGTCATCCAATGAAAAATACAACTAAATAGTTAGTCACACAATTACAAATTACTAAAAAACCCATTTAGTTAGTTTACTAGAAATGTGTTGAAATTTACTTAATTTTTTACATTATATAATGCCTCTTTGAAATTTTCAACTTTTACTCATCCTAATTACAAACATGAATCTATACATTTCCTTATTTTCCTCATTTATTATACATGAGGCTTCAAGAGGAATTGGAGGGACGAGGGTTCAACAATGGGTCATAGGGTATCTAATAAGAGAGAGGCCCTTGGATGAACACACATGCCAAGGGATTAACAATGGTTCTAGACGATGTTTTTCCACTCTAGGCATGGAGTTTCTACTCATGAGGGTTTTGTTTGAGAGACAATATATCTCCCCATAGCATTAAAACTTCTTAGACCTTTGCGAGGAAAATTATTGGGAAGTCTTCCTCTACATTTTACTCACATGAACAAACTTGTAGCTCAATGTTGGAACATATTATAACATGATAAGTATTTTTATTTTATTCACATGTTTATTATCTGTTCTATTTCTATAGTCTTGACTAGGATGTAACAATTATTTCTTCTCTTTTCAAATTATATATGTCAAAGGAGGATGACCTAAATATTATGAATGACTACCAACAAGATCTATTCTTAGGTAAGTTAATAGTAAAAAATGTATGACTTTATTTGTGATGATAATATCTTAAGGGTCCATAGATGAATTTATAATGTTTATTTTGTTTATGAATGTGGTTTTCATCCTCCAATAAATTGATTTTTCATATATTAACAATTTTCCCTATTCTATCGTGTTCTTTTAAAGGATGTCACAAATGATAGTTTCATTAAAATCTACAAAATTGATCCAAATCATTTCTAGAAACTGTGCAGTATTGTGTGATCCGCGAGATGTAGAACAATTGGTGTCGAGGTATGGTTAAGACTCCCCCTAGGCTAGAAGGTCACCGGTTCTAATCCCATCGGATACCAAAAATCCAACCATGTTAAGGGTTAGTGTGGTCCAGGCCGGGTGTGATCCCTGGGTGATTTTGATGGCTTAGATGCCCCTGGTTCATGGCTACTTAGTGAATGGAAACCCTGCTAGTCAGGGGGGTTAGACCAATTTGCCAACAAAAAAAATTGTGCAGTATTGTGTGCCCCAATTAGCAAGGAAAAAAGAGAACAAAAGAAGAGGAGGATAATGGTTCCAAATTACTAAAGCATGCTGAAAAAATATTGAATTTATATATCATTGAAGAGGAGATGGGTTTGTCCATTGAATCAGTCAAATATAGTTCCCAATTTGCTTGCCTATATTGTTATATTGCATCTTTGGTCAACACATTAAGATCGATTGCATTTTTTGGTGTTCCAATCAACCGTGAACTTGATATTCTTGATATGTGTAATTTTGTTAGTTCATGGAAATAAGAAGATGTGCATGCATTGTTGTACTACTTAGAAGAAAATGAAATGACATGCACTTGCATTTTTTTAGTTGATATGGAAAACTCCTGCATGGTTTCTAAAGCATTGACTCAGTTTTGCAAGAAATATTAAAATGTAGTAAAGTAGTATCCTACCAAGGGAGTTTATAGATATTTATCAAAGGACTTATTTATAGGATTCTCTACAATATTAGATAACTGGATTGGATGAGGGTAATTTGTGTACTTTTTAAATGGATATGGATTTTAGGGATGAGAACCTACCAATGATCTATTTACTTTTGTCCAAGGTTTTGAGTTATATTTCAAGAATTCATGTTTTTTCAAAAGAAAGGAAATATGATTTACAAGATAACATGGTTTCTAGATTGGTATCTTCTTGAGCTACATTTCATTTTTTAGATGCAATAGGTATAGTTCTTAGTTTGTATATTAGCTCGCATGATAGAATAATTATTTCTATTATGGAGACAATACAACAAGAGATATTTATGAACAATTTCTATCATGAAATGGTCAATATAGAGAAATGTATTTGTATTAACATTTTTATATGTTATCTAATTGTATTTTACTTTTTTCGATAGCTTATGCTCAATAACTTATTTAAATTCATTTTCTACTAAAGAATTAAATAAAGAGGACACTTAGATATCATCAAATAATATAATAATATCCAATGACAACATTGAATGTGATGGATAATTCATAAATAACTAACAAATTGGTTCAAATCCCAAGTCTCCAGACCTTCCAAGTTCGCTCAATTGCAATTGTGATCTAGTTTCTCACTCTTAATTTCCTATAGATCCATTCGCTCATCAAGATACCATACCTCTGATATTTTATATTGTGTATGAGATGTATTATGATATTTAATATCCTCATAAGCTTTTTTACAGATTTATGAAGGTGCTTCATAAAAATAGGAGATATATTCATGGTTTTATTCATGATATGGCAGCTACACATAATGCAGATTTTGTTGAACCTTTTGATGTTATTTGGGAAAAAGTTTGCAGAGATATATTTTCCATGGTTGATTATGCTATTAGATCAGAGTATGCTTGCAAGAAAATAAATTCTTATTATGCCCCTCCATCATCAAATGATGACCATCGAAGGTACTCTCTACATGCTCATTGTTTGGAGCACTTTGAAGTATTGATGCATGATCCTAGCATCCACAACATATTCACCAAGTCCATCACATAGAAGTTGTTCTTTCAGCTCATTCAATTGAAGGAGAGGACCTGTTGAATAACTTTTGATATCTTTCATATCCATTTTTGAGGGGAGTATTTGTCCCATGAGGTTTTCCTGCTTACCTTGGTTACATTGATCAATAAACAATGTTGTAAAAGGTGACTTGTGCCTTAGTTGCCAAGGACTTAATAAATATTTTTGTTTAAATTGTACTAAGTCTAGATTAAGGGGGGTTTTAGGAGCTGTAATAAATCCTTAGTACATATTTTTTACCTTAGCCTTACTTTATTTCCCTTCATGGAATGATATCCTATGGTTTATACTTAGGAGAGATGATTCAATAAGATATCTGGTTATTTTGTCCTGTTTACACCTACAACAACACTCTAATTTGGTCAACCCATCCCATGTGTGCCCTAAATAATGCCTTGGGGTGCTAGCTCCTTGATTTTGGGTTTCGAGGTTTGACTAAGGCTACTAGTGCTGTATTTTTCCTATTTTGGCTCTCCTAGAAGCATTTATTTCCACCTTGAGACTTCCACTCACCTCTATATTCTCACCCACAAATGCGTTGGAGTCTTTAATTATGCAACACACTTCACCAACATTCACACCTTGGTTTGTGACTGTTTGGGCTGTGTTGGATCTCAATTCGTCCACCTAGGGGGGATAGAGGTCAAATCTCACCATTACACATGTCCAAATCCAATTGGATTCGAGAGCCTCATGAATTTTGTCCAATCTATTATAAATATATCTTATAACATATACAAGGTGTATGATAATAATATGATCAGTAATTAGGACCATTCACAAGTATTATTCCAGTTATTTTATGTCCCTTTGTTGATTATCTTGCACATTTTTCCAAACACTTTGAGTGTGCATATTGTTTTAGCTCCTAGATATGATTGAGAAGAAAATTCTCACAAACTTGGAAGTCAGAAACTTCATTAAATGATCAGTTAAACTTTCTTCTTTCCTGCCTTCCGATGCGGAAATCGTAAATAAAAAACGTCATAAGATGATCACTTGAGCATTTTGTTTTCCATCTTCCTCTTTTTTCCTTCTGCTATGGAACTCAAAAGTCACAAACTTCATTAGAACAATCACTTGGAATTTTCTACTTATTGCACCATTGATCCTTGTGAAAACAACCTTAACTATTGATCTCTTTTATGACTTTAACCCCCATTGTTGATATGAATTCATGTAGGGATTCCCAAGGAAAATTTGAGACTAAAATCAGTCGTCGATATTATTTGGAGGATCATATCTCGACCATCAATTTATTTGATGAAAAAATCATACTTCTGAAACTTGAAGCTCCATTAACTTAATTTGTGACCTTCTGCTTCTGCATTCCGTGTCTGCCTCCCACACCGTTGATCCTTGCAGATTAAATCCTGACTATGGATCTGATTTGATGTGGAAATCAGACATTGGTTCCTTTTTTGAACCATCAATCTATATGTGGATTATATCTGGACCTTTGATCTTCTAACCTTTGAAATCAACTTCTAACCTGATAGATTTCAGAAGTTTGGTTTCCTTCCAAATGTTCAAAAACTTCACAGATACTTCTTCTACACTTGTATGAATCGTCAATATTGTTGGAGGTTACATATGGACCATTAAACCTCTAATCATGTTTAGCTTTGCAAAATATCAATGGTTTCTCGATTGATTTGGGGTTTTATTCAATACAGTTACTTGGATTTGGAAACTATATTATTTCTTACAAACGAACTGTTGTTCCATCGACTCATCATGGTTTGAGAAAAAGTCCCCAAGTGCTCTAATTGGATTATAGGATTTGTATAGTCTAAGTACGGTATTTTCTCTATTCGGATCAATTAAATCTCAATATTGAAAACTTAGATCTAAGATGTGAAAAAGTTTTATAATTTCATTCGACAACCTAAATTCATAATGTAGAATTAATAAAGAATTACAAAAGTCAAAGGAAACAAGAAATGCATAATAGGAACATTTTATACTGTGTAAAGCATATGATCCAATCAATTATACTTATAACCAACACTAACATTTCAATCGGTGTGCTAAAATGAAGAAACACAATTAATGAAGATCTAAAGAAATTGGTACAAACTAGGAAAACACTGTTAAAAATAGGAGTAAGGTTTCCAATGGAGGATTCCATTTATTATATGCAACTCATCAATTCTAAAATCATTCAATTATTGAATTTGAAACCAAATATATCACATATACATCTTAGTGTATCTAAATTCTTCAAAGAAACAGAGTAGTAACCTGGCACCAACGCTGGGAAAACATAAGTGGAGAACCTGTTCCTCCTAATCAAATCCAAGAGTAGCCAAATTAATTGCTCTAAAACCCTTGATCCTGTTCATTGAACCACAAGATAAAAATATCTTAATGCACCATCTCTTGCATTATCCATATGTTAATCCTCGTACATTGGTAGCCTCCTACTGCTCATGGACATACTATTAAATAGTATTTTACATAGGACTTGGTCATTTATGAGCCTCCTTCTCTTTAGCAATTCAACTAGGAGTGCAGACCTAATTTTTGGGGATGATGCCTCGTGCATCTTGAGTTCTCACTTAGTGGTCTTTGCCACTTTTCATTTTCCTCTTGTGGGTCAACAAACACTCTTTCAATAGCTATATCCACTTGTGTTTTCCTTTAGCATATTTTATTAGTAGGATTGTTTTATTACACTATGTTCTATTCTTTACCTCCTGTCAAAGAAAAATAAAATAATAATCAAAGTATTTTTTAGCAAAATTAATAATTTCTAATTCATGGGGTATTACATACACCTCCCCTTAAAACATAAAACCATATATGGTATTATAACTTTATACTTTGATTCATCCATGTCAGCCTCTTGGAATAATCCCAGATTTTCCTCTTGCATATTACTTTCCATCTCCCAGGTAGCTTCTTCCAACTACAGTGGTTAGATTGAACCTTTATCTGTTCGATGGTATGGTTTTGGAGTAAACTTTCTCTCCTATCGAGCATACGCTCCGCTCCCATTTGGAACTCTCCCTATGGTTCTACTTGGATTACATTCAATTCAATCACATGAGAAAGATCATGAATATATCTTTTCAATAAAGAAACATAAAACACATTATGTACTTTAATATTGGGTGTAAGGCTAACTGGTATGCAATTGACCCTACTTTGGCTATAATCTCAAATGCCTTGCCATACCTGGGTACCAATTTCTTATACTTTCACAATATCAAGGTACTTTTCTAGGGATTTATCTTTATGTATACATGATCACCCACGTGGAACTCCCTAGGAGTTATTTTTAATTCAACATAATTTTTCTGTCTATCTTGGGTAGTCTTCAAGTTTTGTTCTACCTGTTTCATAGTTATTTCTCTTCTTTTTTAATGTTAGGTCCTAACATCAATGAATTTACAGGACTACTTAGGACTTTTGGAGCATTACCTTTGTGTTCCTATGACACTTTTCAAGGACCCATAACTGTAGGAACATGGAAATCATCATTATAAGCATCTTCTACCAAGAGAGGTAGCCTTCCACTTGGGGGAATTCCACCTTTAGATAGGTAGTCAACTAAATATTCCCTTGAAATTGGGCAAGAAGAATTGCTTTCTTAAGGCTTGAATCATCTCTTGGTAACGAGGGTGTGTCCTGCATAAGGGGTATTTTCAACACATTTTAATTAAACAATTTTTAGATCTACAATATTAGGCATTTATAATAGTGAGAAATGCTAAATAGAAAAAATACATATTCTCATAAGCAACTTATAATAAATCCATGGATATCTTGCTTTGATCTTAGGAAATAATGGCACCCACCCCAAGACCTCCAGAAGGGAAAATTTTATCACCCCACTTGGTGTTTTGTTTCTTAGAGGCCACCACACATGGTTTTCTACATAGTATCTATGGACATGGTTCCTACAACAAACCATTAGTACATAGTTAATCAAACAAAATTATAAATTCACAATTCTATCTCCTACAGAATTAGATTCTTTTGCCATGTTGAGGCCATCCTCACAATGTTTGGCTCTGGTAAGTGTGAGCACTTATCCTCCATCATTTACACTTTCTTCCAACCTGGAAAACCACACATAACATGTCATATTAACACAATTTCTAGATTAGTCAACAATTAATATAGAAATATCAAAATTCCAAAATCTAGGATTTAGAAATCTATTGTGTTTAGTTTTCACCACCATGACGTCCTTCTCAGGCATTTGGCCCTTGTAAAGAGTATATTCACATCTTGATCTCATTGGGCATAACCATACTTCCATGTATTTAGTCAATTATACCTAAAATCTGTAACTTCCAAACATCCAAGCAATTTGGTGGGCCTCTACAATATTTACACTAATCCCTTAAGTGATCTACAAAAATTAAAATACTAAGTAATTCAAACCGGATCACTTACTACCATTTCCAGGACACTATATGGTGATCTTAAATGTATGACTAAAATAACCAAACATTTTTATCTTGTTTATGTAATTGAAACAAACCTTCCATACCCATGATTTAAGTAATCTTGATCGTCATGCCTTCATATGAGATCATCGCACACTCATTGCAATCTTCACCCCATAACATGTTTAGGGTTTTTATTAATTAAACATTCTCTATTCATCCTTCTTTCTCACTACATGTAGCTTACTGGCTTGATTTTAGTGAAGGGACACTCGGATCCTGATTCTCAAATTCCTTGTATACAGTCTTTCTTGTGATTGATATGCTATTTATCTAGGCTCTATATCTAGAAGAACCTCCAATTCTGACCAACTTGCCTTGTATTGCTTCGTATCTTGATGAAGAGCGAACTTGAAAATGGAGGTGAGCTATTTTTCATAAAAAAATCATGTCCAAAATAGATTATTAACCATATTGTTAGTTGATTCAGTGGAATCATTAACGACAATGAGATATTGATCCACCCAGATTGACGATGGAATTTAATTGCTATAGATCGTATTACATTAAAATTCTGCATCCATTCCATTTTGTGAAGACCGTGCAGCTTTTAACCAGTGTAATTGCTAACATTCGTAGCTATTCTTGAACGATCAACCTCTTTCGTTGATCTTGATCTCCTTTTCATCAATTACTTTCCAATTTTGTATCCGGACTCACCCTTTTATCTTCTGGGATCTTCCTTCTAGAGGAATGTTCTAGGGTCATTGATTCTATCTCTAGTCAAAAAAAATGGTAAACTAATGGGTCCACATTACACAATTTAATCTCCATGTGCTTTAGCTCAACGGAATTTACACCAACCATTGTATCATCCCATTCATCGGATCTCACCCATAGATCTACCCCCACATGTTAATTTGACTTTATACATTCTGGAGTTATATCTTACCTATAATGCCTCTTTGTGGAATATATCCTTTGTCATAGATCTATTTGAGTTACATATCTTTAACTCAAGTAATTCATAGTTGAATTTATCAGAGGAATGATGAGTTTCAATCACATTCTCCCTTTGTCGATTGATCAAAGAATATATCCCTCAATATTTGTCCAAATTCACTAAGTTTTCCCTTTTCTATTTTGGAACTTCATTCGGGAAAGCTATTTCCCATGCATGACTTCCTTGCAGATCTCCTCATAGACCGTAGAATGTTTTATCAACATAGGCTCCATCTTTTTGGTGCAAGGTCAAAATTTCTAACATAATTTTAACCCTACTATATACTTTTTCAACCAATACATGGAAATCATCTTATGCACATACATCTGCATGTCTACCAAGTTTAATATCAACATCATATATATATATCAAAATTTAACATCGTTTTCTTTCAAGATTTGTAAAGGTTCTAGTACTCTTAGTATTCCTATTCACCGATAGGTAAACTTATTACTCTACAGGAAACAATTTACGTACTGTGCATATATATTTTATAAGTATGTTTCTTGCAAGCGAATTTATGTTTTCTCTTGGATGTACAAGAAAAATAGGCCAAGTGTTAGCATTACTCTTAGTACTAAACCAATATTCCCAACAACAAGTTAATTAGAGGTAAAAAATTCAAATTATTCTTTATTGTCTTCTATTTCTTCTTCACATTCATCAAACAAGATTAGTTACCTTCTAGTTAGCTCAAGTGGCCGGTTGAACTAAACATTATTTCATATGATTTACCTTGGTGAGTTGGCAGAGCTCCCTCATCCTTATGGTGCTGCAACTCATGTGGCTCCGAGATCACTTAATGTAGCAGCATTGAGGTTAGAAATAATACCTTCTCACATTCCACAATTTGTTTTTCAACAAAATACATGGGGTTTATTAAATAAATCTACTTGAGCCATTCTTAATCAGTTACATGATTAGTACTTTATTTTTCAACAAAAATACAAGAAATAACCTTAAATTATTTCTAGTACGCTTCAATATTGCCATGAGTTACCTTTCTAGTGGATATCACAAGGGAAGTTATTTTCACAGATCACCTAACATACTTTTTCTTTTACTGCAACATGCAAAGCTAAGTTACATGCTACGATTTCAATTTAAGTGAGAATTCTCAAGGGCCAGACAACATATAATTTTTTATCTTATTTCATATCGAAACTCATTCAAGAAGCCATTAATCATCAACCAAAATTATTCATACAAAAAGTCTCATGCATAGCCAATCATTAATCCATAATACCTTAATCTATTTCAGTCCTATAATAATCATGTAATGTCCATGAGAGACAACCCTTCATGATTCACTTACCATATGAGCATCTCTTTTTACTCATTATGGATTTTTTTCTAATAGGACAAGGTTCAGTTCTTGTAGGGCCTTCATAATTTGCCCATCATCTTCCTTAACCTTTCTTAATTCATATCTTAGTTAATTTACTGTCATTTTTAATTTTGATTTATTGTCCTGACTTTAATTTAGATCTACCCATAACTCTCCATCCCTTAGTTTAACCTCTTCATTAAAAGGTTGTTATGGGTGATGTTCCTCTTCTACAAACATTCATGCATCTGCCATATTTCCCGCAAAAATATGTGTACTTCTCTTTGCTGTGTAAGAGAATTTTCAAGACAAAATAAAAATGAGTTAGTTTGTAGTTTTCTATAGCTATTTTGTGTTGAGCCTATTCAAGCCTAGTGCTGAAACCATGCTCTGATACCATATGTAACATAGCTCAAAAATAAAATATAATTTTCTTTTTCTATATCCATATATCTGCAGACACATTAATCAAAATAGCCAACTGTTTTGACTGAAAAAAATAAAATACACTGTGGCCATAAATAAAGCTAAAAAATAATCCTTGCACATTCATTTCGAGGCTTAGGGACCAGTGTATCACTCATTCCGCCATTGATAAAACCAATATGCAACTAAATTAGTTAATTCCTCACTAAAAACATCTTCCCTCCTTTCGCCTTTCGGAAAGAACTCGAAAATTGGAGAATGAGTATTTGATACCTTCAAAATGGCCATTTTCCTCACCATTTGATACCTTCAACATGCCTTTTTACACCTTCTTCCTTTCAGGTGGAAATAAGAAATCGGAACACCACAATTTGATACTTCAAAATCCTTTTCTGCCTTCCTCCTTCTGGGTGGAACCTACAAATCCGAAACTTCTTAGATGATCACTTGCTCTTTCAAATTTTTGCCTTCGGGTGCGGACCTCGGAAGTTGAAAAATTGATAAACAAGTAACTTGGTATTTCGTATTTATTCCTTCAGTTGCAAACCTCAAAAGTCATACTTCATAAAAACAATCACTTGGTATTTCTACATTTTGCCTCCCGCCCTCCGCCTTCCACTGTGGACGTCGGATGTTAGAAACTTCATAAAATAAACACTTGGACTTTCTGCATTTCTCCTTCCAATGCGAACCTTGGAACTCTGAAACTTCATAAATACAATCACTTGGAATTTACTTTCTTCCACCTTCTGTTTTCCTCTTTCCACTATGGAACTCGAAAGTCAGACACTTCATAAAATGATCACTTGAGCATTCTTCTTTCTGGATTCCACTTTTTTCCCTCTATTGCAGAACTCAGAAGTCATAAACTTAATAAAATGATCACTTGAACTTTCTACTTTTCGGCTTCCACTTTCTTCCTTTTGCTGTGGAACTTGGAAGTCGAAAACTTCATTAAATGATCACTTAAACTTTACTCTTTCTAAATTCTTCTTAGATTTTTCCGCGGAACTCGGAAGTTGGAAACTTCATAAGATGATCACTTGAACATTCTATTTTTTTTCTTCCTATTTTTGCCTTCCGTTGCAGAACTCAAAGGTCTAAAACCTCATTAAATGATCGCTAATTTTTTTGTTTTTCGGCCTCTACTTCTTGGATTGTATTGTGAGATCTTGATCTTCACTTCCCATCTTCTCTTCTCGATCTACTATCTGAGCTTCTTCCTCAGAAAATTCTTCCCACAGTCTACTGAAATTGACTAACTTCTTTCTAGAACAGATCCCTTGAGTGAAAGAGTCCCATGTCCTAGGGAGACCATTCAAGATGGTCATCACAATTTTTGCATTCTCCACTTCTTCATTTATTGCTTCCAATTGTTCCTTGATCTTAGAAACCCTTGTGAAGTAATACTGGATGGTCTCTGTATTCTGGATCTTCACATTCTTTAGTTGATTCCTCAGAGTCATCTTCTAGTTTATTTTCTTCCCTTCAAAAAAATTGGTTAGGGCATCAAACATAGCTTTAGGTGTCTTAAGAGAGGACACCTAAGGGGTAAGGTGATCCTTGATAGAATCAGCAATGATCCTCTTTTCCATAACCATCTTCTTCTTATGTAAGGCCTTAGCCTCATCTCCCTCTAGAACTAGAACCTCCTCATGGATGTAGGAGTCCAACTCATTTTCTTTCAGGACCAGGGAGATCCTATACTTCCAGGCTCAGAATTTATCAGCTCCCTCAAGCTTTTCATCAATATTGGTATGATGAGACATCTTAAATTGAGAGCCTCAAATGGAAATACAAAATATTTAGATCTTACCAGATCAAGATGTTGGATCTAGATTTGGAGTTGAAATCCTGTAGTAGTAGATTAAGAGCAAAGTAGGGTTTTTCTTTTCCATAGTTTTGTCCACCCGAATTCCTTTAAATCTATCCCTAACTTTGATTTTGGGGAGGAGATCAATCTAGGCCTAGGCTCACTAAAAAATTCCTCTTCTGTGAAAAGCCCTAATTTTTGGCAGTAGTGTCGGGTCCAAAACTGAAAAACCTCATAATTGGATTCTGCTTCGACAGAAGGATGCGCCCTAAGGAGGATATTTATTCCACCTTACTTTTGCTGAAAATATGTGGAGGAAGATCCATAAACTAGGAAGCCCTAGTTCCCACAGCTGCACAGTGTCTTCTTCTCAGGTTAGCTCTGATACCATGTTAGTTTTTCAACATTAAGCTAGAATTATTAGTATCTTTAACTGAGAGAATAACAAGCACAACAATTAAACACAAGAACACAATGTTTTTCCTCAAGGAAACCATAAAGGATAAAACCCCGCAACTTCCTCATAGATAGAATCAGCACCAAAATAGAAAAGCCCAAAACAGTAAGTGACCTCTCGACAATAGTAACCTTCTTCTTGTCTAGCCCTAGTGTCTTCTCCTTCCTCAACTATGTGCTACACTTGAGTGTGTATAAGTTGTGTGCTAAATAGAGACTCCAACTCTCTATTTATACTAATCCCGGCATGACAAAAACCCTACTAGGGCCGACCTCTACTAGGAGAGTCTAATAACCCTCATGCCCCAAAACTGCGGGGACATTAACCCTTAGACAATTGGAGGGTTACCCACCATGACTTGACATGACTTGTTTACATAATAGATCTTCCCGATCGGAACATCGAGGCATGAAAACATGACTCAATTACATAATGGATACATCTCAGAATAAACATCGGGTTATAAGACATAATATACATAGATTAATACATTCCGTGTAGAAATTCAGGCCAGCAGTAGATTAATTTTACCCACAACAATTATCAATTGATCATGCAAAATTGCTAACAAGAGAGACTGAATATGGAGCTGTAACACAGAATTATATTAACTGAGTGTACAATAGCCAACCCTGTAATATCATAGGCTATTGAATAAATAGAATACATGAAGAAATCGAATGCATGAGGAAGCATCCAAATCTAGCATAAAGCAGGCTTACCAAAAATAAGCAAATCCCCCATAGGTGTAAAAGCTGGATCCCAAATTTGTCATGGAGCTCACGAATTGGGAAAAAGGCATAGGCAAGCTAAAGAGTGGTGGAATGGAAGCTCATACATGCTTTTTCATGGAGAAAATAGAGGAGGATGTGTACGACAAAAAACAAGTTCACCTCACCTAGTCTAGCTTTCCCATGTGCCTTAAAACAC
Organism: Pseudotsuga menziesii; assembly: GCA_001517045.1. Lineage (NCBI taxonomy): Eukaryota > Viridiplantae > Streptophyta > Pinopsida > Pinales > Pinaceae > Pseudotsuga > Pseudotsuga menziesii. Next base: position 269,191 of record LPNX010370426.1, on the reverse strand, counting down.
TGAAAAAGCAGGCAATAAAGCAGAAAATGCAGATAGTCACCTAGGAGGCCAGGAATAAATCAGATTTGATTCCTAAGGCTTTCCCAAGTGCTACATGAGTCAGATATGGCAAGTTTGACCTCTATGGATAGGCAATTAGCAACTTGCACAAGGTGGGACACATGAACTAGGCAAATAAGACAAAAATAAATGAATTAATGTCTAAGTGGGTAAAATATGGGTTGATTATTCTAACACCCCCCCTTAAGCCTGAATTTATGAGTAATAAATCAAAAAATATATAGGGCCTAGCAACAAGGCTTAGTCACCCTTTACATACTGCATGTCCAAATAAACAAGGAAAGAGGCAAAACCAACTTGGGAAAATCCTCCCTTAAACATGGACTATAAAACAAAATTGTAGAATCTTGTCTCCACTCATGATTTCACAGCATGATCAGAAATCCCCAGCAGTGATTTGAGATTACTGAAGGTCTTCTCACAAAATGCTTTGGTGAAGATATCAGCTACTTGTTTTGAAGATGAAAAGAAGAGTAGGTGAATGGTGCCATCATGCACAAGCTCTCTGATGTAGTGCATGTGAATCTCAATGTGTCTGGTTCTCTGCTTCTGAACTGGATATTTGCATATTCGAATGGTACTATGGTTATCACAGTAGATGGTAGTTGAGTACTCAGTTTCGAAACCACACTCTCCAAGTAAACCCTGCAACCATAAACACTGAGTTGCTGCATTAACAACTCCTCTGTACTCAGCTTCTGTAGATGAGAGTGCAATGGCACTCTGTTTCTTGCTTGACCAGCTGATTGGCCCTTCTGCAAGCATGAACACATATCATAAAGTGGACTTTCTATCTGTGCTATCACCTGCCCAATCACTGTCAGTAAATCCAATCAAATCGAGATCAGATTTTTCCTTATAGAGGATCCCATGTGTCCTTGTTCCCTGAACAAAGTTAAGGATGCTTTTGGCTGCTTTCCAATGGATCTCATGAGGATGATCCATGAATATAGAATCCACACTTACTGCATAACAAATATCAGGTTGAGTATGTGTCAGATACAATAAACATCCAATCAATTTCCTATACATTGTATTGTTTACCATCGGTGGAGAATCATCTTCCTCCAGCTTCACTCCTGAAAGGAAAGGAGTTTTGCTTTCTTTGTTGTCTTGCATTCTGAATTTGATCAGAAAATCCAAGGCATACTTGGACTGGTGCACCTTTATTCAAGCTTTGGTTTGAGCAATCTCAAGCCCCAGAAATTGACTTAAGAGCCCCAAATCTCTCATGGAGAAGGCTTGGTTCATAGCTCCTTTTAAGGAAGCAATCTCAGCCTGTGAGCTTCCTGTAATGAGGAGGTCATCAACATATAACACAATGATAATTAATGAACCATTAACAGACTTCAAATAAACATTTGGATCTGATTTGCACCGAAAAAAATTCAGAGATAGCAAGAAGCTATCTATCTTGGCATACCAAGCCCTGGGGGCTTGCTTTAGCCCATACAATGACTTTCTCAACCTGCACACAAGAGAAGGGTTAGTAGAAAAACCTTAATGCTGCTGCATATATATATCCTCAGTGAGATCTCCATTCAGGAAGGCACATTTTACATCCATATGATGTACCTCCCATTGCCTTGAGACTGCAATGGCTAGAGCTAGCCTGATGGAATCCATCTTTGCCACTGGGGCAAAGGTCTCATTGTAATCGATGCCATGAACCTGTGAGTAGCCTTTAGCTACCAATATATCCTTGTACTTCAGTGGTGAACCATCAGCAGCAAACTTGGTCTTATAGACCCACTTACACTGGACTAACTTTCTTCCTGGAGGAAGATCCACTAGCTCCCATGTGTTGCTCTTCTAGAGTGAGATGAACTCCTCCTTCATGGCAGCTTGCCATATTGGATATCCTACTGCTTCTTCATATGTTTGAGGATCAGACTCCACAATCAAATAGCATTTTTCAGCAAACATAGGATCCTTCATGAACAGACCACTCTCAAATTGAGATCTAGTCCTCCTTGGGTCATTGGGATCCCCAGCTAGATATCCTGCTGCATGTAGTGTCTTCGCTGCCAATTTAGGACATGTGGGGCTGTTTGGGTCTGCACTAACATCTCCATCAGACAAATCAGAATCAGCATTTTCAACAAACTCTTTACTTACTTCTTTAGGTTCAGGTGGTGAAGAGGCTTCACCAACTTCCACTTCTGCAAGGGGTTCTTCTTCAAACTGAACACACCTTTCAATGAAGGCTTTGTTTTTGCTCAAATTTATCAACTTGTACCATTTTGAATCTTCAGAGAATCCAACAAAAAGACACTCTTGGCTTTGGGGCTGCAAAGGCTTCCTCTTCTCTGTCGGGATTCTAGCCCATGCCTTTGAGCCAAAAATGCTGAAATGGGTCACATCTGGCTTGTGCCCACTCCATGCTTCGAAAGGAGTCATGCCATCAAGTTGTTTGTGAGGCACCCTATTCTGGATATAGGCTGCATAGTTGATAGCTTCGGCCCAGTACTTTGGTGGCAAATTTTTGGCCTCCATCATGCATGTTGCCATCTACTTTAGTGATCTGTTCTTACTCTCAGCAACACCGTTTTGCTGTGGTGTGTAAGGGATAGAATGCTGCATCTGAATACCTGCATCTGCACAATAGTTAATAAACTCAGACTTGACATACTCACCACCATTGTCAGATCTGAGGACCTTGAGTTTCCTTCCACACTGGTTTTCAACCAAAGCCTTAAAGACTTTGAATAGGCCAAAAACTTCAGACTTGTGTTTCATGAAGTGAACCCAAAAATACCTGGAAAAATAATCAATAAATGTCAATGCATATTTGGCTTGACTCATGGACATATGAGGGAATGGGCCAGCAACATCACTGTGAATCAGCTCGAGGGGTGCAGAGGTTCTGTCATGACTAGCTTTCTCAAATTTGTGCTCTGGGTGTTTTCCTAGGATACAACCTTGGTAGACTCCTTTGGAAAATTTTATCTTGGGAAACCCTATGACCATTTCTTTCTCACTAATATCATACAGATACTTGTAATTTAGATGGCCAAATCTTTCATGCCACAGCTTGCTGGCTTCATTAGCATGAATGAGAAGAGCAGAGGGGTTTGAGTAAGGTAGGAAGTGTGAGAACATGTATACCTTTTGAGCATGATTCGCAACACTTTTTGCAATGACTCTACGAGTTGAAATCTCTATGATCTCAACTTCATCGGGGGAGAATATGACCTTCTTAGGAGACCCAGTGTGGGTCATCTGGTACACTGACAGGAGGTTGGAGGCGAGACCAGGCACATACAGCACATTGATGAACTTACCATGATCAAGATCTATCCTTCCTTTGCCTTTGCTTTCAGTGAGAGAGTCATCTCCCCGTACAATAGATGGTCCTTTTGACATATCCAGTGAGGAGAAGGCCTCCTTAGTCAAAACCATGTGTCTTGAAGCTCCAGAATCAATGATAAAACTGGGTGAGCTAAATGTGCCAGCAACCAATGCATGAACTCTCTCTCTATCATCTGAACTTGATCCTCCTTCTCTCTTCTTTGAGATTTTTGGAAGGGAGATGCCATTCTTCTCCAGGAGTTGGGTCAGTATATCAATCTGCTTTTTCATATAAGACCTTTCAGTGTGATTTCCCTTCGAACAGTATGAGCACTTGTTCATTTCACCTTTGTTTTTCTTCTTCTGGGTATTTTCCTTGGGACCTTGTTGATCCTCTAGAGACTGTTTCTTGTCTCTCTTTTGCTCAGGTGGCTTTTTAGCTTTCTTTTTGATTTTTGAATCCACCCTCAAATCTCCAGCAATCAAAGCTTGATCTTTGGATGGTTTGATGGTGCCCATCATCACCAGCTTGTCTTGTTCTTGTGTGAGAGATTCCATGCAATCTGCAAGGCTAGGCATCTTCCAGGTTTGAGCTGTGAGTTTTGTTGCATAGAAGGTCAAAAAAAAGACTGAGTAGTCAGGTCCTAGCTTCGATAGGATGGCCAATACGAGCTGATCATCTTTCTTTTCGATACCAAACTGCTTCAGCTGCAAAACTAGTGCTTTGAACTTGGAGAAATATAGCTGCAGGGATTCAAAGCTACTGGGACTCAGAGAAATCAGCTCATTTTCAATCTGATGTCCCCTCATCTCATCTGTCTTTCCAAAAATATCAGAAATCTTCTCCCATACTTGATCCGGTGAAATTAATCCATCGATATGGAAAAGGAGGTCTCGGGAAATACTGAGACATAGGAGGCCATAGGCCTCATCTCTCTGATTGTGCCATTTGATCTTCTCTGCAGTAGCATTGGGCTCTACTTCTATAGACATAGTCACCCTGTAGAGGCCTTTCTCTCTCAACAAGATCTCCATCTCTGCTTTCCATTGAAAATAGTTGAAGGGAGTCAAGATAGTTTTCTGTGAATCCATAGCTTTAGAAAATCTGTCCCGGTTGTTAGTAGAAGGCTCCCAGTCTTGATGTCGAACCTGAAAAACAATTTTTGAAGGAGAGTAACAACCTAAAATGGCTCTGATACCATGTATAAATTCATGCCAGCAGTAGATTAATTTTACCCACAACAATTATCAATTAATCATGCAAAATTGCTAACAAGAGAGACTGAATATGGAGTTGTAACACAAAATTATATTAATTGAGTGTACAATAGCCAACCCTGTAATATCATAGGCTTCTGAATAAATATAATACATGAAGAAATCAAATGCATGAGGAAGCATCCAAATCTAGCATAAAGCAGGCTTACCAAAAAAAAGGAAATCCCCCATAGGTGTAAAAGCTGGATCCCAAATCTGTCATGGAGCTCGTGAATTGGAAAAAATGCATAGGAAATATAAAGAGTGGTGGAATGGCAGCTCATACATGCTTTTTCATGGAGAAAAGAGAGGAGTATGTGTAGGACAAAAAACAAGTTCACCTCACCTAGTCTAGCTTTCCCATGTGCCTTAAAACACTGAAAAAGCAGGCAATAAAGCAGAAAACGCAGATAGGCACCTAGGAGGCTAGGAATAAAGTAGATTTTGATTCCTAAGGCTTTCCCAAGTGCTACATGATTCATATATGGCAAGTTTGACCTCCATGGATAGGCAATTAGCAACTTGCATAAGGTGGGACACATGAACTAGGAAAATAAGACAAAAATAAATGAATTAATGTCTAAGTGGGTAAAATATGGGTTGATTATTCTAACATTCCGAAGTTACAAATACATCAACATTTGAAGCGAATGCGCTCCTTTATTTTTCCATATTCTTAAGTTCAATCTTCTACACACCAAGCCATGTTATTGCTGTATAGTTGACCAGTGTAACCCTAGGTTATAGCTGCATAATTTTACCATATGCCAGTTGTATAACTAAAAAGTAACCTGTAAGATTTTTTGCTTTATGAAGGAACCCATCGAACGAGATGGATGAACACCTGAAGGCATGGAAGCATATTGGTAACTTCAAAACATAAATGGATTTTCTTGTTCGAATGCTAGTGAGGAAATCTGATTGGGATAGAAAAAAAATAGTTATGGAATTACACAATTTTATATTTCTCTTTGTAAAACCGCTCTTTTTAAATTGTAAAGTCCACACCCAATAAATGCAAACAAATAACTATAAAATGTCTTTTTTCCCTGTGATTATGCTTTCGGTCACTAGCCATCCAGGGCCCGAGCCAAATTCCCAACTAGCATCTACAGAAAGTGAGTTCTTCTTACTAAGTGAGGTGCCCATCCAACTCAATAAATAATAATGAATGTTTCTGTAAAATATCAATGTAGAAATAAGGTTTTGGATAATATTAGTTCCACCAAACAAAGAGGAGGCTAATGGATCCATGAAATAGGTCTCTCATAGTAACTTGCATAGTTAATAACAAAGAGAAGTAATTATTCTATGAGACACACTGAAATACAGAATAGCATTAGTGGTACCAAACATTTAACCTTCATTTATAATAGTCTCCCTTCCTTCATGCTCGGCACGAGGGTTAAATATATTCATTCCAAGTGGGGTTAAATATTGCTTAATGAATCAATGAGTCAGGGAATGAAACCCAAACTTGTTTACTTGAGTTTGACCCTCCTCTCTTCATCTCATAAAGGGGTGAGTGAGACTGAGCTATACTAAATAATCATAGCATGCATGGTATGCACTGACTTACGATGAGTTGCTTGAAGTTGTTATTGACTTGGTGAATTGTTGGTGCTCTCAATAAACCATGGAGGCAGCACCCATCACCGAGTTGGCTTAAAACTCCATTGCATGAACTTGAATTCGATGTTGTCGATGGTAACATAGTTCACTTACAAATCCAATTTGGTAAATGTGTAGCACCCATTCTATTTTGTACTTCCTTTGGGAAATATACTACTTTTTGGATTAACCTCCCATACTTATCGATAATGGACAAGAACAATGTGCTCTTATGCTCTATCAAGTAACCAATAACTCCTACTAACAAAGTTGGTATAAATCACCATTGTCTCATTCCAAAATGTTTTGCAACTCCAATGTCGATTTATTATCCACCAACAGTATGAAAAAATTTGGTATAAAGATGGTTTGTTTGTCATTTCCCAAGATGATAGTCTCCACTAGTGGTGGAATGAAGCATTAATGATTCCATACATTTTCATGTTCCTCTCATGAATAGATCCCACATACACAACTATGCACCACACATCTAAAGGATGGGGTTTTGTCCTTATCTCCCAAATCTCATTGGAACGTCAAAATTTGAAGTACTTTTAAGTTATCCTAGTTAAAATGATATTCATAACCAATTATTCCATGGTATGAAACCCATGAGTCTCCCATCCTTGAATCCTACCAGGCGTGGTGGAATCCATTGAGCTCAAAATAGTTCAATCACGTCGCTCACATAAAATTCTCTTTAAGGGTCATGGCCACATAAGAAAATATTAAATAAGTGGTTCTCGAAGCAGTTTTGAGTGAGATCTGTGTGTTAGCTTATAGAGTGGGATGGAATTTCTCCCCACTTCAATTAGCCCCAATCGATGAAATCCATTCCTTCTGCATGCATTGAGGAATAATGGTGCACATTAAATTTAATGATAGAAGAAATAATAATAAGTCAAGGTTTTTTTTTTTATAATAATAGAAGATTATAAATATGAAAATCAATTGGCGTATTCATGTAATAAAACAATTTATTTTACTTAACCTAATTTAGTTAACCATGAATTGAGAAAAGAAAATAAGTGAAAATAAATTTAAATTTGTAAACTAATTAAACTTCAACATTAAAAAAACAAAAAAAATGATGAAGAGTTAATGCATAAAGTAATATTGATGCGTGATGTGGTATTTAGACCAATTTATTAATGTAATTAAATGATGAGCTTAACCATATTTGACTCTCAAATAATTTAACTAATTTATTAAGCTAAGGATTACAAAGAAGGAATCAATTAATTTAATTAATTGATTAAGCTAAGGAAGAAGGAATCAGCATAGCAATTTTAATGTCGGCCTAAGAGAAATTTGTGAAAGAAAAATAAAAAAGATTCATATTTATTTAAACTAAAATTCGAAAATAATGATAAAAAAACAGTTAAAGAATATAACAATAGATCCTTGTAGAATGTTGAATCTTACCCATTTTATGCATCTTGCATTACTCTTGTTGGGAGAAATATTTAAGAAAATTCTATGAATGTTGTAATAGGATTGTTTCTTAGGTGCAATAGAACACTCCCCAAGTTATAAAAAAAAAGAAAAACACTTAGACATGTTTACATATAAGAGAATCATAAATATCTATGTTAAATAAATTATTTATGATTAAGGATTTTAAGTTATCATCGAGATAACTTGTGAAATGTACACGAATTGTTGTAATACCTTTGACATCACAAGAGAATAAGTGAATAAAGGAATGAATTATGATATCATAAATAGGGTTGAATGGAAATAAGGATACAAGTTAGTAAAATATTCATATTATAGTTGAGAACAAGTAATACGTATGAAGTGATGATGAGTGGTATGATTGTAGTAACTATAATGGGTACAAAGAAAATTAATGAGTGTGAATGTTGGAGAAAGGATATGATTAGGTATAGATGAACTCATGGGGTTATCATTGTGTGAGCATACCAACAAGCAAAAGGGATATGCCATGGTGTAGGTTGTACCATTACATTGATGTGAAATCAAATAGTAATCAATCTCAAATAAGCACTAAAGACATAATGAGTGAACCTATATAAGGTGAAAATAAGCAATATTATAAGTTAACGCATTAAGGTATTAGGATTTAATACCCAATAAATAAAGGCTGATAAAAAATGTAAAAGACAAAGTATAAAGAATAAATTTTTAAAACAACCATCTTGTCTATATAAATCTAAGAGTTAGTATGGAAAAAATTGAGTAATAAGTATACAAATGTAATGTGGTAATTAGAAGGGATAGTAAATGTATTTATGTACATGCAATGAGCATAATATCTATTAATTACAAATAGATTGAATATAAATTAATAACAACACACACACACACACACACACACACACACACACAGAGAGAGAGAGAGAGAGAGCTTAAGTATGAAATGAATAGCATGCCATATAATATATTAAGTAATTTAAACATTAAAAGTATTAAAGATACATTTTCATGAGCATTAAAGGGAGTGGTGCAATACAATGGTTAGTTGTGTAATTAGTAAGTGACTAAGAGGTGTGAAAGTGATGATGATATCAATGGGAAAATGTAGGTGATAAGTAAAGTAGATTGAAGACAATATGTTTTAATGACACATAATTACCATACTCTAGTGTTACAATAGTGTTAGCGATGAACGACTAGGACAAAAAGGAGAATTGTTTAAGGACTAATAATGGGAATTAGTATAGAAAGAGATGAACATATAAATGGCATTCCGATCTTGTCATAGAAAAATAATAAGACAAGCATGGGATCCAACAATTAAACTTCGTAGTACACAAAGCGTGTCCCATTATTAAAATGACCAACAAATAAGTAGCAATTGTAAGTATTTTCTGTATAATGCACCATTCATGGTGTAATAGTTCTATTTAAAGGAGAATTTATTGATAAATGGGAGTTGATTAATAAAAATTGTTATTCAAGTTATTACAAATGGTAGAACAATGTCAATATGGAGCATAATTAAAAAGATAACTTTTATGAGAACATAAGTGGTATAAATTAGAGAGAGATTGAATAAAGCTAGCAATTCATAAATAAGCCCAAAAAAAAAATCGAAGGACCCAAGAATCAAAAGAACTGATATTTGGGGAGTAACATATTATTATGAGTCACAATAGCAACAAGACTATATAACTTTTTTTTCTAACTAAATAAATTGTTGTAGATAAGAGTCTAGTAAAGATTTATGAACCATGATGCATGTTACAAATGGGGATGCTTGACGAGGTAATAAGTAGTTACCAGGATATGATTTCTAGATGTAATTTAAGAGCATATATTAGGTGATAAAAGAATTAAAATTGTAAAATACCATTTACAGGATGATCAAGTAAAGGTCCAAGTGGGACTACCATAACCAATGAATTCTAGTAGCAAGACACATATATTATGCATAATAATACCTTTTTTTAATCATGCACAACAATAGCTTTGGGACAAAGTTTCCTGAAGAGTGAGTATATGTAATGCCCCATATTCTGACTAGACATATTTTGAGATAGACATGGTGAATTTTATTTTTCTCAGTATATGTTGGACTCAATTCGACTGAGTAAACCATATTTATGATATGATAGACATGATCGTATGTTGCTACTATGTTTAATATGTTACTATATTGATCTTGATACATTGATTATGATGTTATCATTATGTTTGTGAGGTTACTATGTTATAGTTATCCTGAGATTCCTTTATTCATAATGGCAGTGTATGTTTAATTGTCATCCTTGATAAAATGTGATATATATTATGTGGTACGTTGATACCAACCCATGATGTGATCAATTTAATGAATCTGTGTGATGAAAGGAAATGATGTTTATAATATGCACCAACTAATGATTGAATGAAGATATTGTTATGAATGTGTGTTTTCAAAGTACTAATCCATAGGACACATGGGCTATGTAATAACTCGATACTTTATATGAAGTGTGGTATAGTACCTATTTTTGCAGAAGAGACTTGTCTACAAAAGTTGATGATACGATGACACAAACCAATAATCTTGATAGCAGCACATTATGGTTTTTAATAGGATATTTTATGTAGTGCATTTCCTACCAAGAAGAGCACTCCGTCCATTTCTCCATGTTGTTCTGTATGTTAAGCTCATTTTGAGCTTGTTTATAATAAAATCAAGATATTTTAATGATATTTACAGGTTTATATTCATGTATGTTCTCCTAGTTTTGTAAACAAATTAATGGAGAGATATGAACTTGTAAACAAATAATTGTAGAAATCTGAATTGTACATATGTAATAAACTAAAAATGTGAACTGTACATATGTAATAAACTTCAAGAATTTCTGTAAACTAGTTATAAATACCCTTGTAGGAAGCATGAATTTAGTATTTAAATAATTAACTTTGATAATGAAATACCTCGCGCCAACGTTTGTAGTAGATCCATCATGTTGGGAAGAGCATGTTTGAACAGAGGCTCCTCAAGGTTTCATTTATCTTCCCATCCAAGCCTTTTTTTACAAAATAATGATGGACCACCATGCCAACTAGATCTCATCATGTGCTGGCCCATGTGTTGGCCCTAGGAAACACATGGGTTTCGTATCCCCT
>LPNX010370426.1:235463-249321 GCA_001517045.1 Pseudotsuga menziesii | reverse complement strand
TACACCTATGGGGGATTTGCCTATTTTGGTTAAGCCTGCTTTATGCTAGATTTGGATGCTTCCTTATGCATTCGATTTGCTCATGTATTCTATATATTCATCATCCTATGTTATTACAGTGTTGGCTATTGTACACTCAGTTAATATAATTTTGTGTTACAGCTCCATATTCAGTCTCCATTGTTGATAATTTTGCATGATCAATTGTTAATTGTTGTGGGTGAAATTAATCTACTGCAGGCCTGAATTTCTACAACTATGGCATTATGGAGTTCTATATCCTTACTCAATGCAGAAGAAGATATAACTAAAAAACACAAATATATCAGGGAGGCTAACGTGACAACTAGAAGTCAAGGGACAGTCAGCAATGACAATATTTTACTCCCAAAGATCAGAAGGCTGCAAAGGAATATCAGGAAGAAATTTCAAGATAAATCCGTGGTTGATAAGACTCCAGAATTCACTATTACCAGCCAAGATCCTAAGCAGAATAGAACGTTGCCTGAACTAAACAAAGAAAAGGTGAATGCTAATAAATCTCAGTCCATTAAACAACAAATAGAATATGACGTTGTTGAAGATTTAAAAAAGATAAAGGCAAACGTCCCTCTGTTTGAAATGTGCAAAGTACATCAACAAAGAGAAAGGTTGTTGAAAGCACTGGAAACATCAGAAGAGGAGCGGCCTGCTGACAATCAACCTCTGGACGAAGAAGAAATTGGAGAAGCTAACACTGGAGGTAAGTCTAAAACTAAACAGCCACCCTTCCTCCCGACGTTTGAAATTTTTAACCATCACGTTCACAATTGTCTAGTAGATTTAGGGGCATCAATTAATGTCATGCCCGTATCAGTATGTAAGAAAATCAATGGGCATTTTAAGCCAACCACGTGGAGGGTGGTGCAATTGGATAGGACAGACGTTAAGGTAATTGGTGAGATGGAGGGCGTTCTAATACATCTGGCATCAAATGACAAAGTATGCCAGGTTATTAACATCGTGGTGGATGATATACCAGATGCTTACGGCCTGGTCCTGAGCAAAGATTGGTCAGCTAAATTGAATGGATATTTCTCCTCAGACTGGTTGCACCTGTGGTTGCCGTACAAAGGAAGTCCTAATCAGATTAAGGTTTTGAGAGAACCTCACATGAAGTACAATGTTACTCAACTGGATGAGAAGAATATACCGGTCGAACCTATGTTGGGAAACTATTTCCTTGAACTGGAACCAGGGAACTATCACGCGGAGGAGGACAGTGACATATCTAATACCCAGCCTGATCTCCTTCATTTTTCTCAGGCTGATGAGATTGACTGTAACATAGTAGACTTAACAGTAGGAATAGATTCATTTTCAGTAGTTAATGATTTTTGTACTTTATTTTTTGATGGCTCAAAGACATTAGAAGGGTTGGGGGCTAGATGTGTCCTTATTGATCCACAAAAGAATAAACATTTCCTGTCATGTAGATTAGAGTTTGAATGTACTAACAATACAGCTAAATATGAATCACTGGTGCAGGGACTCAAGAAAGAAATTGAATTGAAGGTAAGTAATTTAAAAGTTTTTGGGGACTCATAAATAGTTGTAAAGAAAATAAGAAATCAAATACATTGTGTTTCCGCCCACTTGAAATCTTACCAAAACGAGGTATGGGATTTGCTTAAATGTTTTCATGCATTCAATATTATTTCAATCCCAAGAATAAAAAATGCGGCCGCTGATCTTTTGGCCACATCAGCCGCCAGGCTGGTGCCCACTAATAACACATGTTCTGTTGAATTACTTTTCAGGCCTTTTGTACCTAACATGATCACCAACTTGTGAGTATTTGACAATGACTAGCAAATAATTGAGTGTTTAACAAATGATGAGATCTTTAAAGGAGCCATTATCGATGATGAAAAACACCAAGCCGAGATGAAATTTGACAATTTCATCCCCAAAGGGGTCAGAACGTTAGAGAAGATGTTTGACTTGGATGAAAAATTCAGAATACCTGCTAACGTAAAAACGCACAGCTCAACTCTATAGTTCGAACTGGTAAAATTAGGGACTAAAACGGATCCTAAGTTTGTGAACCTTGGCAAATGTTGTTCACCAGTTGAGAGGGATAGGTTCATCAATTTTTTTAAATAGTACAAAGATGTCTTTGCCTGGACGTACCAAGATTGAAAACCTACGACACTAGCATCATCAAGCATATCGTCCCTATTAAAGCGGGCGTCAATCCATATCAGCAGCCGTTAAGGAAGATGCACTCGAAGTTAGAGCCACTAATCCAGAGCGAAGTAAAGAAATTGTTAGATGCTAGAATTATTTTTAAATTCAGACACTCTGAGTGGGTGTCAAATTTAGTGCCGGTTAGAAAAAAATTGGGAGAAATCAGACTGTGTGTGGACTTCAGAAACTTAAACCATGCCTCAAATAAAGACAACTATCCAGTGCCTCCCATGGAGCAGTTGTTACAGATGGTTTTCGGTTCTGAATTGTTTTCATTGTTAGACGGGTTCTCTGGTTACAACCAAGTGTTAGTAGTTGAGGAAGATAGATTGAAGACAACGTTCAGAACTAAATGGGGGAATTTTTCCTATAGAAGGATTCCTTTTGGACTGATTAACGCTGGAGCGACATTTCAGAGAGCTATGGACATAGCTTTCTGTGGACTGATTGAACGAAGTGTTGTGGTATACCTCGATGACATCACAATATTTTTGAAGAAAAGAGGGGAGCATGCATTCCACCTGAAGCAAATTTTCGAACGCTGCCAAAAATATGGCATTTCCCTCAATCCTAAGAAGTGCATTTTTGCGGTCACAGAGGGAAAGTTACTGGGGCATATAGTTTCAAAGAGAGGCATATCTATAGACCCAGAAAGAATTAAGGCCATTGAACAAATCCCTATGCCCCGTAATAAAAGGGGAATGCAATCTTTCATGGGAACAATAAATTTCGTACGAAGGTTTGTGCCTGATTTTGCCCAAACTGTTAAGCCACTGCAGCAGATGGTCAAGCAAAATGTACAGTTTAAGTGGACTGAAACCTAAAAGAATGCTTTCAGCAAAATCAAGACTGATGTTGCACATGCTCCCTCCCTGAAAATTCTAGACTTTGGTAAAGAATTTATTATGTACACATTTGCATCCGATGATTCATTGGCAGCCATGCTGATGCAAAAATAGGATGGGGGTGATGAATTCCCAATCTCTTTCATGAGCACTGGGCTTCAAGGGGATGAATTAAACTACCCAGCCATTGATAAGGAGGATTACGTAATATTTAAGGTAGTAAATCAATTCAGGCCTTACATATTAAAAAATCGAACCAAGGTAATAGTCCCTTACCCAGCTGTAAGATCCCTTCTCATTCAGAAAGAGTTAGGAGAAAGAAGGGGCAACTGGGTAACAGCTCTTCAATAATACGACCTTGAATTCAAGCCAGCCTCTATAGTGAAAGGTCAAGGATTATGCAAATTGATGACTGGAAGCAGAAACAACGAAGAACAAGCATGGGAAGATGAAGCCGAATTGCATATAATGGATGTATGTCCTTTGTTCACAGCTCCTGAGTCCTGGTATAGAGACCTTGTGCATTACTTGCAGTCAGGGCTGTTGCCATAACATTGGAGTTCAAAACAAAGAAGAGCTCTGCGTTTGAAATAATCTTCCTACCAAATGGAGTCCTACAATGGAGTCCTCCTGAGATGCTTGGAGAAAGAGGATGTTGAGAAAGTAATGTCTGAATTACACGATGGTCCAGCTGGGGGGCATTATTCAGGGGACACTACAGCCCACAAAATCCTTAGAGCTGGTCACTATTGGCTAACACTCTTTAAATATGGACATGCACATGTCAGAAGATGTGATATTTGTCAAATATGTGGTGGAAGACAACCTAAAGAAGCAGCACCTCTAAAGCCTGTGATGGTCATGGAACCATTTGAACAGTGGGGGCTGGACATTATTGGAGAAATAAAACTAAATTCTTCCCTTCTGCACAAGTGCATTCTTACTGCTACTGATTATTTCACCCACTGGGTTGAAGCTATCCCATTGCACAAGATAAACGAAGATGAAGTCATCAGCTTCCTACAAGATCATATCATGACCAGGTTTGGAGTTCCAATTTCGTTAGTTTTTTATAATGCTAAATACTTTTCATCTATCAAATTGAATGCATTCACTCATGATAAAGGGATAAAATTACATTATTCTGCTAACTACTATCTGCAAGGGAATGGCCTGGCTAAATCTTCCAATAAAAACCTCATTAGAATCCTGAAGAAGACTGTCATAGAAAACTAGTGAAGTTGGCACTCAGCCTTACCCAATGCCCTGTGGGCTGATAGAGTCACCCCCAGGTCTGCAATAGGAGTGTCACCCTATACCCTTGTGTACGGTAAGGAAGCCATCCTGCCTCCCAATATCTTGCTACCATCTTCCATACTAGATCAAGAGTCTAGGGGGTCGGATGATGAGGTTCTGCAAATAAGAATATACAATCTCCTGAAGGCAGAAGAAGTCAGATCCAAGGTTAGAGAACGTTTCCAACAACAGCAGGAGGTAGTCAAAAGATGGTTTGATAAAAATAAAGCTAGAAAAAAGGACTTCGAAGTGGGAGACCTAGTTCTCAAATGGGATCATCCCCATGATGAGAAGGGAAAACATACTAAGTTCCAGCAGTTGTGAGTAGGCCCATTTCAGATCAAAGCAAAACTTGGCCCTGATACTTACAAGCTGCAAGATTTACAGGGATTGGAGGAGAACCTGCCAGTTAATGGTTTGGTTCTCAAGCCTTATTTTTCTTGAAGTTGTCTTTGAGTTTTATGTCTTGTATATAAATAAGCTGTAGGGTTGTTTTCGAGTCATGATTTCATTTGATTGAATTTTAAGTTTTGATTTTCAATAAGGGGAACGAACTTGCGGTTGTCTGGAGGATATTAAGGTCTTTCGGGAATAGCAAATACGTTGAGTATCAGCCTATGTGTTGCTAAAATATTTCTTCTAGCCTAACAGTTTTCTCGAATAAAATGTTATGTGTATTGAAGTCCTACTTAACCCCTGTGAATTAAACCGTATTCAAGGAGTCTAGAGTACTATGTCGGGGCTCCATCCATGTCACATTTAAAATGTTCTAAGGAGCGATAGTAAAAGACCCATGGGAAGAAGCAAGGTGGACAGTGTATTAAATATAAATGATCCCATGCCAAGAAACGGATGCCAAAAGGAAAATAAAGAGTCCAAACTTCTATAAAAGCATCATAAATCAAAGCAGGTGCTGAATCATAAGTACTAAATTGCCGAAAGATCCTCTCCGTCCGTGAGATGAAACTTGAAGCACACCACTCACACAAAAGGACACTATGGGATAGAGGATCCTGAATTAAAATTCAGTAAGAAATGCGTACAGAAGGACTTAGATGAAAGGGAAAAAAGTCCAAAAGCACAAAAGTGTTAAAATGGCATGGGAACGAGGAACAAACGAATACTGCTATTTACTATCGGCTACAATCCTGTGGTGTCCACACTGTTAGCTACCTAAAAATGGAGGTAATATTAAAACTCATACTCTGGCCTCAGCATAGTTATCTAGACTTGAAGGTCTCGGTTTTTCCTTTTCCCCCAATGGATCATCATCAATGATTAAGGTACACACTTCTGTCGGTTGAGAAATCCATCTGGATAGCTGGAAGAATTCTTTTTATGCATATTTGCTGTGAAATAGTATGCCACTCAAAGAAAAGTTACCCAGAGATCTAGGTTCACCAAGAAATCGCCAGTTGTTGCTGCCGCAACTGTTCTCCCCAAATTTATTGTTATTTAAATTCTGGGCCCCTCCTCATCATCTTTGATCAGTTTGACCGTTGAACTCTTGGGCCTCTTGGGCGTGTATTCTTTTTGTTTTACTTTGAAGTGGGATGCCCCCGGATTTATGTATGCCATGTTTAATTTCGGTTTGATTCATGGGTGTCTAGTTTACCATCCGAAGAAAAGTAAAATCTTGTTCTTCAGGGCAGCCTTCGCTAAGAAAAAATGACTTTGGCTGCAGCTGATGCTTAACACTATTTTAATCGTTGATTTTTTCTATGATCGGGCCTCTTTTTGTTGTTATATCGGAATTTGCAAAGTCCCAGCCCCTCCGCCGTTGCAGCTCGAAGATTGTTTATTCGTCCGAAGTCTAGATCCCTCCGATGTCCGATTCGTTTTGGTCTTAAATTGCTGGGCCATAGATTATACCCTCCCGCCGTTGCAGCTAGGGATAGTTAGTGAGATTTCGATGCGAGTATCCACCGAAATCCGATTTGGTCCTTTCCCATCTGCGATTAGCTTATGTCTTCAATCCTGGTCTCATTCGCCGTTGCGGCTGGGGAGATCCGTCTAGCTTCCGATGTCCTACCCTTCCGGCGTTCGATTAACGGTGTTTCCCACCCGCAGAGTGATCCACCCTTCCGACGTAAGTATTGTTGAACTGCCAGTAAGTTTCCCGCCATGGTCGAGATAGTGGTGTCGGCACCTGGTATTTTCCTCGCGGGATGATTGTTTCAGCAGTAGATCTTACTATTTTGTTTTGTAACGTAAATACATAAATGATGTTTTTTTGTTTTTGCGCAGAGGGACCCAAGGGATTGGTGGGACTACGATGGCATGAAGGTATGGATGAGCGTTTTGGAGTGGATCAAGCCAAGGCCATGGGGAGAAGCGAAAGAAAGGACAACATGCATGGCAACGAAGAGATGGAACGGAAAGATCTCTCAGTTACTTACTAGGTAGAGGAATTTGAAGAGTTGGGGAAGCTGAAAGGAGGAGGAGGGAGAAAGACCAAGGGGCCGCAGTTGTAGTTTAAATATTTGAAAAGTAGGACTGAGAAAGGGATTTTTCCCTGGAAAATTTTGTAAATGTTTGCTTGTATGAGGAACTACTTCGTTTTGCAAAGGAAACTGCAATTTTGCCTGTCGGAGAGAGTGAAAAGTGGAATGTATCAATGTAACTCAATGAATAATGTTGAAGAGGAACTCTTTCATTTTCAGCTGTGTTTCATTTACTGTAAGATTATTTAATGTTCTGAACCGATGTTCTTGTTAAATGTTCTTCAGTAGTTTCTGGGATATTTTTTCACTGTGAGCAATAGATGTTGTTATAAAATGATCATCTATCTGATTATTTAAATATCTATAAGTGTTCATGTGTCTTAAAAGAAGTACCAGCTATCTGTGATTCTTCATAATGCATGTGCAAAATGTATTGCTCACCCATAATGATAACCTTTGCTCCCTAGGGATAGATTAGCTAGTTAGTTTATTTCTTATTGTATCTGATTTGGTTGCTTGCGAGCATAAGACGAGAGGTAAGAACCTGCGCATCACATTGTGACCGCTCCCTGCATCTTTATCACCCTACATTTTGTTAGGCACTTGCATTTCATATCTTAATTCAAAGCACAAAAACTCGGTGGACCGGGCTGCAACCGGTAAAGCCTTTGTTTTGTTACTTGACCTACGGTAGCCGGACCACAAACCGAACGAATTCCCTATACCAAACAATCAACGGGCTAGTTGGGAACGTTGATTGGGGAGAATCCCTTACTGTTGCCGCCTACGATTTTCCAGGCCTCAACACGATATTATTTGTCTGTGTCATGATATCATCACCTTTTGTAAACAAGGCTCTTCTATAAAAATAGGTACTATACCAGACTTCATATAAATTATTCAGTTATTACATATCCCATGTGTCCCATGGATTAGTACTTTGAAAACATACATTCATAATTACAATATATCCATTCAATCATTAGTTGGTGCAGATTACCAAGATCATTTCCTTTCATTGCATAGATTCATTAAATTGATCACATCATGGGTTGGTATCCATGTATCACATCATATATATCTCATTTTATCAAGGATGACAAATAAACATACACTATCGTTATGAATAAAATAATCTCATGATAACTATAGCATAGTAACATCACAAACATAATCATAACATGATAATCAATGTACCAACATCAATATAGCAACCTATTAAATATAGTAGCAACATCAGATCATGTCTATGATGTCATAAATATTGTTTACTCAGTTGAACTGATTCCAACATATACCGAGAAAAATAAAATGTAGCATGTCTATCTGAAAATATGTCTAGTCACAATATGGAGCATTACAAAATAATTTTGACCCTATAGTTTTCCAAAGCACATATTACAAGGTAGTTAAGGTATAAACCTTATCATATTAAATACACACCCCAAAGTTTTTAAACATGCAAATAATTAACCTCTTATGAACATAGGATATAGGTATAGTTAGGACTAAGACTTTAGTAGTCCTTTCACTAGCTATGAACATGATAATTTAGTATAGATGCAGTGGTGTTGGATGTTTTTATTCTCCACGATCATAGACAAATTTCACCACCAAAATAACCTGCACAAGATTAGGATCTTGCATTAGTTCGCAATGAACTAAGTAATCCACTTAAGGTAGTAGCAATCCTTACCTTTCTGAGTGGAACCTCAAGAGATAAACCCCACCACTCCACCCCTTGACATATGAAGGCAAGTCAATCTTCTTAATGGATAAAACCATAAGACCATAAATGAAAATTTAGACGTATAAATAAGAAGTAAAGTGTAACCTATCAACCATCAAAAAATGTCCACATATAGTAGAGAGACAGAGTAAAAAACAAACCAGTATAAGTAATATAATAGCACCCCCAAAACACATCATTATCTGAGATCAAATCGAGTAGAGGAAAATAAACTTACGACACTTATGCTTAGTACACAACCAAGTATTATTTCGCAGAAGTTTAAACAATGTCCTTGGATTGTAGTGCTTTATTCGCCTAGAATTTTTTAATTTATTTTACGATTTTTAGGGACATTACAAGTGGTATTAGAGCCCAGATTCAAACACTAAGAGACCTAATGGGTGTCATCAAAAATTCATTGCAGAAAATAAATTATATTTGAAATTATGTTAACTAACAGGAAATTATTTGTTATTAAAAATTTCACATTGCATAATTCAATGAATAGTTCATACATTAGAGGAAATTTCAACTCAAAATGGTCCTCTTAAGGAAAATTAATAATAAAATAATATTTATTAATTTTGGAGGAAGAAAAGAAAAAACAATTTTTTTTTCATATTTTCAACATATCTCCCTATGTTTTTACTCAAATTTCGATTTGGAGAGCTCACTGGATGTGTAATTAAATTCCACATCCAACGAGTAGCCACTCGAAATACTTTTGATGGGCCCTACTACCCCAAAAACAAGAAATACCTAAAGAAACATGATGCTGACATCATCATCACATTTTTTTAGGTATTTCTTGTTTTTGGGGTAGCGGGGACCATTAAAAGTATGCCTAGTGGGTACTTGTTGGATGTGGAAAATACTCTCACAATAAAAAAAAATGAGTAAAAACACAAGGATATATGTCAAAAATACAAACAAACAAAGTAGTTGTTTTTATGATACATATCCCCAAATTTATATTAAAAAATTGTTAAAGAGGTGCTCCCTTTTTGAATTTTAACGAATTTTGATTGGCTAATACATAATGACATGGAATTTGTATTATTTTTGGAAGGACCATTTTGAATTGAAATTTCTTCTAATGTCATGAACATGGAAGAAGACAACAAACGGAAAGGGAAATTAAACTCCCCCACACAGGAAGAAGTATTGGTGGTTGAATTAAATTCTAATATATTGAAAACCATACAAAGTATACAAGCAGACTTACAGAGTTTCAAAGATGATAATATGCATGAAAGATAAGATCAACAAGCAAATAATGAATCTTTACTGTGGAATATGATAGGAGGAATCCCGTATGGAAATCCTACTTGTTCAACCAACAAATTCAAGACTCATTTTTATGATAAACAGGTTAGAAGCCCAAAGGAAGAAGGAAAAACATAACATACACATGAACCTCCAGAAATAGATTATCAAATTCTTTCTAGTGATAATTCCCTTTCTACTTGCATAAAGAAACAGAGAAATTATGAACATCTCACAAGGGATTTCACAATGATAAAATCCCCAACCTACGAAGGAGAGATGAACATACAAGATGTAGAAGTTGAGAGAGAGCAGCACATCAAGGACTTCCCATTTCTTGTACAATTTATGGGTGTATTTACTGAAGAAATACCTCGATTACCATTGAAACGAGACTTAGAATTTTCCATGAAACTGATAGCAGGGTCAGTTTCGTCTTCAAATTCCCCATACCGCATTAGCACACCAGAGTTGGTGGATCTCAAGTTATAGTTGCATGAGTCGATTGAGAAGGGTTATATCCAACCTAGTGGGCTCCCTTGGGGAGAATTTTTACTTTTCCTAAAGAAGAAGGATGGTACTATGCAAATGTGCATCGATTACCACCAACTTAACAAGATTACCATCAAGAACTATTACCCACTCCCTAGGATCAATGATTTGTTTGATCAGGTTGGAGGAGAGAATATATTTTCAAAGATCATCCTGCAATCTAGATACCATCAGGTACAGATCTGTGACGAGGATATTCATAAAACTTCATTTCATACGTGATACAACCACTACGAGTTTATATTAATGCCATTCAGTTTGACCAATGCACCTGCAAATTTTATGTATGTGATGAACAATATATTCAATAAATACCTTGGTAAATTTGTATTGGTATTTATAGACGATATTCTAGAGTAAAGAGGAACACGAGAGACATCTACGCATAGTATTATAGGTGTTTCGCGAATCTAGCTTTATGCTAAGTTCAGTAAATGCAATTTTTACAAACCATAGATACAATACCTATGTTACATCATCTCCGAGAATGTGATAGTTGTGGACTTGGAAAATATTAAAGCCATAAAATATTGTCCTACCCCTACCTGTGTCACAGACATTAGGTCATTTTTAGGATTAGGAAGTCACTATCAAAAGCTTATATAGAAATTGTAACATGCCCCTTGTACCTTAATGGCATTACATGTGAAGAAGGGGTAAGAATTATTTATTTCTTTGTCACTACAAAAAGATTCAGTAATGTTATTGTAAAAGTTTACATGAATAAGTATTTCCTCCATGAATAATTAGATACTGATTCAACCATTCATTCGTATCAATAGCATATCTTTGAAGCTCTCTATCAATGATATTTTAAACATGTAAACCCAAATCATCAATTCTTAATCTTTAAAATTTGTAGTTCAAAAGCATTTCATAGCCATTTTTCATAATCATTTAAAAGTATCCAAACAAGATGAACAGTACACAAAAATAACTAACCTTAAAATGATAGATCAATATGCATAACACAATCACCCTTTAACATTAATAACTGCAGTGTATAAGATGCTAGCAAAGGGAAAACATGTGTGAGTCAAACAATATTTACACAACACAAAGCATAAACACAAAGGAACCACCACTAAAGACACCATATATGTGGTTCACCCCTAACCCGGGGTTACATCCACCAAACCGTTATATCATATATTAAGTATCTGAATGAAATAATTACAATTTGCAACATCCTTGTTCCCATATTCTCTTTCCACTATTCTCATAGACTCTCCTTTCGAGAGGATCTCTAATATTTTTGTTGTTCTTGGCATGGGATCTGTAAATACTGATTTTAGACAAAGTATAGTCGTTTCGATACATACCATATAGGCATTCAGATTTAATTGGTAAAGCACATATATGGAATATGTAAATGTAATAGTGGGTCTATGGATTCAGATCCTTCCCTTCCCAGCTATGCATACAATATCTGTACACATTTTTAATCTTTGGAGCTGTACTCAATAATTAGTATTATTATAAAAGTATTTTGAGTTCATTAATCCATTATGGTAACTTACCCAACTATGCTGCAAGAAGGAGATAATCATGAACCCTATCCTATCTCTGCAATATATACTTATATTCAATTTCAATAAAAATAGGTATTGAATGTAAAAGACTCTACTCAACTCTGTTCTTTCATGTCCTTAATCTAAAAATATTTCTAGAAGTTTTTACACCATTTATATCTTAGGGTTGGGGCATCACGATATTACTTTTAAGATCATGTACTAAGGCCATAAAAATATTCATTTCCACTGAAAGATAAAAAAAGGGAGAATCTTATGCAAAAGAGATACTCCATTATATAATTGCCATACACTTTCTATTGATCCTCTAGTTATAAGATTATATAATCTCTACTTCTACCAAAGGACATGACACTAAAAATTCTTCATATCATAACCACCTGATTCCAATATTACCATATAGTTATAAGATTATTTAGTCTTCATTTCTCCTGATACTGTAGTTGTAAGTCTTACATCCATCAGAGTGATGAATTGATCCAATAGTTAAAAGACATTAAGAAGCATAACGCCATTTTTCACTAGGCCAACGTTGGGAAAGAACATGCAGGTTTCCAATCACATATCTTGGAGTCGAAGGCTATAAAGCAGTGCATACATAAACACTACCTGTGATATACCTATTACATATGAGCATACAATCAAGCACGAGGAGATATCCATATGGAGGCTTTTGGGAAAGGCTATTACTTAGTAAAAAATCACACCTCCAAAAGTAGCAGGAGGGAAAATGTGTGAAGGTCAAATTCCCAGAATATGAAGATGCACCACAACACACAAGTTTCAGCACAAAACAAAATCGCGGCCCGGGTATAAAATTATCCAGATAAAAGGGGAAAATGCAATGCTTTTTTCAGGAGGGCACTTCAATTCAAATCGAGTACATACATTTAGCGATCCACAAGTGAAAGAAGTACTTAGGTATATATTTCAAATATAGATGCCCATAAATAGATACGGGGAATCTAACTGGTCACTAGTCACATAAGTATTGGGAAGATGCATGCATACATCAATTTATGCAACTGAGATTAATCCCAGTAGAGGGTAAGTATGCGAAACTAAAATAAAATGTAGAGAGGCATAAGCACACATAGAAAGCTACCATACTCAACAGTAAGACCCTCCATAATAGCATCCTTTGGTCTCTAAATATATTCAGATTTATCATGCCACAGCATACACACACATTTGTTTTATCAGCAAACAACGCAAGAAGGTGCAACTTTCACATCAAAAGCTTCAGAAAGAGAATACGTGTGGAAATAATACCATAACCACATGGATATATGGGGAAGAGAGTCGATTTCCTTTCAGATCACCACCATCACACATGATATGTTTTTCTGTTATTGTGAGAATAGGTTCAAGCACATCACCGACCTTCTGAGTTGAGCTGCCGTGAATTGGGAAAAAGGATCTCATTCTCAATCCTTTGTTCCTAGGGCGTCCTTTCCAAAATCCCTCCTTGAATATAAAACTAGAAATATAACTCCACTCACGTAGCACCCGCAATGAGATGGATGCCCTCCTGACTTAAAGATTGATACCAAGATATAACTTATAACCTGCAAGCTCTCACCCTAAATCCCAAAATATCTCTTCCAAAACCCCCGTACCTTTCCTCATGCACCCTTTCCTTTTAACTATCACCATCCAAGATCCCCTCTAATCGTCCATCCTTAATCAGCACCAAAAAGGCAAAGGACGTGCCAATTCCTTTCCATGTGGAACCCATGGCTTAGGAAACTCCTCGATGAGGATCTCCTATGGTAATAGTGGTTCCATTTGCTCGAAATCTTTTTGGTTCCTTTCTAAAACTAAGTTCTATTTCTATATGTTGTTTGATTCTTCCTTGGAAGAAAAACATTAAGCCCCCATCTTCTTCGCTTGGATAGGTATAACTACTTTGTAATTTTAATAACATCCCTATTAAGGAAGTATGCGCTTCAATAATAAAAT
>LPNX010370426.1:208965-234529 GCA_001517045.1 Pseudotsuga menziesii | reverse complement strand
TAACCAAAAAATATTTGGTTCTTCTAACTTCTTGACTCTTTGCCGAGGTGGAAATCTCTTAGACCATGGCTTGTTTTATGTTAGAATTCAAATAATTCTGCTATAGTATTTAGTTAGCTAATTACAGCGAGAATAAGAATCTCTAAAGGATTCCATGGTTAAGATGATGCTAAGATTACGGCATCGAAATATACACTTCCTAACCATTCTCTTTTTTCCCTTAGGGTTTGGTTGAACATCGTTAGGTCATGTCTTTTTCTTAAGTCTACTTAGATCATATTAATTACCATGTTTTACTGGTGGGGCCTTGGCTTTAAGCTCCTTACTAGAAAACGAATACAATGTACAATCATAATTTACCAAATAATTATGGTATTCAAAGGGGGATATTACAGAAATTTTTGAGGATTTCTTGTCCCATGACTGCTTTGCAAAAGAAAGAAAACAAATTTTTATGGAAGATCAAGTGCAAGGAAATTTTTCAGAATCTTAAACAACTTTTGATCACTGCACCAATAATACAAATTATGGATCGCAATGGGGGTTTTTTTGTCTGCATGGATCCAAGTAAGGAAGGAATCATAGGATTCCTCTTGTAGAACAATTACGCAATCTATTAGGAGTCGTGAAATTTAAAAGAACATGAATAGAACTATCTTACCCACGATCTTGAGTTAGCAGCCATTATCCATGCCTTGAAGATGTGGAAACACTACCTCACAGGGAATAAATTTATTCTAAAGATAGGAAATAGAAGTCTGAAGTATTTATTTGATGATCCAAATCTAAATTCTAGGCAGGATAGATGGTTGGCTTTCCTTAGCGAGTACCATTTCTAGTTAAAGCATGAAAAAGGAAAGGACTTTAAAATTGTTGATGCTTTAATTCGACGAGTTCATATGATATATGAGGCCACTTTAAGTCAAACTGGTTTACATTTGCATGAGAGGATCAGAACAACTGGATTTGCATGAGCATATCACAACAACCAATGGAGTTGACCATTTTTATGTTGAAATCCTAAAAAAGGTCCAAGAGTACATGTTGTTTCAACAACAAAATGAGTATAACGCAGACGAAACTCGAATGTTCTGGTCCAAAGAAAGATTGTATGTTCTAGAAGGAGGGGACATCAGGTCTTGTATCCTCATGGAATTTCATCAGAAACCTTACTTGGGGCATCTGAGATATCAAAAGATGATATCTGTAGTAAAGAAACAATTATTCTAGCCTAATTTAAAAGCCAACATAGTGTTGTTTATCGCAAAATGTCGAGAGTGTCAGCTAGTTAAAGCTGAGCACCAACATCCTTCAGGATTGCTGCAGCCATTACACATTCTGGAATGGAAGCGGGAGGTCATTAGTATGTATTTTATTATAGGTCTACCAAAGAGAAAGAAGCAAAATGATTCTATCTTTGTAGTGGTTGACAAGTTATCGAAAGCAGAACACTTCATCCTAGTAAAGTCAACTTGCAAAGTAGTTCACATTGCCAACATTTTCTTAAAAGAGATATTCAGATTGCATGGGATACGCAAGGAAATCATATAGGATCGAGACATGAATTTGACTAGAAACTTTTGGATATATTTATTCTTTGAATTAGAGACGTAGTTAAATTTTACTATTGCTTACCACCCACAGATAGAAGGGAAAACAGAATGGGTAAACCAAAATTTGGAAGACATGCTTAGGATGTATGTTATGAACAACCCCACCAAGTGGGGGGATTATCTACATCTCATAGAATTTGTGTATAAAAATGGATACCATACCTCCACCAATATTAGTCCCTTCGAGGTATTCTATGGTTGGAAGTGTAGAACACCGGTTACTCGGGATAGCCCATTGGACCACCTCATGTTAGGGCACAATTTACTAAATTATTTGGAACAATTGGTCACCAAAGTCCAACAATACCTTAAATAGTTGCAATATCACTAGAACAAATATGTGAACCATAAAAGGAAAGATAAATATTATCAAATCAAAAAACATATTTACTTAAAAGTAAAATAAAAAAGAAGCTCATTGAGATTGGGGAGATGTGGAATGTTGGCACCAAGATTTTGTGAACCCTTTGAGATACTCGACAAGAGAGGAAAAGTGGGATATGAACTAGATTTACCTGCTCACATAAAAATTCATAATGTTTTCCACACATCCTTATTGAATAAATATGTATATGATACTAAACATGTTATTGATTGGTCCTTGTTACACGTCGAATTGAAAGGGTATTTTGTACCTGAACCCCTTTATATTCTAGACAAGAGAGAAGTGCATCTCACGAGGTGCACCATAGTCCAATTGAAAGTGCGATGGAAGAACTTTGAAGCTGAAGAGGCTACTTGGGAGAATGAAGCTACCATGAGAGAGGCTTACCCCACCTTATTTCATGACTTCATTCCTAGTCCCTAGAACACCACGGATGGTGTTGTTCTAACCGAGAAGGGATGCAATATCCCAAATTTCAACCTAACATTAATGGGAATAAGTCCCATTGCATATGATGTTGCTTTGATTTTTATATTTTGTAAATTGGCCATAATACCCCATTGCACATGAGAATGATGATTTATTATATATAATGGGCGTAAGCCAATGAATATGTTTTATTTAGAATATATGTGATTGAATGTGTTGGGTGTGGACCTTGAAGCACATGATTGATGAGTCTTTGTGTTGAGCGTGATATCTAGAGCACATGAGTGATTTGATGTTTGTGTTGAGTGCGAGCTCTGGAGAACATGATTGTTTTTATGTTTTTGTTGAGCGCCAACTCTGGGGCACATGAGTTATGAAATATTTGTGTTGAGAACAAGCTTTGAAGCACATGGAAAAATAAGAATTGGAAGTGTTGGACATAATCATTGGAGCATTCCAAGTTGATGTTGAGGAGAATCTTTAGAACAGCAGATCCTTGGCCATAGTATCCCTATGTGTATTATACAAGTTCATCCTAGCATTAGTGTTGAGCAAGAAGCTCTAGAATTGCATTAAGTGTAACTCCCTATTTTTAACGTTGAGTGTGGGCTCTGCAAAAATGCTAAGAGTTACTGAAAATTAATTTTGTAGAGTGAAAAAGTCTCTCAGAAAACACCAATCTCATATTACATATTTTTAAGTTAATTAAATTAAATTTCAAATTTATGTGTCTCATGAATTACTCAAGAACTACCACAATATACAAGGTAATCCAACATGCAAGGAGGTTTAGAGCTACCTAACCTAGTTGACCTAAACTTACCTCAACACTTTAACAAAATAAATGATTTTTAAGGTGATGAAATTACCATGTGGTCAGAGCCTTTCATTTTCAGGGATTACCCGTAGTATGGATGCGTAGAAAACCTCATTAATCAGAGCCTTTCATTTTCAGGGATTACCCGTAGTATGCACAGTGATCAGAGCCTTTCATTTTCAGGGATTACCCGTAGTATGGATGCGTAGAAAACCTAGGAATCCACCTTAGAGCCACACTCTGTACCTACAAAATCTACACAAACTCCATGAGAAGTATGCAAGCTACAAACAAAATCAAACCAAACCATTACATTATGGAGACCACGATATAGCTTAACCTTACATAAGAGCGAGAAGGCTATTGCATTGTGCAATGTAGCTTCTGATAGGTTGAGACCACCTAGACAAACCAACAAGAGACCAAATGAATCATTTTCCCACCCTAACCAATGGTTGAAGCTTCCTTCCAATGCTTCCCTAGAAGCATTGAAGTCGCCACCTTGTCCTCCACTATCCGTTAAATCTAAACCCATAGTTCCATAGTTTCGCTCACAGCGAAACCACATAGTTCACCAACCCAACGTTAGAAACATAACAAAACCCTCAAATGCCACGCTAAATACAAAGTTGTATGGCATATGATATATTCCATAAACCCAATAATTTTGACCCTATAGTTTTCCAAAGCACATATTACAAGGTAGTTAAGGTATAAACCTTAGCATATTAAATACATAACCCAAAGTTTATAAACATGCAAATAATTAACCTCTTAAGAAACTTATGAACATAGGATTTAGGTATAGTTAGGCCTAGTACTTTAGTCCTCCTTTCACCAGCCATGGACATGATAGTGTAGTATAGATGCAGTGGTGCAAGATGTTTTTATTTTCCACGATCATAGACATAGTTCACTATCAGAATCAAGAGTAGGAGCATGCATTAGTTCACAATGAACTAAGTAAGCCCCTTAAGGTAGTAGGAATACTTAACTTTCTGAGTGGATCCTCAAGGGATGAACTGTGCCGCTCCACCCCTTGGCATACGAACACAAGTCAACCTTCTTAATGAATAAAATCGTAAAACCATAAACGAAAATTAACACATATAAGTAGGAAGTAAAGTGTAACCTATCAAGCATCGACAAGTGACTGTATTTAGTAGAAATGAAGACTAACCAAATAAACTAGTATAAGCAATATGTTCAGCATCACAAAAACACATCATCATCTGAGAGGAAATCTAGTTGAGGAAAAACAGCTTAACACTTAGGTTTTTTTTGTAGAAGTTTAAAAAATGTCCCTCATACTAGGCTTGGGACTAGGATTGGCAAGGTCAAAATATCTAAGGATGATTTTTGTTTTATGGATCATGGATCACTAGATTCAATCTACCATTGCATCTAAAAGGTACTTCAATTTTTTTCACTCAACCACATATATTTCTCTGGTCAATTGACATAAAGACTCAACTAAGTCTGAGATTCTTAAAGTAAAAAATAATAATAATAAAGAGGTCATCTTAGCCTCTCTCTTGAGAACAAAATATAGATGATGAATCCTTAGCAAAGATAATCAATCAACCTAGTGGTTTTTGGTCCAAGTCGAGGGTGGTCTCTTAATAAATGGAATGCACACCAAATAAAGAGCTAAACAGTTAGGTGGAATGTCTAAGTAAGTCTTGAATTAGTTCAATTACACTTTTTTACATAACCAAATATAACGAGTTTAAGTTTGAAATGATTATCTAGTGGCGATGTGAATATAATTATCTTTCCATCTTTGCATGTTGTATTGTTAGTATATTCTATAGTGTCTATGTGAATGTATTTATATTTTCATCTTTGCATGTCCTATCGTTAGTATTAGTTTGTAAGTTCTATTAAGACATAATCTTCATGGATCAAATATGACATAAGTTCAACTTACATTGACTTATTACATTTACAATGACTTATTTAAGATTATTCATGATCATGTTATATGTTGCTTTCATCTATAAGGTGATATTATTGTATCCTTGCATGTTTGTAATTACTTTAATATGTCATAGGTATGGTTTCAATTATGATGTTTTCAAGGTGCAAGTAATGAAATAGTAAAATCTGGCAATAGTTGGGCTTGGTCTCCATGAGCATAGAATGATTCTTTATTTATTCAAAAGTGGAACATAAAGTGAAGTGACTAAGTCTTCTTTTATGGCATAACATGTTTCTTTTATCATATCAATGTATACTTTTATGATAAATAAAATGTTACTTGATTGATAATCAATTATAATTATAAATTAAGCTTTAAAAAATTATAATTATTAATTAAGGTTAAATGTAAGTCCCACTAAGTTTCAGTGATATCTCTACATTTAAGCAAAATAAAAATGCAAGAGTTCATAGTTTATATGATTATACAATTAAAATGATATATTATTATAAATTTTGTTTTGTACTTTTATTATTTGGTGAATAAATGGGTGCTTTAACAAATCTCTATTGTGCTCACTATTTTCCTTATCGGTTGAGGCTGTTGACGCTATTGTCTAACTATTTAGCTAGCTCCGGAACATCAACAAAAATTGGATATCACCATGGTAAATGAGTTTGAACTTGTTCTCTAATAAAAGGGGCAAACTGGTTATCAACTATCACCGAGAGCTGTTGTAGCTTAGTTAGACCACCACATATTGAAAAAAGGAAATATTCATCTATATATAGTACTTAAAAAATATCAAGCTTTGTGGAAAAACAGTTATTTATTTAATGTTAATATTAGTTTTATTTATATTTGCGTTAGCATTCACTGTTTGTAGCTTGACGCTTCTTGTGCTTTACAATCCCAGCTATAATAAATTGTATAATAATTTTCCATTGCCTCTAGGAAAAGCCAAATAAGAAGTGAAAATTACTGTTGTATGTATTATAACACATAATTGTTAATAATCTTGATCCAAAAATTTGGCTATCATTGCCTCTAGAAAAGGCCAAATAAAAAATGAAAATTTCTAATCAATTATAACACCCGATTGTTTATCCAAAACAGCCAAAGAAAAAATAAAAATTTCTAAATAAAAAATGAAATTTTCTAATGAATTATAACACATGATTGTTTATCCAAAGCGGCCAAATAAAAAGTGAAATTTTGTAATGAATTACAACACAGGATCGTTAATAATCTTGATTCAAAACTTAGGCTATAAGTATTGAATCAAGTGCAAAAATAATATTAAGAAGGATCATTCACAATTTATTAGTAATAAGACAAGTAATAACAACAGAGAATCTGGACAACTAATCTTTTCAAATCTGGAAGGTTGTTGTAGATACGACCATGCCCACAAATCCTTCCTCATCATAGTTAGCTTCAATCCACCCACCGGTTGATGGGTTAAACAGATAAGGGATGTGCTTCTTGGAAGCGAAATCATATGTGCTTACAAAAATGTAGTCCTGCCACTCTGTAACAGAAGTTATGAAGTAATTCTGTAGGGGAAGAGAAGCAACATGAGTCCAAACATTGATCTCATGATCACACTTCATCACATGGCGTTCAGTGAAGGCGTACAAGTTTCCAGAAGAAGAAGCCACCCCCCTACTATTCCATACATCGTAGTTGAAATTTGGCATATATTCCCACGTTCCCGCACTAGGATTGAAAAATTCTACCCTTACGTTCATTATGTGTCCATTTCTAGTAGTTAACACCATGAATTTACCTTCCATGAAAACACTGTGGCATGATGGGTCGTGCGGTTGTATCATAGGAGGTAGAATATCCCACTTGTCTTCCTCCATGTTATATGTTTCTGCAGCCCAAAGAGGGTTGAGACTTCTATCGATCCCGACAGCCACGTAGACAAGTCACAGAGTAGACAAAGAAGGATCGAGGTGTAGGCTTGTTAGCTCCGCGGCTCCATCTCGCTGATCCAAATTCATAAATGTATACACTCTTCATTGTATACCCTCTGGAAATGAGAACCAGTTTTTGATTCACAGCAACACACTGAGACATTGTGGATAATCCAGTAAAGAGGGGATCATCAATGGGAGGGACCCTCTTCAAGGTACCATTCAAAGGGTCATAGATGGTTATTACCAATTTATCGCCAACGGCCTGGATCTTTGTGAAGCAAGCATATGAGCTGCTGGCTCTTCCGAGATATGTTTTTGTCCGGGTAGAATCAAGGACTATTCACCATACCCTCCTAGCTTCTACACACACCTTTCAGGTCATTGTGTGATGTGTAGGGCACTCCCAGCAAGCACTTTCTAACGAGATATTTAGGAAGTACCTCCATTGATGGACTTGAAACACACCTATTTCCTGACCAAGTTTTACAGAAATATTTCCATGGATCTTAGCCTAAAGCTGCAGAGACCGAGACCGAGCAAGCTCAAGATTTCCATGATATTAACCTAAACCTCAAACTTTCCATGGATCTTAACCTAAACCTCAAGCTTTCCCCGGATCTTAACCTAAAGTTGCAGAGACGAAGCAAGCTTTCCATGGATTTTAACCCAAAGCTCCAGAGACCAAACAAGCAACTCATTGAAAATATATAATGTGTAGAGTTGAGACATCATCCTGGATACCTAAGTTTAAGCCAAAGAAAAAGGGAAAAGGAAATTCAAACTTAATTCATAATATTAGAAGCAACTCATTTGAAAATATATAATGTGTAGAGTCTAGACATCTAGACATCATCCGTGGATACCTAAGTTTAAGCCAAAAAAAAAGGAAAAAGGAAATTCAAACTTAATTCATAATATTAAATATTAAATTTTATTCGGTGAGAATTTCAAAATATATTAGTTTTTTAGGCTTTATTTTTCTAAATTTTTATTTTATAAACCTACTTATATTTTTGTTAGTTTTATTAGTCCACATGTCTTCTTATGATTACTTTTTATTTTTATTTTGGGTAGCCATAAGTTAAGTTACATCTCTCCCTTACTCTTTCTTATTTCTTTCTTATCTTTCAAGAAGTAATGTCTCATCCATTTCTCAAGTTTTTTTTTTTCAAAATCCGACGATCTTCTCTTAAAATGGGTCAAAACCCTTAAACTTAATGTTCTATGGTAAATTTCACATTAATTAACTTACTCCCATAGAAGCTGGAATCATTGGATATTGGGTTAATCCACCTAAGGAAAGTCAATAATACATAATTACTTTTTACAATCCTTTATTAGGTGGAAAGACCTCCCAATATTTATATTGTTTTTTTCACTCAAGAAGGGTTAAGTAAATAATTGTAAGCTCAAAGTGGGTTCACTAAGTAGGCAATAATATAGCATGTGATTTCATATTGGTGGATTTTTATTTCAAAAAATGGGAACAATATACTACCTAGTATATAAGGGTATAAATCATAGATATTAGAGTTGGTTATAATTATGTATATAGGGGGATGAATAGGGTGTTTGGGGTTTGAATAGACACTCTATGTTTTAATTCGGTGTGAATTTAATTCCGTGTGGAGTTTAGATTATTTGTGTGAATGTGGTGTGAGTTCACTTATAATTTTACATGTGTTTAGGGCATTTGAAAATATATAGCTTGTAGACTTGAGACATCATCAACCTTGGAAACCTAAGTTTAAGCGAAAGAAAATGGAAATTTACACTTAATATTAAATACTAAATGTTATTGGCTAAGAATTTCAAAATAAATTAGTTTTTTATTTACAAGGTTGAGGAGTCAATGCTTATTTTGATATCTAAATATTTAATATACATTAAATTTGATTTGTCATATTTTGACATTGGGTCATTTTTCTCGGTAATGGGTTCAATTTTGTTCATAAGAAATAATTTACTTAATTAGTGGACAAAAACAAATTTTTTAAAATAATTTCCTTTTTTTCTTTGGAGAAGTAATGTCTCATCCTTCGGTTAATCCACCGAAGGGAAGTGTATAATACATAATTACTTTTTTTGCAACGCTTTTAGTTGGGAACACCATGTGAATCCATATTGCGGGATTTTATTTTCAGAAAATGGGAGCAATATACTCTCTTGTATATAAGGGTAAACACATATATATTAGAGGTAGTTATAATTATGTATATAGGGGGGTGAACAGTGTGGTTGTGGTTTGAATAGGTACTCTATGTTTGAATTTGGTGTCAATTTAATTCCTTGTGAAGTTTAGATTATTTGTGTGTGAATGTGGTGTGAATTGAGTTATATTTTTTGAACAACTATGTATGAATTTTACATGTGTTTAGGGCATTGTTCCCAATATTGTAATATTTTTTTTACTAAGATTTTTATATTTCACCCTAAAAGGTTTCTAGGGGTTATAATAGTTTCCATATCACCATGATAAACAAAATTATAGTAACAATTTATTGTTATGAGTATGATCATTGAGCCTTATTTTTAAGGCCTCCATGGTTTCAAGTGGTTATAAGTGTTCTCTCATATCACCATAATAAGGGTAAAAATAAAAAGGGGTATAGAAAATGCTATCTAAAAATGGAGACTTAAAATATCAAATGTAAATAAAGAATTTTTAAATTGTAAAGGTGTATTGGGAGGGGCTTCAAAAAAAAGAAATGTTTTAGCCATTCATTAATATTTATTGAAATTAGGGGAACTATTTAATATCTTAATACTGATGATTACTTGAAGAATTCCACCATTCTCTTATCAAAATGAAATTCATTCATCATACCTTAAAATTTTCTCAATGTCGATTTCATTCTAAACATATTTGGTGGATACATATCCTTGAAGATAATATTGCTATAAAGTTTGCAAATAATAAGTGACTAAAAAAGTTAGTCACAAGAGTGTTGGGATGATGCACAATCATGGACTCCTTTAAAGACACTTTAGATGCCACATGATAATGGAATAAATGGGAAACTCTGAATTTAGGTGACAATTAGGGGTACTTCCCTAACTTATTTAAAGATGAAGTAAAAAGGGACAAGATAGGTAATTGAATCATAATTCATAATATATAACATTTATGCATAGAAAATGTGTGTAAATGATTATAAAATTAGTTTCCATGAAAGTGGGTTTTCAAATTTTCAGCACATCTTAAGATATATGTTTGTGTGAGTGCAGCAATATATGAGGTAAATGATGTCCATTTGGGAAAAAATATTGCAGACATATAAATGACATATGGGCCTAGTGCAACACTATCTATTAAGAATTTTCATGAATTATTTTTTATTATTATTAATTATTGAAGTCAGAAACGCTTGAAATTAAAATCTTATGTGTGGGTGCAACACTTTAGGGGCAAAAAATAATGAAATCCTTTATTTCTTGATGTAATATCATAGAGCTTGATCTCGTCTAGTGCACGATATAGTTTTTTGGGGAAATGGTGATGGAAATAAAAAGTTATATAATAAACAATCGATGTATGTATTTTCGAAAAGTGATGTGTGTCATTTAGAAAAATAATTATAAATAAATAAAACATAGTTTTGAGGGGAAAAATTACATATTTAGAATCGTCATTTCGTACTCTACAATATCCTAAATTTTCATAAAAAATATTTTGTATGTCATATCATAACACACCATCTAAACTGAGCATATTGATAGAGTTCTAAACGATAAGCAATATCCCTAGTTGATTTGTCCTAGCCAATAGGTTCGGTATTCTGAAGCTGCTTCCAAACCTAATGCCAAACCTTAATCCCGCCAATTATTTAATTTTAAAATAATGCATATGTGATACAGCTTATTCATATCGTATATGCGATATTAATATGCTATAACACAGATGCGATATATAAAATTATGTTCAGAGCTAATTTATGTGGCATGGCTTCTAGATTCACAATGTCACTAGCTACTTCGAAGTTGTATGGGTGGTGGGTTCCCACTATAGATTACTTTATGGAAGTTCTCTAATGTTGCTAGCTTAATTGAACTAGGTAAATTCTAATGGTGCTATAGGTAACTTTTAACTAATTTGTTTTTGTCCTAACACATCATTGTTCGTCACCCTCATCCTCATCATCATCACCACCCTCATCCTCATCCTCATCATCATCACCCTCATCCCCATCCTCATCCTCATCATCATATATTCATCCTCCTCCTCCTCCTCCTCCTCATCATCATTGTTCATCATCATCGTCATCACCATCACCCTCATCAGCTTCATCATCATCATCATCACCCTCATCAAATTCATCATCATCATCGTCACCCTCATCCTCATCATCATCGTCGTCACCCTCATCCTCATCATCATCATCACCCTCATCCTCATAATCATCATCATCATCATCACCCTTATCCTCATTAGCATCATCATGTTCATCATCATCATCATCATCATCATCATCATCATCATCACCATCATCCTCATTAGCATCATCATGGTCATCATCATGATCATCATCATCATCATCACCCTTATCCTCATCCTCATCATATTCATCATCACCCTCATCCTCATCAACATCATCATGGTCATCATCGTCGTCGTCATCATCATCATCATCATCATCATCATCATCATCACCCTCATCCTCATCCTCATCCTCATCCTCATCATCCTCATCCTCATCCTCATCATCATCATCATCATCATCACCTTCATCCTCATCAGCTTCATCATGGTCATCATCGTCATCATCATCATAATCACCATCATCATCCTCATCCTCATCATCATCATCATCAACCTCATCATCATCATCACCCTCATCCTCATCATCATCATCATCATCATCACCCTCATCCTAATCATCATCATCATGGTCATCATCATCATCATCATCATCACCATCATCATCACCCTCATCCTCATCACCATCATCGTCATCCTCATTTTCATCATCATCATCATCATCATCACCCTTATCCTCATCAGCTTCATCATGGTCATCCTCGTCATCATCATCATCATCACCCTCATCATCCTTATCCTCATCAACCTCATCATTGTCAACATCATCATCATCATCATCCTCATCCTCCTCCTCCTCATCATCACCCTCATCCTCATCATCATCATCATCACCACCCTCATCTTTCTCCTCCTCCTCCTCATCATCCTCATCCTCATCATCACCATCAACATCATCACCCTCATCCTCATGAGCTTCATCATGGTCATCATCATCGTCATTGTCATGGTCATCATCATCATCACCCTCATCCTCATGGGAATCATCATCATCATCATGGTCATCATCACCATCCTCATCCTCATCATCATCACCCTCATTCTCATCATCATCATCATAGTCATCATCCTCCTCATCATCACCATCATCCTCATCATCATCTTCATCATTAGCCTCATCCTCATCTTCATCATCACCCTCATCAGCATCGTTCATCACCATCATCCTCACCATGACCATCATCTTCATCGACAGCCTCATCCTCCTCATCATCATCATATTCATCATCCTCCTGATCATCACCATCATCCTCATCATCATCTTCATCTTCATCCCCATCCTCATCCTCATCATCACCCTGATCCTCATCATCATCGTTCATCACCCTCATCCTCATCATCATCATCATCATGTAATCATCTTCATCGACACCCTCATCCTCAACATCATCAGTTTCCTCATCATCATCATAATCCTCATCCTCATCATCATCATCATCACCCTCATCCTCATCACCGTCATCATCATCATCATCATCACCCTCATCATCATCATCATCATCATAGTCATCATCCTCCTCCTCATAACCATCATTGTTCACCATCATCTTCATCGTCACACTAATCCTCATCATCATCACCATCCTTGTCGTCGTCAGCATCATCATCACCATCCTTGTCATCATCATCATCATCATCATCACCCTCATCCTCCTCCTCATCATCACCCTCATCCTCCTCCTCATCATCATCCTCGTCCTCATTGTCTTCATTGACACCCTCATCCTCATCATCATCAACATCCTCATCCTCATCATAACCCTCATCCTCATCATCATCATCATCATCACCCTCATCCTCATCATCATCATCATAGTCACCATCCTCCTCGTCATCACCATCATTGTTCACTTTCGTCTTCATCGTCACCCTTATCCTCATCATCATCACCATCCTCATCATCATCATCATGATCATCACCATCCTTGTCATCATCATCATCATCACCCTCATCCTCATCCTCATCGTCTTCATTGACACCCTCACCCTCAATATCATCAACCTCCTCGTCATCATCATCATCATCATCGCCATAAACCTCATCTTCATCCTCATCATCATCATCATCACACTCATCCTCATCATCATCATCATGGTCATCATCATCATCATCATCACCCTCATCCTCATCATCATCATCATTGTCATCATCCTCCTTATCATCACCATCATTGTTCATGATCGTCTTCATCCTCACCATCATCCTCATCATCATCACCATCCTCGTCCTCATCATCATCATCATCACCATCCTCGTCATCATCATCATCATCATCATCCCTCATCCGCATCATCACCATCACCCTCATCCTCATTATCATCATCATAGTCATCATCCTCCTCATCATCACCATCATTGTTCACCATCATCTTCATCGTCACCCTCATCCTCATCATCATGATCACCATCACCCTCATCCTCATCATCACCATCACCCTCATCCTCATCCTCATCATCATAGTCATCATCCTCCTCATCATCACCATCATTGTTCACCATCATATTCATCATCACCCTCATCCTCATCATCATCATCGTCGTCATCATCATCATGGTCATCATCATCATCATCCTCATCATCATCGTCATCGACACCCTCATCCTCATCATCATCGACACCCTCACCCTCATCCTCATCGACACCCTCACCCTCATACTCATCATCATCATGCTCATGGACACCCTCAATGTTCATCACCCTCATCCTCATCATATATAGATAAATGTAAATTACACATTTTCATTGAGCACTAAATCGCATATGCGATATATTTTATATGCAATAAATGGCATATGCGATATATCGGAGGTGCGTTATATCGCATATGCGATATATGTTTAATAGAAAATGTAGGGTGGCGTCGTGTTGGACACCTTTAACGTATGAAAATACATAATTCGTCTGAACCCATGCACAGAGAAATGTTGGACATGCAATTTTTTATCATTACTTACATAATTGCATAGTTTTGTAGAGGTTTGGGTGGATTTCAATGGGGAATGTACGTAATAGAGGAAGAAAGTCAGCAAGGAAGGTGCTTACACCAGAAGAAGCAGAAAATAAAAAACGAAAAAAAAGGGAAGATTCAAGAAATCGTCGGCATTCATTACATGAGCAAATAGTTCCCATTCCCTCTCAAGAGATACCTGACATAGAGGCTAAGGAAGATAATGCAACATTAAAAGAAGCTGGTTATATGGAAGTTGATATTATTCATCCATTAGTAGACGGACAATCTTGTGAAGAGTTGAATAATTATGTTAGTCCCGATGTAAATGTGACTCAACAACAACCATGTTTAGTGGTTCAATCTCCTAATCTAAGTTGTCAGTTAGTAGTGGATGTAAACGTCACTCCAGCATTTCAAACGGCAAGAAATTTTGCATCAAAATGAAAGAGAAATCCTAAACGAATACAAGTGGACGAGATCAGATTGACTTCCATTGAAGGTAAGGTGGCTAAATGCACTATCCTTCATCATTCTTCTCAAATAATGAAACAATATTTTGATAACAAATCCGAAGCCGTTAAATGCCAACTATTTTTAGCTTTGTGTAAATCTAGAAATATGGCAACTGTTAGAAGAAATTTAGGCATAACAACAATGAAGAATATGGAATCAAGTATTCACATTGTTAAATCTCTTGCTGCTGCATTCACATCGATTGGTAAAAAAAATCGTTCAAAAGCCTGTAATGTGGCTCATCGTGTATTGGATAAATCAATTGTATGTAGATCCACAAGACAACGTCGTTTACTTAAATGCACATCAGAAATTGTTCCTTTACATCCAAAGAAACTTAAAAAATATTCAGTAAGAAGAGACAACCTTGATGTAGAGGGAGAGATGGAAACATTATGGGCATTTAGTGGTAGGTTTCCCTGCAAAGACATGAAGTTACTCAAAGCAGTGAAGGGCCTAGTGCAAACATTTTGGCATGATAGCACTAGGCCTCTTCTAACATGAAGGATGTGTTAAAACATTGTAGGGGTTCTCATCACACTGAACCTCATGTTAACCATTATCTTGACATGACACAAACTCAACTGTTCGAGATGTTTAAAGTTTCCCACGTAGAGCTAAGGCTCCAGCAAAGATCTTTTGAAAAATGCAAGCCTTGGTATGTTAGAATCAATACCATCTGAAACACTTGTTGTAGATAAGACATAGAGTTTGACCTGTATTACCATACATTTGCACATATACGTCGTTTTTTGCATCCTAACCATGTGTAGGAATGCTCAAGTACAGTACCGCCAATGTCATCCAAAGATTTCATCCATAGCATAATGTGTCCGAGGCAAGATGGGAAGACACATTACTTAAAACAATGTGTAGACGGTTCTTGCAATAATTGTGGTGGGCTATCCTTATGGTCTGATTGCATCCATGAAAGTGAAGATCAAGCATTTGGAAATGCAATTGTTGAGAATCAGAACTATCAGTATGAGACATATCAACTAAATGATGGGAAAGGAAGCATGAAGATTAAATTGGTGACTTCACAGGTAAATTCTTGAATATTGACAAATTAATATTCATGTACACACATTTTTTTTATGTGGTTTATTGACATATTAATATTCATGTACCAAGTGCGAGTATGTGATTTTATTATAGAGTTTCATGGAAATATCCAATAGTACATTCAACATTTTGATATGGCACAGTGCCAAGATGAGCAATTCAAAATATGCCGGGACACCTTCCCTCTCAGAACAATACTATCAGTGGTTGACTTTGCTGAAAATTACACCCTACAACCACAAAATGAAATTCGAAGTCAATACTATCACTTAGTGTAGGTGAGCATAATGGTGCATATCACTTATCGACATAGGAAAGATAGCAGTGAAGAGAAATGTGTGATATTGAAAGAAATTCACCTCTACATAAGTGACGACCGGACCCATGACATCCATTACGTGCAACATTGCTTTAAATTATTCTATGACCATGTGATAGCTATGGATATACCATTTTATCATCATTTCCTTTGGTTAGATGGTTGTGCTGGACAGTTCAAGAATGCACGTGTTTTTGAATGGTTGTGTTTGTTGCACCTAACATACTAAGTGCCACATGTATGGAACTACTTTGAAACTGGTCAGGGAAAAGGAGAGCATGATGGTGCTGGTGCATACATTAAAACTACCCTTCGAAGGGAAGACATGAAGTTTACAGGTGGTCGCCTTCGAGACACTGCATCTATAGTCCAATGGTGTGCATCTGTCATGGGAAAACAAGCAACAAGGAAACACTTAGTGTGAAGAATATTATGGGAGGTTACAAATGTGGCCTAATCACAAACACCTCAGGTGAACACAGTGCATGGAACTCGACAGTTTCATTCAATTAGAAGCTCAGACAACTCATCCCTACAAATTTGGACAATATTGAAGGCTTGCTTTTGCAGTTCCTATAGCATCGGTGAATGGGGTGATTGTGAACATACCGATATCGTTGATACATGTGATCGAGTGACACTTGGCACCAATTTCAATGGGGGTAATGAAATAGATCATTTGGAACATTATCAGACACATATTTATAGAGACTATGATCACATATCGGATCTCATACAAGCAGGTACATGAGTAGTACCTAAATAAGAAAATGTATTTATGTATTGTTTACTCGATCTTTCTATAATTCAATTTATGTAGAAATTAGAAATGCAAGACCTTATTTACAAAATGTATTGTTAACTCGACCTATTTCCTTTCACAAGTCAGATATATGCAGTGGTTGCCCCAAAAAATAATGAATGGGGTTTTGACTATTGGTTGGCACGTTGCTTAGAGGGGAAACAAACCATTCTAGAACCTGTTAAAAATGATGAAAATATTGAATTCCCAACCAGCTCAATGGTTATAAAAGGGGAGTACTTGACACTTGCAGCACAACAGAAAAGGAAGGGTGGGTATGTATATCAGGGTTATAGACCAAGAGCTATTGTATACCACTTCACCAACCTAGTAGTTGGTACAAACATCAAGCTCCGCACACTTTCTCACAAAAATAGGTCACATGTACGATACTTGCTACCTCATATAGAGCATGAAAGATTGATGGAAACCATCGGCAGCAAAGATGATCCAGATGGCCTACTTATATGAGTGCATTGTCAGGTGTGTTATTTAAACCATGTTTGCACATTTTCATTGGGTTCTCTTTTCTTTCTTATGATGTTACTAATGTCTAGCCTTTTGTGTGCCCAGGATACAAACACCATCTACAGCACATTGGAGGTTCCAAGAATGGTGTCTTTAGACACCACCAAATATAGTTTAGAAAATAACAAGCTCTCGAGTTGTTGAAATTTACATTTCTTGATGTTTTTAGTTTAATATATACATTTAATTACATTGCCATGTACAAATCAGAATCCAACTAGAGGCTTTCATACTTGCATGCACCAATTAGGGTCAAGACAAGGTATGAGATGGAACTAGAAACACATGAGATCACCAATACTAGGATTTCATGAGTCACCAAGTTGCATGCTCCAACTAGGTTGAAGAAAAGGTATGAGATGTCCAACTAGGTTTTGGTGAGCAATCATGCAATTTAGGAGAGGGAACTACAAACACATGAACACCAATACTTGCATGCACCAACTAGGCTTTCATGAGTCACCAATTTGCATGCTCCAATTAGGTTCAAGAAAAGGTATGCACAATGTCCAACTAGGGTTTGGTGAGCAATCATGCAAGTTAGGAGAGGGAAATACAAGCACATGATCACCAATACTTGCATGCACCAACTAGGCTTTCATGAGTCACCAATTTGCATGCTCCAATTAGGTTCAAGACAAGGTATGAGATGTCCAACTAGGGTTTGGTGAGAAATCATGTAAGTTAGGATAGTGAACTACAAACACATGATCACCTTGATACTTGCATGCACCAACTAGGCTTTCATGAGTCACCAAGTTGCATGCTCCAACTAGGGTCAAGACAAGGCATGAGATGTCCAACTAGGGTTTGGTGCGCAATCATGCAAGTTAGGAGAGTGAACTACAAACACATGATCACCAATACTTGCATGCACACCAACTAGGCTTTCATGAGTCACCAAGTTGCATGCTCCAATCAGGGTCTTGAGACAAGGTATGAGATGCCCAACTAGGGTTTGGTGCGTAATCATGCAAGTTATGAGATGTGCTTTATGAAATGGAACAAGGTATGAGATGTGCTTTTATTATGATTGTTAGTGGCATTGGTATGGAAAAGAGAACTCAAAATAATCATAAAGTAACTATTTGTACATGGTCATATGGGGGATTTGTCTAGGGATGAACTTAGTTCTTAATCCTACTTGGGGAAAAAACCATTCTTTTGTTCAAGAATTAATCTCTTATTCAAGCATTGTCTCAAAAAGTACACTAAACACATGTACATCTAATCCTTTTCCCATGGTAGCAATACATATCAAAGTCATGGGTTTCCTTGATGGTGCATATCAAAGTGATCTGAATTTTAGTATCACAAGGCATCTTAATTTTCATTGATATGCATGCCAATAAGTATAAAGTTGGAACTGGCATTGGAACTGGCAAGGTATGATATGTCCAACTAATTTTTGGTGAGAAATCATGCAAGTTAGGAGAGTGAACTACAAACACATGATCACCAATACTTCCATGCACCAACTAGGCTTTCATGAGTCACCAAGGTGCATGCTCCAACTAGGGTCAAGACAAGGTATGATATGTCCAACTAGGGTTTGGTGAGCAATCATGCAAGTTAGGAGAGTCAACTACAAACACATGAGATCACCAATACTTGCATGCACCAACTAGGGTTTCATGAGTCACCAAGTTGTGCATGCTTCAATTAGGGTCAAGACAAGCTATGAGATGTCCAACTAGGGTTTGGTGAGCAATCATGCAAGTTAGGATAGTGAAATACAAACACATGATCACCTTGATACTTGCACACACCAACTAGGCTCTTATGAGTCACCAAGTTGCATGCTCCAACTAGGGTCAAGACAAGGTATGAGATGTCCAAGTAGAGTTTTGTGCGCAATCCTGCAAGTTAGGAGAGTGAACTAGAAACACATGATCACCAATACTTGCATGCACCAACTAGGCTTTCATGAGTCACCATTTTTCATGCTCCAACTAGGATCAAGACAAGGTATGAGATGTCCAACTAGGGTTTGGTGAGCAATCATGCAAGTTAGGAGAGTGAAATACAAGCACATGATCACCAATACTTGCATGCACACCAACTAGGATTTCATGAGTCACCAAGTTGCATGCTCCAATTAGGGTCTTGAGACAAGGTATGAGATGTCCAACTAGGGTTTGGTGCGTAATCATGTAAGTTATGAGATGTGCTTTATGAGACGGAACAAGGTATGAGTTGTGCTTTTATTATGATTGTTAGTGGCATTAGTATGGAAAAAGAGAACTCAAAATCATCATAATGTAATTATTTGTACATGGTCATATGGGGGATTTGGCTAGGGATGAACTTAGTTCTTAATTCTACTTGAGTAAAAAACCATTCTTTTGTTCAAGAATTAATCTATTATTCAAGCATTGTCTCAAAAAGTACACTAAACACATGTACATCTAATTCTTTTCCCATGGTAGCTTACATATCAAAGTCATGGGTTTCCTTGATGGTGCATATCAAAGTGATCCAAATTTTAGTATCACACGACATCTTATTTTTCTTTGATATATGCATGTCAGTAAGTATAATGTTGGTACTGGCATTGGAACAAACAACTTTGGATAATTAATGGCCTCAATGCTCTTGATAAAATGTGTTTTCAATGGTGGTGTAAAAACTCTCTAGGTTTTTGTTCACTAGGATCTCACTATAAATTGGATGTTAAACAA
Source organism: Pseudotsuga menziesii (assembly GCA_001517045.1). Taxonomy (NCBI): domain Eukaryota; kingdom Viridiplantae; phylum Streptophyta; class Pinopsida; order Pinales; family Pinaceae; genus Pseudotsuga; species Pseudotsuga menziesii. Next base: position 214,261 of record LPNX010370426.1, on the reverse strand, counting down.
GACCTAATTGTCAAATACTGCTACTCTTTAGTACATTTATTTTCCGCATGTTTTTGGGAACTAAACATTATTGTTGATTCTCTTCCTTAAGCAAGTCAAATTCTGGAAGATATGGAGTTCGAAGAGATAATTGAAGGGCCCTATTTGGTTTCTTCCTTGTGATTCAAATAAAGGTGATTTGTAATATCAATGTATATATTTCACTATTTTGGTTGAGTTAGATAATATTTTGGTTCATACATTTTTTTGGATGTATAAGACTATGTGTGGTTTTGGATATTTTCTATAATAATATTATTATTATTTTTGGACAATTTTTGAAATTGGGATTTTTCTCCCATATAGGACCAACATAGGAGAAATTTTTGGACAATTTTTGAAATTGGCAGATTTGCAAAGAACATGTAGTATTTTTTCCGTTGTTATCTATTGGGGTATTTTGATGAGATGGAATTAAAGGCCAGTGGTGGAACTAGGGTTACCAAGGTATGATATGGAACTAGGGTTTGGTAAGAAATTTTCAAGTTAAGAGAGGAAACTAGAAACACATGATCAAAAATACTTGCATGCACTAACTAGGATTTCATGAACAACAATTTGCATGCTCCAACTAGGTTTACCAAGGTATGAGATAGAACTAGGGTTTAGTGAGAAATCATGCAAGTTAGAAGAGGGAACTAGAAACACATGAGATCACCAATACTTGCATGCACCAACTAGGCTTTCATGAACACAAATTTGCATGCACCAACTAGGGTTTACTTCAACCAATTTAGGGTTTGTAGGGTACATGATGTATGTTAGTATGGTATTGAATGAACTCTAGTATCATAGGGTATTGTAGGGTATGATATGGTATATATTACACATGAATACATGAATTATTGTTAAATGGTACATATTTTTAGTATGTTATGTTATGGTACATGTTATTGTATCATAGTATGGTATGATGTTAGTGTCATAGGATAATGTAGGGTATGTTATTTTGTATATGATAGAATTGTATGATGTTAAATAGTTGATGAGTTGTTTAAATTCTACCTTTAAGTATTGGAAATTCATTTAAGTTAGCACACATGCATGAACCACACATATCATTATATCACATAGGTGAACCATACATATCATGTTCCAAGACCAAGTCAACCATGATATCATGTTCCAAGATCAAGTCAACCATATATATGTATAAATTTTAACCTTGCTTTATATTATATATGTATAGCAATAATGTTGTACAAAAATTGCCATGCCACATGGCCATAATACAAAATAGTGGATCAAAAAGTACATCTGTGTGTACATATGAACAAAAAGATACATCTATGTATTCCCCCGATACATTTTTTCTAGTTATCCCCCATTTTGCTGCCACTGCCAGAGTCTTCAGAGAAGTGTAGCTTTCTTTTGCGACTGCTCACTGGTGATCCCCATCGCTGAACAAGAGGGATAGGTCTCATCAGTGGAGACTACAAAAAAACCAATGTTTGTAAGTTAATTTACCAACCTTTAAAAATTATATATAGATTTGTTCAAATTACAAAACCCAAATAACATTTCTACTTATTGTACGTGAGTAAGTAATCACGGGTCCTGGTGCCTCACTAACAGCGACCCTGATTGGGTGCTCTTCTTGCACCACTTGCTCTTCTTGCACCACTATCACAATAGGTCCCTACATAAAGTAACACATTTCAAAGTGATATGTAAGTTACAAAATGATTTTTCCAAACAAAGCGAAACATAATTAAAAGCATATTTCAAATAATACCTGTGTCTGCGAATCTACCTCTGCATGAGAGGGAATAGGCTGCAAGACAATATACTCATCCTTGGAAACCTGCATAAAACATGTTCCATATCAAAATTAGGATACATATTGAATGTTACAATCAAGATATGTACACAAACGTACAAAGAAAGTGATCTACATAGACATACCTATTGGCTCGTCAAAGGTGGGCCACCGGTTTGGTGTTCTTCATGCACCAGTGCCTCACTAGGGGCCTACATATAAAGTAGCATATATATGTCAATTTCATATAAAATAGTGAATCATAGACATATATACTACCTGGAAGAAAAATGATGAACTACCAAAGAAATCGAAACATACATACTTGTTTGGGGGGAAGAGGTGGGTTGACAACAACCTCCCTTTGGTGCTCTTCAAGAACCACTGTCACAATAGGTTCTTGCATAAAGTAGTATATGTCAAAGTGATACAAGTTACAAAATGAATTTTCCAAAGAAAGTGAAACATAATTAAAAGAATATTTCAAATAATACCTGTATCTGTGAATCTACCTCTGCATGAGAGGGAATAGGCTGCGAGACAATATACTCATCCTGGGAAACCTGCATAAAACATGTCAAGTATCAAAATTGGGATACATATTGAATGTTACAATCTAAAATATAAATATGTAAATAAATTTGACAAATTAAAAGGTATAGTTCTTACCCCTATTGGTGAAGAACCAAACCCATAAGCAATATTGACAGCTGCATCAATGTTCTCAACGTTGATCGACAGACTATGCGACTGTGGTGTGCCATAGGACACCAGCTGTATATTTGTTCACATAAATTGTTAGATAATTAAATAGAAATAAATTGTGAAACAATTGAAGATTTTTCTTGGAAACAAAATATACTGTTAAAATAATGAGTTTTACTTACAAAGCAAAGTAATCCATCGTCTCGGAAGATGGAAGCAGGGCCATAGCATATGCCTCCAGAAGATGTGAAAGGGTGTGGACTAACATGATGCTCTGAAGACTCTACATCTCCTCTATGATCTGTAGATGGGCCCACCGTAGATGTGCCATCCCCTTGGTCTACATTGCCTTGGACATCAGTCCCATGCTCAAGCAATGTATCTTCCATGTCAAATAATGCCTCCTGTGTATACTGAATGACACGACCTGCAGGAAGATATACCTGAGGGGGTTTTGGTGTACATGGTGGGCATGGCACACAGTTGGGATCTATCCTAGCACATTTCCTATCTTGGGGCATCCCATGACCAACACCCTGGTTTCCTAAGATATCAAAGTTGTTAACATGTTTCCCTAGGATGAATTCTGCATACAACATCCTAAGGAAATAAAATGGGATGTCCCTATTCCCATGGGGGTCTTCATCGAAGACCATATACCAACAATCCATCCAATTGGCCATTATATTTGGTTCAATGCACCAGTCTATGGAAATGTGTGCTTGACTGGTGGGTGGAACCAATCCAATGCTAGGGTCCTGGAATAATGAAATTAACTAGTCTTTTGTAATTTTAAGGGCTTTGATCTCTTTATGAGTCAATCCATCGGAGTAGTATTGCCTCCTAGATTCTATGTATGAGGTAATGTTTTACAGAGCTCCTTGGGCATCATAAATTGTGTTTGTTATTATTTCAAAGTCATCGTCTAAATAATCTCTCAAATGAACCCCCCCTTTAATAGATGAGCTAAGGCGCCTCAATGACGCCAAGCGTGCAATAATCTGTGCGTTTCTATCTTGTTCCCCCTCTGGGTTTGGGTTTGGTTGTGGGTTAGGTTGTTGTGGGTTATTATAGGGTGGGTTTTCCACATTGTGTTGTTCATTTGTGTTTTCTATTAATATTTTAAAAAAACTGCAAGTTATTTTACTTATAATCATAATTTGATTGTTCACATTCAATTATTTTTTAAATTTGTTCAAAATAATTATAAAAACAATGAAATTATGAAAAAAATAAAGAATGGAAGACTAAATGAAAAGGATTGAACTAGCATTTACCTGCCATTGGAGAAATCGACCTCGACCTCGACCTTGAAAAGGTAAAATGCAAATCACACTTGCTCTATTTCGCTCCTACGGTTTTTCGCTATCCCGATACTGTGAAAATGAGATTTGAGGGGTCTATGGCCTCTATTTTATTTTTATTTTTTTCTTTTAAATATGCCATATGTGATATATCACATATGCAATATATTGCACTTGCGATGTATATCCCATATGCGATATTGAAAAGTAAGGAACTAAGGTTTTTTTTGAACTAAGTGTATGTTGTCTCATGGGAAGTGCATCCCTCTTGTGCTTGCTTCTATCATACCTTGGATGATTATGCTTCCATTCAATGATGGTGTATTCATTTCAATTAGGGATTTTAAAGGCATTTGTGTTGATTTTAGTCTTCTCCTCAATTGACTTGAATATTTCTTCAATGGTGTTATGATTGTTGTCAAAACAAAGACTACGCTTTTCATGTGGAGATAATTAACAACCGAATATTTTATCTCAAATCATGGCTCTCTTCTCAAATTTTGAATTTGTCTCCAACTGGGAAACTATCTTATCCAAATCTTCTTCTATATAGAAAGGATCTCAAACTCTTTCGTTTGAAAAAGTTATTTATTCTCTTGAAGTTGACTTGTTAGGTCTTCATAAATTTTCTTAGCTGATCTACTATTTGACTTTTCTTACACCAACAATGGTATTTTAAAATTATTCATGGTTCTTATGTATTTGTTTCAGTTTTTTTATTAGGGAGATAATTTCATCTTCTCGCTTTCAATTTTTCTTCTTCTCCTCTAGTTTATTTGTCAGGGTTTGTTGTGTCTTTTCAATTTTTTCTTTCGATCCAATGTTAAGACCTAAATGTTGGGAACATTTCCCCCTATTGGGAATAGTCCCCCCTATAGTGTGGCACAATTTACCTCCTATATGGTAATGTATTACATATTATTGATGTAGGCTTGGGTCTATTAGTTGTTATTGTACACATATGTCTCCTATATATAGTAAGGGGATATACTCATATTAGTAAGCATTGCATATTGTCTTGTATTGGGTACATAATTACATTGTGTAAGGAGGTTCCTCCCTCAAAGAGGATTGTTATTTATGTATGTTCTTCATTATTCATGCATGGATTACTCTCTTTTATCATGTTTCTACTATTTGTTTGTTATTTATGGGACTTGGTTGCATAACATCCAAAACTAATCTTTTAGTCCCTTCTTTTGAAATATAATATTCCTCTTCATACTTTTGCAATTGCTCCATTAATGATTAGTTTTCTCTTTCATCTTTCCTTAGTTCACATAGAGAACTAATAAGTTCTTCCTCTAGATATACTTATTCTTTGATTTCAAAGTCTTCTTTATCTTTGGAGACTTTGTTTTTTCTCTCAATGGATTCATCATTTGTTTTGGGTTGTACCTCATTTTATTGAGAGAGTTTCTTTTGAATAAAGATAGTATATATTCTCCTAGAGCTATGTAGTTTAATTCCATTGTCCCATTTTGTTCAT